>CAMRHE010000130.1:2975000-3550000 GCA_947044405.1 Leptodactylus fallax | reverse complement strand
CAGTTTATTCCGTAGGGTTTGTCTTTGCGATTTGACAGAACTTTCCTCTGTGGACTTTCTGTCCCTATTATACCTATAAGGAAAAACACGTGCTTCCATAAGTATAATTGACATGCAGCGATTTTGAAAATGCAGCTTTTCTGTTGCAGATTTTTTTCTGCAATGTGTGGATGGGATTAGCCAGAATCACAATAACTTTTGCAGGTACTGTAAAACGCAGAGTTTTTATGCCGCAGCATTTCCGTTGGAGCTAAAAAGCTGCATTTTCACAATGTGGGACCCTGGCCTTAAGGTGGCCAAACAGAATAGATGAATGTTGAATGACCATGTAATGTGTATAGGATAGACTCGCTTTTGTCCCGTGGAAGTCCAGTAGACCTTCAATGGTGAACATGCTTCTTGACTGTCACTTCATTCAAACAGTGGAAATGGACCTGTACTGTGGATAGGTGATACATTGCAATCTTGGGAGAACCACTTTAATTCACAGTTAATAAACTGATTAACAATTACAATATTTCTAGACAGTAAATAGTACCATGTCAAATGAATTAATATTGTTCCATTTGACGCCCAAGGGAACAAAATGCTTGTAAGCTAAGGCCCCACGTTGCGGAAAAGCTGTTTTTTTATTGCAAATTTTGGAATGTAAATATAAAAGAAGCTCTTATACTTTTCCATTCTGCTAAATCCATTCCCATCTTTGGCTCAAAAACAGAGCGGCAAAATCTGCAACAAAAAAGCAGCTTTTCCGCAAAGTGGGGCCTTAGCTTGTCTTTTATGGTTTGATAATCTAGCAGCCTGTTGAGAAGGATGAGCGGCAATTCTGATGATTTTGCTTCTCTGCATGTGCTGTAATATGAAATACACGTTGCTGGCTCCTCTGCGGTCAATCATGCAATGTAGCTAAACTCTCATTGAACCACCAAATTCATTTACTAATGGTTTGCCAATATCTGTAAAGTAATTTTTTTTGTTTTATTAAAAGTTGTTACCTCTAATGACACGATTTTTCAGGAGGAGGGCAGAAAATACAATATCCTCTTTCTTTTCTGGTGTTGTTTACCTATTGGTTTTGCTGCTATTGCAATTCTTCTCAGTGTTTTATTGTACTATTGTAAAGGCACCATTAAAGGAGATGGAAGAGCAAAGTCTGAAAATTGTAAATAAAAGCTTATAAAATAGGTGCTAGTATCTTTTATATCTATGGATGTGAATGATTCTGGAGATTCTCAGAACTGGATATATGTAAGAAATACAAGTGCATCTCAATAAATTAGAATATCATCAAAAAGTTATTTTTTTTTTTAGTAATTCAATTGAAAAAGTGAAACACATATATTATATTGAGTCATTACAAACAGAGTGAACTTTTTCAAGTGTTTATTTATGTTAATGTTGATGATTATGGCTTACAGACAAGGAGAACCAAAAGTCATTATCTCAGAAAATTAGAAGAATTAACCCAAAACACTTGCAAAGGCATCCTAAGCGTTTAAAAAGGTCCCTTAGTCTGGATCAGTAGGCGACACAATCATGGGGAAGACTGCTGACTTGACAGATGTCCAGAAGGCAGTCATTGACACACTCCACAAGAAGGGTAAGCCACAAAAGGTCATTGCTAAAGAAGTTGGCTGTTCACAGAGTGCTGTATCAAAGCATATTAATGGAAAGTTGAGTGGAAGGAAAAAGTATGGTAGAAAAAGGTGCACAACCAACTGGGATAACCGCAGCCATGATAGGATTATTAAGAAAAGGCCATTCAAAAATTTGGGGGCGATTGACAAGGAGTGGACTGCTGCTGGAGTCAGTGCTTCAAGAGCCACCACACACAGACGTATCCAGGACAGGGGCTACAAGTGTCGCATTCCATGTGTCAAGCCACTTATGACCAATAGACAACGCCAGAAGCGTCTTACCTGTTGCTCAGTGGTCAAAGGTGTTGTTTTCAGATGAAAGTAAATTTTGCATTTCATTTGGAAATCAAGGTATCAGAGTCTGGAGGAAGAGTGGAGAGGTACACAATCCAAGCTGCTTGAGGTCTAGTGTGATGGTTTGGGGAGCCATGTCATCTACTGGTGTAGGTCCACTGTGTTTTATCAAGACCAAAGTCAACGCAGCCGTCTACCAGGAAATTCTAGAGCACTTCATGCTTCCCTCTGCTGACAAGCTTTTTGGAGATGGAATTTTATTTTCCAACAGGACTTGACACCTGTGCACACTGCCAAAAGTACCAATACCTGGTTTAATAACCACAGTATCACTTTGCTTGATTGGCCAGCAATCCCGCCTGACCTTAACCCCATAGAGAATTTGTGGGGTATTGTCAAGAGGAAGATGAGAGACACAATTATTCGCCAACAATGCAGACAAGTTGAAGGCTGCTATCAAAGCAGCCTGGGCTTCCATAACACCTCTGCAGTGCCACAGGCTGATCGCCTCCATGCCACGCCGCATTGATGCAGTCATTCATGCAAAAGGAGCCCTGACCAAGTATTGAGTGCATTTACTGTACATACTTTTCATTTGGCCAACATTTCTGTGTTAAATAATTTTTTTACAGTTGGTCTTATATAATATTCTAATTTTCTGAGATAAGGACTTTTGGGTTTTCCTTGGCTGTAAGCCATAATTAGATTTGAGCGAATCGAAGCTGCAGAAGTGGAATTCGATCCGAATTTCAGGAAATATTCTATTCACATGGAATCTGGATTTCCTGATGCTTCCCGGTAGCAAATATTTATTAAGGACCTTTGTGACATCAGACGGTCACAAGATGTTCTCTAGTGATGTGATTGGGTAGGCATGTCTTTGCTTGTTAGCAGATCCTTCCACATGAATAAAAGTTGTCCATGCTGGAGAGAGAGAGAGAGAAAGACATGACCGCGGCATCCAAGGGCTTCCGCCATTTTGCCGCCCACCCCGGCTCTCTGTAGATAGGAAATAGCTATTTATTCGCCACAAATTAATTCAAATCGAATAGAATCATATTGCGAATTTCAGCGAAGTTGACGAATTGAATTTTTGAATACTTCGATCATCTCTAGCCATAATCATCAGCATTAACAGAAATAAACACTTGAAAACGTTCACTCTGTTTGTAATGACTCAATATATGTGTTTCACTCTTTCAATTGAATTACTAAACAAAAATTTACTTTTTGATAATATTCTTATTTATTGAGATGCACTTATAGTAGTGATCATGGAGGCAGACTGTATTCTGGACTTTCTGTTGGCAATCTCATTGAGGAGCACTAAAATCAGTCCCTCTCCTACTAAGAATGCTGCTTACAGGGAACAATAGATTGAGTTTGTCTGCACTACAGGCAAAGACTGTTTTACACATACAGTACAGACCAAAAGTTTGGACACACCTTCTCATTCCAAGAGTTTTCTGTATTTTCATGACTATAAAAATTGTAGATTCACACTGAAGGCATCAAAACTATGAATTAACACATGTGGAATTATATACTTAACAAAAAAGTGTGAAACAACTTAAAATATGTCTTATATTCTAGGTTCTTCAAAGTAGCCACCTTTTGCTTTGATTACTGCTTTGCACACTCTTGGCATTCTCTTGATGAGCTTCAAGAGGTAGTCACCTGAAATGGTCTTCCAACAGTCTTGAAGGAGTTCCCAGAGATGCTTAGCACTTGTTGGCCCTTTTGCCTTCACTCTGCGGTCCAGCTCACCCCAAACTATCTCGATTGGGTTCAGGTCTGGTGACTGTGGAGGCCAGGTCATCTGGCGTAGCATCCCATCACTCTCCTTCTTGGTCAAATAGCCCTTACACAGTCTGGAGGTGTGTTTGGGGTCATTGTCCTGTTGAAAAATAAATGATGGTCCAACTAAACGCAAACCGGATGGAATAGCATGCCGCTGCAAGATGCTGTGGTAACCATGCTGGTTCAGTATTCCTTCAATTTTGAATAAATCCCCAACAGTGTCACCAGCAAAGCACCCCCACACCATCACACCTCCTCCTCCATGCTTCACGGTGGGAACCAGGCATGTAGAGTCCATTTGTTCACCTTTTCTGCGTCGCACAAAGACACGGTGGTTGGAACCAAAAATCTCAAATTTGGACTCATCAGACCAAAGCACAGATTTCCACAGGTCTAATGTCCATTCCTTGTGTTCTTTAGCCCAAACAAGTCTCTTCTGCTTGTTGCCTGTCCTTAGCAGTGGTTTCCTTGCAGCTATTTTACCATGAAGGCCTGCTGCACACAGCCTCCTCTTAACAGTTGTTGTAGAGATGTGTCTGCTGCTAGAACTCTGTGTGGCATTGACCTGGTCTCTAATCTGAGCTGCTGTTAACCTGCGATTTCTGAGACTGGTGACTCGGATGAACTTATCCTAAGCAGCAGAGGTGACTCTTGGTCTTCCTTTCCTGGGGCGGTCCTCATGTAAGCCAGTTTCTTTGTAGCGCTTGATGGTTTTGGCCACTGCACTTGGGGACACTTTCAAAGTTTTCCTAATTTTTTGGACTGACTGACCTTCATTTCTTAAAGTAATGATGGCCACTTGTTTTTCTTTACTTAGCTGCTTTTTTCTTGCCATAATACAAATTCTAACACTCCATTCAGTAGGACTATCAGCTGTGTATCCACCTGACTTCTGAACAACACAACTGATGGTCCCAACCCCATTTATAAGGCAAGAAATCCCACTTATTAAACCTGACAGGGCCCACCTGTGAAGTGAAAACCATTTCAGGTGACTACCTCTTGAAGCTCATCAAGAGAATGCCAAGAGTGTGCAAAGCAGTAATCAAAGCAAAAGGTGGCTACTTTGAAGAACCTAGAATATAAGACATATTTTCAGTTGTTTCACACTTTTTTGTTAAGTATATAATTCCACATGTGTTAATTCATAGTTTTGATGCCTTCAGTGTGAATCTACAATTTTTATAGTCATGAAAATACAGAAAACTCTTGGAATGAGAAGGTGTGTCCAAACTTTTGGTCTGTACTGTACATATATTATATATTAACTTCAGTATATAAAAGATTTGTCAGAGAAACTGTTTACAGACACAGATATCCTGTTAGGTTGGATAGCGCTATTTACCCCTTGATTTATGTAGAAACTTTTGACTTGAGTCCACACAGCATAGCGCCGCCATTTTGGCAGGGATTGCCGGCCCCCAGAATGAGATCTGGAGTTGGCGTTCCATTGCCATGACAGCCGGGAGCCTATTGAAGGCTCCCAGGCTTATCTGGCATTTGTTTATCTTGCACATCCAAACCCTCAACACCTCCTGCCGCCTCCAACTCAAGAACATCCATCGAATCCGCTCCTTCCTCACCCCTGAAACTACAAAGATGCTAGTCCATGCCCTCATAATCTCCCGCTTAGACTACTGTAACACCCTTCTCCATGGCCTCCCAACAAACACTCTTGCCCCCCTCCAGTCCACCTTAAACTGTGCTGCTCACCTAATACACCTCTCCCCCCCGTTCTTCATCGGCCGCTCCCCTCTGCCAATCCCTTCACTGGCTACCCGTTGCCCAGCGAATAGAGTTCAAAATAATAACGCTGACATACAAAGCCATCCACAACCTGTCCCCTCCATATATCTCCGACCTAATCTCCTGCTACCTGCCCACACGTAACCTCCGATCGTCCAAAGACCTCCTACTCCGCTCTGCTCTTATCCGCTCTTCACACAATCGTCTTCAAGACTTCTCCCGTGCATCCCCCATACTCTGGAACTCATTACCAAGACACATAAGACTGTCCCCCACAATCACAAGCTTCAAGAAGGCCCTGAAGACCCACCTATTTAGGAAGGCCTACAACCCCCAATAAGACTACTGTCACCACACCACCAGCTGAACAGCCTCTCCCCCCACCTTCTGTCTCTATCCCTCTTCCCTCATAGATTGTAAGCTCTTGCAGGCAGGGCCCTGTATCCCACTGTGCCAGTTGGTCACTGTTAGTATTGTATTTGTTTTGTATATTTTGTGTACCGTATGTAAACCCTCAAATGTACTAAACCATGGAATTATATAATAATGTACAGCACCATGGTTGTGTGGGTTTTTCTTTCCATCCTGAACAATTTTCCAGGCAGTTGTGGCCGAAATTTTAGTTGGTCTACCCGATCGTGGTTTGGTTTCTGGGCATGTTATCAGGCCAAAATCACCAGGGTATGTGAACTTTTGAACAGAGTCATTTTGATGTTTTTGGTTGTCATTATGATTTAAAAAGAAAACACAGACGTTTGTCAATAAATGGCTTCAACCAACCACTAACCATGACTGGAGAAAATGTTTTTGTGTTATCATTCATATTCTCTGAAAAAAGGCCAAAAAACCAAAAAATCTGCCGGGGTATGTAAACTTTTTAGCACAATTGTAAATAAATAAATAAATAAATAAAAATAATAATAATAGTTTATATGAAAGGCTGCTCGATATTTTGCAATGCATTAGCATTTTAATGCATTGCATTAGTGATCCGCCCCATTGGGGTTTAAGATCCCTAGGGGTTTCTAATAAATGCAATAAAAAAAGTAAAAAAAATATAAAAAAAAATAAATAAAAGTAATAAAAGTTCAAATCACCCCTTTTCCTTAGAATACATATAAAAGTTAAAAGTTACTGTGAAACACATGCACATTAAATATTTCTGTGTCTGAAAACGCCTGGTCTACAAAACTTAAAAAAATATTTTTCCAGTATGATGAACACTATAGTGGAAAAAAAAAAAAAAAAAAGTGTCAAACCGCCATTTTTTTGTTATTTCACCTCTGATAAAAATTTGAATAAAAAGTGATCACAGCAATAGCAATTCCCCAAAATGTCATAACTAAAAAGTACACCTGGCCCCGCAAAAAAATAGACGCCCTATGCATCACCAAAATATAAAAAAGTTACGGGTGTCAGAATATGGCAACTTTTAAGAAACATTTTATTTTTTTTTGCAAAGTTTTATACTTTTGTTAAGGGGTAAAATGTAAATAAAGCCTGTAAGAAATTCGCACAAATGCACTTTTTCTCCAATTCCACCCAATTCTGATTTTTTTTTTCGAGCTTCCCAGTACATTGTACAGAATAATAAATGGTACCATTTTGAAGAACAATTTGTCCCGCAAATACTCATATGGCTCTGTGAATGGAAAAATAAATGGAGTTTGGAAGGCAGGGAGTCAAAATCGAAAATCAAAAAATGTCAAAGACGGGAAGGGGTTAATGATCAGAGGTCTAGGGTAGGTGATTAAACATAAAAAACAGTCTTGGGTCACTCCGACATCATTATGACACCAGCCTGACCCACATGATTTCTGTGATGTCATTGAAGAGGCCTGAAGACCTGCGCTGGAGCACAGGAGAGGTGAGTAAGACTGTTTTTTATGTTTGCTCACCTACCCTGGGCCTCCGATCATTATATTCTGGGGTCTGAAGAGACCCAATAGTGTAATAATGGCAGTTTTAGTTCAGACATGTTTGGTCTGAGCAGGCGAATCTCTTGAGCCTACTTACCGATCCCCGCTTCTGCCCTCGGCTATCTCCACTTCCCCTTCAACCCTCCAGGGAGCCCTGTGCATTCTATATCATGCCCCTGCCAGTGACGTTTTGGCGCTGTTCAGGGGAGCGTAAACTTGTGGAAAATTAGGGTCGAGTCCATTTCGATTTGAATCACTTTTTTTTTTCATCCCAACCTAACAAAAAAAGGGGGCAGTATACTAAGTGGGGCCAAAAAGAAGGCAATATACTGTGTGGGGGCCAGTAAAGGGGGCATTATACTGAGTTGGATCAGTAAAGGGGGTAATATACTATGGGGACCAGTAAAGGGTGTGTTATATTTTGTGTGGGGCAAATAGGAGGATTTTTTGCTCTGCAAATAGGGGGTATGGCCTAAAATTGTAAGTTGGGGGGTTTCATCACTCAACCAAGAATCTCCTGGATGCCCTGTGACTCTCACTAATGTTGCTAAATGGAGTAGCTCTTTGACCCCTTGCACACCACGACTGCGACTTCCAATCACAAAAAATGTCAAGCAGTGTTTGAAGTCTTGAGCATTGTCTTTATAGTTTATTGTGTGAAGTTATTAATGTATAACATTAGATTTTTCTTTTTTGGCTGGGGGTGCTTTTCAACAGCTTATCTCAGGCAGCAGAGAGGCTAGGTTCACCCCGGGTAGGTGCTGTGTTTTATTCCTCGCCCATAGAGCGTGCTGGCCTTTTAAGAAACTCTAAGCCTTGCTGTCTGCTCCTAGCCAACTTCCTTCACCTTTGAGCTTTTTAAGGTAGCTTCTCCTGCAAAAAGCTGCCTGAGCAAAATAGGTTCTTAGCTTGCTAGTACCTGCAAAGGTGTGCTTTACTTGTGTTGTGACTGACTACCTTTATATGGCCCCAGCTTGTTACCTGACTGTATTACCTGCTACCTGTTCTATTTCTGTTTACCCTTGTCTCAGGTAGATTACAAAATATAATATTGCTTTATTAATGCCATCAATTAATACAAATTCATACAAAATACCTACAACAATGTATAGCGGTTAAAAAGGGCAAGATGTAAAAGCCACTGTACTGAAAACACCACAGAACTCTCACTTGGAGTATAAGGGATATAGCCAATAAATAACCAGTATATAATGCTGACAATAGTGGCAGTCTAAGTATCATCAAATCACTCTCTCAAAACTTATATAATAATTCAATAATCATGCCATCATTGGGAATACAGCCTGAGGACTCAATATATCATGTGTCTAGCAACAAACACTGCCCAATATACGCAGTGCTGATAGACATATATCATATGTTGGCCAATGAATAAAACACCTGCTGCCATTGTGGGGGGGCCCCCCATAAGGGAATACTCCAAAGCGAAGAATCAATGCCTAGATCCCACCTCAACATGTTTCACCCCTCTCTAGGAGAATTTTGATTCTGCACGCACTCCACAAGCTCTGACCTTGCCCATTACCTTGACTACTCTCTTGCCTGATCCCCCAGTGTTATATACTGGAGTCTCTTGACCCGTCCAGGTCAGCCGTTACCTACATTGGGACTACTCCTAGAGTTAGTGACCTGGTGGATCCCAACAGCAATACCAGATACCTTTACAGGGGTTGAAGAGTGAAAACCAGGGGATCACTTATACAACGCCCTTAGCAGTAGCCAAAAGCCAAACCAGTTGGGTGACACAGTGGCTCTACATCCACTACCCCATACACTAGAATCCGACCTGAATGAGCATATTAGGCCAACATATCCAGCAAGTTCAGCTTTAAAAAAATATTATTCTCCAGTTCCTTAAGATGAATTTGTTTCGTACTGTAGATTGCTATTTAAAGGTGTCAAAGTCATTTAAATAGTTCACCGAAAGCTGTAAATGTGATAAAATAGTAAAAAGAAGATGTACTCACCTGTTTAGCACTTCCAGTGCTGTGCTCAGTGGCATACAGCCCCAGACCCTGGAAGTGTTGGATTAAACAGGTGAAAATAGCTTCTTTTTTTATTTTATTTTATCACATTTACCAACTTTATTGAACTTTCTAAATAAGTATGCTGACCCCTTTAAATAAAGTGTAAACTGTTAGAGAAGCAGATTTAGACCATTTTCTGAACACTTTTCGCACCTTTCCATTATGTCTACTAACATGTCAGACACCAGCGAAAGTCCGTTATAGGTAGAAATATTGGACTGCCATGTTGATTAGTAATAGAAAAGTCATTAGTACCAGACTACAGACCACAGATCAGGGCAGAGACGGGTGGTTTCTTGTATGAACATTTTCATCTAGCAGAACAGTCTTCACAGAACCCAAATTTTTAGGCAGACAAGAAAACTGAAAAATGAGAAAGATTTCAGATCTTTTACACACCAATATGGTTTATATTGGTCTAATTGATTAAAAATTGTTCAGAAATGTTAGGGTGACCATAGATATGAGATGTATGGTGGTTGAAGCTCATAATTTTAGTAGGACTGCCCAACCACCTAATGTGTATGGGGTTTCCTGAGTTTTGGAAATTTTGGTGGAGAGAAGTGTTGAGCATGTTAAATTTTAAAATGTCCAGACTTCAGAACTTTTTACGCACTGAAATATACTGTACCTTGATATTTGTCTAATAGGTTAGAAATTGATCAGAAATCTTAGATTGACCATACATATTCCATATATATTTTTGAAGCTTATGATTTTGGTGTGATCGGCCGACCTCCTAATGTGTATGGCGCCTTCTGTGGCAAGAAATGTCAGGCATGTAGAATTCTGAAATGTCCAATGCTTTGTTCCCATACACATAATCCACCAGCAGGGGTATCTGGCAAATGCTTTCTCCACTCTCCCCATTCATAACATGTACAAATGTGAATGTGTATCAGGGGTTCGGAATAGATAGCTGTAGACTTGTTCAGTCAACAGGTATATAGTCAGCCTTAGTTTTCCATAAATCCTGTGAGTTTAAGAAAAAAAAATTAAAAACTCAAAAAAATAAAAGGAAAGAAAAGGAAGGTGGCATTTTAATATTTAGGAAAAACATTTTACGGAACAGACATTTCCCAGTACTCTCACGCAGCGGCAAATATTGAGTATGATTGAAATCGGCGCAGTATATTGATTATGGCCATTACTGAAAACAGAAATTAGTTTTCATATGACTCAAAAATCATTAACACCATAGGAAGATATGGACCTTATATTATACCCATGGTGCTCTAATGGTTGGAAATGACCAAGTTAATGGGTCATATCTAAGGTCATGTCAATAACGCAAGTACAAGCTTACAAATTTAGCAAGGTTTAGAACTTTTATATTTTTATTTTATATATTCAGTCCTATTTTCAGGAAACTAATATTTTTTTAGGATATGATGAAAAATTGCACTTTTCACTTTGGCCACCTCTGGTTTTACCTAACTGACAGTCCATGTGCATGTAATTTGGTACCCAAGCATCATCAATAGGCTGGTGTATAGGTTAAAGGGATTTCCTGGTTTGGTAAATCTTTTTGCTAGAAGGAACCTGTGATGATTACAGGATATGCTAGGTCCTCCAGTGATCAAATGTAATCTGTGAGGGACCCTGGCAAAAAGGGATCAATTCCCCTGCAGTGCCACCACAGGAGAAATAATGTATTACACAGTGCCCACTGAAATCAATGGCAGGTCCATGGAATGCACAGCTCTGGTCAGGCTGAAAGCACAGCAGGGGAAAAGACCCTCCATTGTCATCAGTCAGACCCCCACAGATCAGGTATTTATCTTCTATCCTATGGTATAACCCCTGTGTCTTACAATTATTGGGGGGAACCAAAGATATAGGGGCACTGTGGCTGGTTCTGCTTATTATCATCAGATCTAGGATCTTGTGTTGTGTGCATAAATCAAGTTTTGCTTCTTCAAAGAACCTATCATCTCTCCTGGCATGTATGCTTTACTAAATACATGCATCTTCCATGAAATATCAATTCTGGAGCATCTTATTTTAGACCTCTTTGTTGTGCCTTTGTTCTATTATTCCTCCAAGAAATTTACAGAATTGGGTATTACCATTAGGGGGTGTGTCCTTACACATTCTGATACTGTCCAATCAGAGATGACATTGTCAGACTGTTTATAGACACATCTCCTTAGACATACAGAATGGTTACACACTTGTCTTGAGTTATAACAGAGGAACAGGATGACACTGAGTTCTGGTTAAGTTCACATATGTGCCAGATTGCTACAATAGTGGATACATACAGAGCCCGATGACTATAATGGGGTCCATCGGTTGTTCCTGGTTTTAAGCTAAAATCGATAAACCAAAAAGTTGTGCCTGCAGGACTTTTTTCCAGCTACCAATTTCAGGTGGACACTGTGACGGAGTCTACTATGGAGACTCGGATGCAGATGTGAACTTAGGCTAAGAGATCCTACACACATTATTTGGGGATTACAAGTATTTACTAAATCAGATATATCCGGAGAGGTGATAGGTCATATGACAGCTATACTAACTAACTTCTCAATGCTCACAGTAGCTGATATGTTTAAAAAAATCCAAACTTGACATTTACAGTTACCTAATATTAATTAAAACAATAATGTAATCAATGTATTGTAATAATAATTCATTTGACTATATCTAAAGTTGCTCATTGTGTGGGCTAAACCTATCACAATAAACATATCAACACCCAATAACACAAATTGGCAGTGTTCATAAGAAATAACCAGGGTCATGCCTGCATCGGGAGTACTGTCAGGAGCCTCCGGCACAGATTCCAACAAAAAATGTCACTTAATTCATCCTTCACATCTTCTATTTATGATAAAGGTTAGGAAGACTTTAAATATATTTAGAATAGTTTGTAAATACTTATATCAAAGGATGTTTTAGGGTGTGTTCACACGGAGGAATTTGCAGCGGATTTGTTTACAATGGGAGGCAAAGATCGCAGCAGGGCGCGGAAAAAAGGAGCGTCCTGCTTGATCTTGCCACGGATTCCGCCCACGGTGTCCGCGGCTCGAGTGGGCCTAATCAGGAGCGAGATGCCGCGACGGAATGCTGATGCACTGCAACGGCATCCCATCGCGGCTAGACTGCAACTAAAATGCCGGAGGCGGAAAATGGAGAAAATTCCTCTTCATTTTCCGCCGTGTGAACATACTCTAATGAAATTAAACAATGCTATTGCAACATGATCCATCGAGGTGACCGCACTGCAGGACTACGAGTTCCTCCTGCCATGTCCACAGCTCCTCTATCGCTAGGTTCACACCTGCATTCGGGTTTCCATTCAGGGGGTCCAATTGGGGAACCCCCCAATGGAAACCTAATCCACTTAAAAAAGCGGTTACCTTCGGTTACCTTATAGTCTATGGGGTCCGCCAGGTTTCCGCCCGAAAAGGGCAGAAAATGCGGAGAGACAAGCGCTGCTTGCAGCACTTTTCTCTCCACATTTATAAAGCGGAATCGGGAACAGAATCCCCAGGCAGAGACCGGGCGCAGGTGTGAACCTAGACTATGACTGTTTACCTCCGAAATCTCCATGTGCAGCAGGAAATCATCCATGCTGCCTGAATGATAGGTAAATGTGTATGTAATGAATGTCTATATGTATGCATGTTTACTGTATATAATGTATGCGTATGTATATGTGTGTGCATAATATGTGTAATGTCTGTATATATAAGTATATGTGTATAATGTATGTGTATTAGAGGTGAACCTCTAAAGATTTGTTTCGGGTGGTTGGGTCCAAATATTTGTTTCGGGTAGAAAAAGTTTGGTATGAACCATAGCTTCAACTGGCTTAAAACATAGTGTATAACACTGTCAGGCCTCATAGAAACCTATCTATCCAAAAAGTCCTCTTTTATTAGAAAAAGGTGCTTACCCATGGTTTTTTATTCCCCAATGGAGCCTGTATTGTAAAAACTTTTATGCAGTGGTTTTATATAAGAATTAGCTCATTTTGATGACTTGTATGTGCTACAGACTTGTTATTTGGCCGATAAATTTATGGCTGTGAGCCTAGTTGAAAAGTTATGAAGAAGAAGTGAATTTCCAAAACAAAAGCCGTCAAAAATTATCCTTTCATAGGAGCTGATGTGGAATCAAAATGGCATTGGCATTGAAAGATGCAATGGTATAGGTTGCTATGCTATCTGTGGCAACTGACTTTGTCAGTAAAATCAATGTAAGACATTCTGTGGACAGTCACAGATCAAACTACTCTATTGCAAAACAGACTTAGACAAAATTAGATTATTGGTAATGAAAGGGTTAACTATCTAGTGTCTGTGCAGTCATGCTCACAGCACAGTGCAGATATTCTCACTCCCTCATTCCTATGATTTATCTCACTATCTGCCTGTAATTGTTTAAAATCTGACTAAACTTCATTCTACTTCTCCTACTCCTATGATTCTCTAGTTCTATTGCAAATTTTTCTGCTGTATTCCAGTAAAAAATGGAGTAATTGCTTTGGATCATGCAGTGATGAATAACACGTCTGTTCCCTAGCTTAACTATCACTAAGATGTGTCTTATTCCAGTCTACAGCATCTTATATTCTGTTTGTGACATTTGCACTGTATGCTGTCCACCTACCACTGGCTGAGAGGCTGTCAAGTGATCAGTGGAGTAACTAAAGTCTTGTGGGCCCCAGTGAAAAGTTTTGTCCAGGGCCCCCTATCCCCTTCCTACAGTAAATTCTTGATAGTGACGGTTTACGGGGCCCCACACAGTATAATATGCTCGACAGTGGCCCCAGATAGTATTATATGCTTGACAGTGGCCCCCACACAGCATTATATGCTCCACATTGGCCTCCATACAGCATTATATGCTCCACAGTGCTCCCCACACACACAGTATAATATGCTCCACAGTGGCAGCACACACAGTATAATATGCTCCCCACAGTGGCCCCACTCTGTATTATATGCTCCCCCACAGAGGTCCCCACCCAGTATTATATGCTTCCCACAGTGGCCCCCACCCAGTATTACATGCTCCACACAGTGGCCTCACCCAGTATTATATGCTCCCCACAGTGGGCCACACCCAATATTATATGTTCCACAGTGGCCCCCACACAATAGTATGTGCTCCACAGTGGCCTCCACCCAGTATTATATGCTCCACAGTGGCCCCCACACAGTATTATATGCTCAGTAGTGGTCCCCACACAGTATTATATGCTCCCAACAGCCCCCTCCGCTTCGGTGCTATTATTATACTCTGGGGTCTCCTCTTCAGACGTTGCTGCTGAGGCCTGTGATAGGGCCTCAGTGGTCACGTGGGGGCACACTGACGTCATTACGCCGCCGGCCCCCATGTGACCACTGGGGCCTAATCACAGGCCTCAGCATGGCCTCAGTCACATGATGGAAGAGCGCCGGAGAGAACGCTGTTCCCAGGAGAGGTAATACGTATTTATTATTTTCAGTCATCTTCCCTGGGCTGCATTCTATTGGAAAGGCTTTTCCCGACCGCTATCATAGTGGTCCGGGGCCCCGGCCATCTCCAGCTGGCCACTGGCCCCATACCCCGCTGGGCCCGGTCGTGGTCGCACCCCCTGCGACCGTGAACGTTACGCCACTGCAAGTGATGTCAAGTGATGCCAGGACATTACCACACATGTCTCCTCTGTATTTTCACCACACAATGCATGTTGCGGCGGCCATTTCAGTCCGCCTAAGACGAATTTCAAAGCAATGGTTTTGTTAAAAACCTATCAATTTGGAATATCTGGGACAAACCCTGCTCGGAACGAATCTTTTCACTAATCTCTAATGGGAATACATTTTCTACAGAGATGACATTACTGACTGCTGCATGTGACCACTGTGGATAGTGACTGACTGCATCGGTCACATGGATCTTAATCTTAAAGGGGTATTCCCATCTCTAGGAACTTATCTAAACTTCTAGCTTATCTAAAGGCAAGAATTTACCAACTAAATTGCTTTAGAACTGCTTGTTAGAGTATTCCTCCCTATTGTTTACACAATATTGTCAAGGTAACCACTTGGTGTTTCTCCTTAATGGGGTTGTCCAGGCATAAACCCTTTTAACGTTTAAATCAGCTGGGGGCAGTGAAAGGTGCATACTCACCTTTCCATGGTGCTCTGGTGTCGTTCCGCACATCCCGCTTCTTGTGCTCCAGCGGTGTCTTCCGGAGTTCTGCCGAAGCCGCTGATTGGTCTCAGTGGTCATGTGACATTTTGACTCCTCTTTTGTTTATATTTTCCCGGATATAAAAAAAATTAAAAAACATGCAAAAATATAAACAACATAAAAATAAAGCCCTGTGTTACACCAAAATTAGTTGAATAACCCAAATGATAAAAATGTTATAGCCCTCAAAAAAGCACATACAAATAACCCAAAAATGTGTCTGGTCCTGAACCAGAAATTGGCCCGGTACTGAGGTGGTTAAATGCGCTATGGAAAAATGTAATATATATTTACAGTTTTTAAAAAATGTTTAAATGCAATCTGTGTGCTTTTTGGTGAAGGGGCATTTGACTTCATGCATTGGGCATCAGAAAGGCAAGGTGCCTGCTTGGATGGTATACATTAGACCAGTATTTTGAGCAATAAACTGGTGCATGCCAGTAATAAATCTATCACATTTTATAAAATCTCTTGTTTTGGCACAAATCAATAATACATATGTCTAAACAGATTTGTGCTACAATTATGGTGTAACTAACCAGAATTCTGATGCAACTACAATAGTAAATCTGGTCTAGTGTTTGCTTGCAGTGGCCCTGCTATAATGTCATAGATAAAATGCTGGCAGGAAATTTCTTTGTGACATTTGACATATATTATAACCATTAGAATCTTGCAATTGTACCTCTATGTTTTTGACAGTAATGGAAATTGGTGTTTTATGAGCAACTTTACATAATGTATGTGGGCAAGGTGGATTTATTATTATTTATTTATTATGCTCACTTATATAGCGGCATCATATTCCGCAATGCTTTACAGATATTGTCAGTGACTGACAATATCTGTAAAGCGTTGCGGAATATGATTATGAAGAGGTTGCGTTAATTGGTTGCAATTTATAAAGCTTTCAACGCCATAAAAAAAAAAAAATAATAATTGCAAATTTTGCACAAAAACTTTTTACTGTTTGAGGCTCCGTAGGGAATGCCAGTCTTCAAGGTGCCATAAAAGTGAGCTCTACATTCACTTTGTTGTTTCAGACCTATTTATTAAATCCTGGAACTGAGAATATTGTAACAAGAAAGGATGTGCAAATAGAGAAAGAGCAATTCTGCAAAGAAAAGACGATCACCGTCCCTATTGACTACTGTACAGACACCCTAGAAGAGTGCAGTCACTGGGGACATTGCCTCTGCTACTCGCACAGCTGCTTCTGTAGCAAGCAAATAAGAGCATCTGCTTCCAGGGGAAGAAACAGGTAGAAACTGAACCAAGAATGATCATTACTGGCTCCCTGCACAAAGAAGAGCAAAATGGATTGTAATACTTGTACAGTATACAGTATTTATTCACAAGAGGAATGAAAAGTTATTATATAGTATTGCACTTGGCATATAGTAATTAACAATAGCCTGTATGAGAGTAGTACAGCATACACACACAAACACACACACATATATATATATATATATATATATATATATATATATATATATAATACTATGAGGTTATATCACCAACACCTAACATGCTTTTCACAAATTGTCATGTAAAGGGGGATTTATTAACACTGGCATTTAGTATGCTAATTGTGATAATCCCTGCAACACCAGAGGATATGCCACATTTATGGTGCGGCGTAAATCAATGTGTAGGGGCTGAACTAGGTTACGGCAGTTTAGCTCCCAATTATAACTCCTTACCTTTCCCTCTAATTTCTTATGACATTCAATACCATTAGTTATAAGTTCAGCATATACAGTAGTTATTAGACATCTAGTTCCTTGTAAGATATTGATAAATTTGACTACTCTATCTTCGATTATATGAAGGTACCGAAGTGCTTAGCTAAGCAATGGGGCCCTTTAGTTCTGATTGGCTCTGCTCAAAGCGTGGAGCAAGTGGTGTACGCAGTGGTTTTTGCCACGTGGGGCCCCGGCCTTAATCTGTTTTACACCAATCATCCATCTTCAGCTCTTTCTTTTTCACAATATGGTACCCAAAAATATACCTTAAAATATGACCTTACAATTAACTTAAAGACAATAATATATATTATAAATATATTATACCTTGCTTTTCTAGGGCTCTGAATGGCAACTCTTGACTAATCTGTCATACATTCCTCTATCCCCGCATTGACAAAACATAGGTAACATGTAGGTGTCTAAGTGACAAACTAAATAGCTACTCTAATGGCAGCCAAATAAACTTTCTAGTAAATATTAAAGTGACCCTCCTGTATGTCACAGAATGTTACCGCCCACTTGGCTAGTATACCCTTTTTCATCAACACTAAAAGGGTTTATATCTTTGGAATGGCTGAATGGATTTGCATAATGCCAAAATGCTGAACTGTACTAAGGTGAATTTAACTCTTTGTGCGCTTACTTCCTGCTGATCCAACAACAGATTTGTATTTATACACAGCAGATATTCTGAGCAGGCAGAGCTGTATGAGGGAGGGAGAGGGCAACTGCCTAAACCAATGATGCAAGAAGAGGTGTGTCTCAGACTAACTTAGACTCCTTGTAGACACTGTAGCTAAGCCATAGTCACAGATCAAGGCTGTGAGTTAATGAAGCTTAGCTATAAAGATAATAATAAAAATAATTTGCAGATCATCATTCCCTGGAGGTAGTGACTGTCATGTCATTTTGTGCTCCTGAATAGACAGCCACCTTGTCTGAAAAGTCCAATGACATGCATCACCTGATAGGTGTTGTCACCCTGAGCACTTTGGCATTTTGTTTACCCAAATCTGTTCAGCTATTCCAAAGATATAAGCCCTCTTAGTATTGATGGAAATTATACTAGCAAAGTGAGTGGTAACACTGTGGTTTCTCTGGAGTGGGGTTTCTGTGCGCTGTATGTCATACAGTGTCACCACCCACTAGTATATCCTAAATTGCATCAACTCTAAAAGGGCTTATATCTTTGGAATAGCTGTATGGCTTTAGATAAACAAAACACCAAAATGTCCAGGCTGACAGCGCCTATCAGATGATGTATGTCATTGGGCTTTTCTGACCTGGTGACAGGTCCGCTTTAAGGGACAGCCAACTAGAATGTTAAACATTTTGACATAATATATACTATTTAATTTTATTAAGGCAGAATACCTTCTATATATGGTAATAAAACTCTACTTACACAGCTTGAAGATCCCGGAAATCAGATCCACAAGACATTTATTAAGCTGGGCAGTCAATTAAATAACCTGGTAAATCAGAATTTTATGAGATGTTATAAAATATTAAATAGGAGGCAATGCAGCTTCCCTAATGTCCAAACCATTCCCTGTCTGTCAAGCATTGCAGTCAAACATGTTCGTGAAAAGCTTCAGCCATGGTGTCAAAGTATCCAGTGAATGACAACTGCAGAATATAGAAAAGTAAAGAATGACATGTATGGTTCTGTGTAAGTATCCACACCACAGGTCAATTCTGCAGTATGTGGGCTAGTTTTGCTGAAATCTCCTCCACATGCCTGATAATGTAATGCACTGCAGATTTCACCTGTGTAGTTTCACAGTTAAATCTGCAGCATTTCCATCCTGTGTGGACCTACCTTTAAAGGGGTTATCCAGCTTCCAAATATTATCTGCAGATACATCCACAGCAGTGCTAAATCCTCACTTCTCCCTTGTGCAGCCTTTGCTTGGCTTTATTTTACTTGCTGCTCCTTGTATCACTGTTATTTACATGCAGTAAATCTGTGGATAAACTATATTTCCCATGATGCATCTCCCTTCGCCACTCTCCCTTGCAATGAAATCACAGATAATAAAACATCTGTTAAAAAAAAAATAGTATAGTCCTACTTTTGTCTACTTTACTGAACCGATGGGCCTAATACAAGTCTATTGGTTAGTTTTTAATGTCCATTTTTTGGTTAACGTATCTGTTTCATGAATATTAAAAGGGGATCAGCGGGTTGTGTCACAAAACACCCAAAGACGTTCATCCGTTTTTTAAAGGACAGTTAAAAAGTATGACAAAGGAGGACGTTAAAAGTGGACAGACGGCCAGAAACTGGCCGAAAAATATGTTTGTTTGTAGGACAACATGTATTTTGTAACGGCACCATTCAATATCCTGTGAAATGTACTGGGAAACTGGAATAAAATTCAAAATAAGGGGATTTGGAAAGAAAAAGCATTTGCGCCAATCTTTTATGGGTTTATTTTTTATGGCGTTCAATATGTGGTAACAATAACATTGTACCTATATTCTGATGGAAAACGGACATTAAAAAAAAGAACATTTCATCTTTTTTTAACGTCCATCTTTTTTACCTTTCATGTGAACCTTACGCTAGGTTTACACCTACGTTCAGGTTTCTATTCTTCTGGTCCGCTTGGGGACCCGAAGACGGAAACCCAATCCGCTTAAAAAGCGGTTATCCACAGAAGCCCTCGGACCCCATAGACTATAATGGGGTCCGCCAGGTTTCTGCCCGCTTTCTGGCTGAAAAATGCGGAGAAAAAAAAATACTTTTCTCTCCACATTTCTCAAGCAGAATGGGGGACGGAGTCCCCAAACGGAATCCAGGAGCATGTGTGAACCCAGCCTTACTTTTAATGACTTTTTGTGTGCAGAAATTTTTCAAACCATGTGAACAGGGTTATGGAAACCCCATTCGCATGCATGGGATACAAATCATTGTATCATTTGCTGCAGATTACAGAGCAGAATCTGCACCGAAATCCATGTCAAATCCTCAACATGTTTATATACATTACATATATGTATTTTGTTTGTTTTTTTATTTCATATACAGTATATGTTTTATGCCAGTTTTATATATCCCCTTCCAATTTTGAAGAAACTCTACTGTTCCATGTTATCAGCCACTTCAAATTGTCAGTACAGTCTTCAAGGAGAATCCTGCCATGCACATACATGACGTGCAGTTTTCTAAGCTGTAGGCTGAGTGCTCGGTGTCCATCTTCCCAAGAGGTTCTGCAGTGGTTGATGTATATTGTTGTTATAGAAATCACTGCTATTTTTTCAACAGGTTGACCAGCAAGATGTCCGGTGCGCCACTGTTTGATACACGAGCAAGTTAGAATCATTTTTCCAAAGCCAAAAATCTGCCAGTCAGCCCCTGCCTAGCGCTGATCAGTGCTCAGAACTCCCCTTCAATGTTCTTTTGTGATGGAAGCTCAGAGGTGCTAGGAATAAGAGGCTTATAGAAAAAGCCCCAGCATCTAATCAGCAGTATTGAGGTTGTAATAGGCAGCTCGCCGTGCGCTGCTTTCAGTGGAGAAGGGGAAAATTGAGAGAGAACACAGACATCTGGGAATAAGTGAAACAACTCTGAATTGGAGATTTGGGGGTTGGAAAGGGATCCTGCAGCTTGGAAATTGAACTTGCTATTTCTGCAGATACGGATGCATTGTCCCAGATGCTTTAAAAGTTGCGAGAGATAGAACATTAAAAAATATATATCGAGCAAGAAAGGCTGGCATGCCGAGCAAGAGTGGAAATGGAAAAAAGAGAAGTGAAAGCAGCGGGAAAACCTTTACTCTGCTTTTCAGAAAATAAAAATCCGTTTTGCTGTTTTTATCTTTTGTTGCCTTGGGACGCTGTTGGTGTGTACCTGTCTGTGCAGGGCGGAACAATGCTGACAATGCCGAGCTACCATGTCTAACGGAAATCAGAGGCTCTGGCGCTCGCACAGCAAATCTTAATCTAATATAGTCTTAAGAACAAAGAATAGACTGCTAATGTCTTGGTACACAATCATTATGTCCTGAGTAGCCTCAGCAGAGGGGGTAAAGTTTCAGAAGTGCGCTATTGGCGACTCACTTAACAAGAGTCACATAGTGTATAGGTCACTATGTGCAATCTAGGGGTATGTTTCCTCAGGACTAAGGCTGAAGCCCCATGTGGCATAAACGGCGCTGCAAAAACCGAAGCATTTTACAGTCCCTGCAAAGTGGATAACACATTGCACAAAAATACCCACAGCGAAAATGCTGCGATTTTTAAAAGTGTTGTGTTTTTGTAAATTGAATGTCAATTATACCTACGGCAATGCTGGCGTTTTCTGTATAGGTATAATGGAAGCAGAAAGTCTGCCGAGGAAAACTCTGTGGACTTTCTGTGAAAAGCGCTGCGGATAAAACCACAATCCGTTTCCGCCGCTTTTTTTCCCGCATCGTTTTTCGCTGTGGCCAGCTACGTGGGGCCTTAGTCTCAAAGGTTTTTGGGTGGGGGTCCAACACTCAGGACCCCCACAGATTTGTTACTGGAAGCATTCCAGTAACAAAAAAAATAAAATTTTCCCCTGTTTAAAAAATCTGTGTAGTATAATGATAATGAATAAGCCTATATTCACACCACAGTGATAACCAGCCGTGTGACAGACGTTTTCTTAATGGCTGTCACACAGCTGTATTAAATTCACTGTACATGAATGGGGGCTATTCACATGACAGTCTGTTTTACTGAACTGTCAAAAAATAGGTCATGTCCTATTTTTACCCGTTTCCATGGATCCCTCTATACACTCAAATGTATGAGGAACCTGTGAAATGGTTGCCCCTTGGGTGCAGAATGTCCATTTTTCATGGATGTTTTGTGACAAGCTCGCATTAATATACAGTATAGGGTAACTTACTGTCAACTTATGTTGTGAACGACCATTTTTGACAGCCATTTTGCATCCGTTCCATTTTTTTTTTAGTTTTTGATGGACCTTTAAAAAAAAAAAAAAAAAAAAGGATGAATTTCATTGGTCTTTCTTTTTTGATCCAATCCACTGATCCATTTTTAACGGACACAGCTCGGACGTCAATCTGTTTTACATTGGTTAAAAACGGATCCATTGATTACTATTGGGTCTGTATGTCTATCAAAATGGATAAAGATAGAGTAAGGCTAAAGCCCCACGTTGCAGAAACGCAGCTTTTTTTGTTGCAGATTTTGCTGCGTTTTTTTGATCCAAAGCCAAGAATGGCTACAAAAGGAATGGGAAATATATAGGAAGTTCTTATATTTC
Source organism: Leptodactylus fallax (assembly GCA_947044405.1). Taxonomy (NCBI): domain Eukaryota; kingdom Metazoa; phylum Chordata; class Amphibia; order Anura; family Leptodactylidae; genus Leptodactylus; species Leptodactylus fallax. Next base: position 3,527,353 of record CAMRHE010000130.1, on the reverse strand, counting down.
TACCTGCTGCTAAATCCACTCCTGGCTTTGGCTCAAAAAACCGCAGTAAAATCTGCAACAAAAAAAAGCTGCGTTTCCGCAACGTGGGGCCTCAGCCTAAGCCAGTCTTTTTGATATCCATGAAAAACAGTCGGTCCCAAAAACAAACATGTGAATAGACTCAATTCACTCTCATTGTTATTAAAACGCCCATGTGAAGGCCATTATAAAAACTCCCATCACACAGTTGTTTTTCACCGTTGTGTGAATGAGGTCTTAGTGTATGTTCACATAGTTTTTTTGTCAGGCAGAAAAAAAATTTGCTTAGGTTTTTAAAGCAGATTTTACAAGTTTCGTTTACTACATCAGTGGTAGGAGAATGCTGAATTATTTTCCTACTAAATGATTTTGTCTATTATAGAGAATATTATTTGTTGCTTTGCCATGGATTTTTTGCCATATTTAAGCATCTGCATCTTGGTCATCTTACTGAGACCACATTGAGATTTTACTGACCTGGAGTTATGTCCCTATAGGCAACTATCATAATAATAATTCTAACAACTACATGCCGAATCACAGGTACTTAAGTTACAATCACAAGATCACACTTTATTTTTCTACTCTTGCGGACCTGCAGGCTCAGACTGGCCCAACAGGGTACCAGTGAATTTCCTGGTGGACCCCTATATTGGCCAATTACAGGAACTGGGGCCTGCACTTTTAGGAATCCCAGCCAGGCCCCCACTGCGTTTTTTTTTTTTTTTAATCTATAGATAACTTCACCGATCCCCACTCTTGCCCATGGCCTCCTCCACTCTCTCTTCAGCCTTCAGCCTCCACAGGGTTCAGTGCACTGAGAATCACATCCCGACACTGACCAGCTGTCAGGACATCACTGATGTTATTCAGCATCGGAATATCATGTGCGGTGCACAGGGCCCCCTAGAGGCTAAAGGGTGAAGGGGAAGCAGAGGTGTCTATGGGCAGGAGCGAGGATTGGTAAGTGAATAGCAGCCGTTGGTGGGCACTCACTGTAATGGGGCCTGTAATGGGGCAATTATTGTATGGTGGCCTCTAAAGGGGGAACTTACTGCATGGGGATCAATAATGGAGCAGTATACTTTGTAGGGGGAAATAAAGGGGGAAATTATGGTGTGGTGGCCAATAAGGAGGCAATATACTGTGTGTGGACCAATAAAGGGGGCAATATACAGTGTGGGGGTTCAGCAAGCGGTGTGCTATACCAGTAGTCCCCAACATTTTTTTTTGCTACGGTCGGCAGGGAGTGGGGGGCGGGGCAGGCAATGTAGGGGTGGTGCTTTGGTCATATGGGGCGGGGTTATACAGCAAACAGCGCTGTACACCGAGGTCCCGTCAGCACACCCTGGTGTACAGTGCTGTTTGGTGTACTATAGAGAGTGTACAGGGAGGGGGAATCATGTTTAGTATAGAGCTAGGAGTCACAACACTGTGGCCAGATTGCCGACCCTCGGACCGGCAAAAGACCCCCAACGGCCCGGTCCTGGTCCGCGGACCGGTAGTTGGGGACCCCTGTGCTATACCATGTGGGGGGTCAGGAAAGGGAATATTATACTGTGTGGGGACCAGGAAAGGGGGCATTATGCCTTGTGGGGGCCAATAAAGGGGGCTTTATACCATGAGGGGGTTAGGAAAGAACATATGGCAGGACCTTTTGAGAGTTGCAGTTTTATTCTTGCCAAGACAATGACAGTGCCTGCTAAAATGGCTAATGGCTAAGACAATAATCTCAGTGGTTTAACCCCTCAAATGTCGCAGTCAATACAATCTGCGACACCTCTGATTAATGTAGACAATATAAGAGCTGGTTTACCAAGAACAATATGTTACACCTGCCAGGGTTTGCACCTAATCAGTGGCGTAACTAGGAATGGCTGGGCCCCTAGGCGAACATTTGACATGGGGCCCCCCCGAACCGCCGCCCCCATCCCCCCCCGAACCGCCCCCTCCAACACCCCTTCCCCGCACAAACCGCATTCCTGCGCACACTAGTATGTGCCATAGTGGTTCCCTGCACACAGTATTATGTCCCATAGTGGCCCCTGCACACAGTATTATGCCCCATAGTGGCCCCTGCACACAGTATTATGCAGCATAGTGGCCCCTTCACATAGTATTATGCCCCATAGTGGCCCCTGCACACAGTATTATGCAGCATTGTGGCCACTGCACACAGTATTATTCAGCATACTGGCCCCTTCACATAGTATTATGCCCCACAGTGGACCACTCATGAACAATTATTATATTCTGGGGTCTTTTCAGACCCCGGAGTATAATGATCGGAGACCCAGGGGAGCATACAAGCATAAAAAACAATGCTACTTACCTTGTCCTCGCTCCGGTGCACTCCCGTGCACTACTTCGGCCATCTTCAGTGTTGGACCAGATCTCGCGTGATCCAGGTCGGCGTCGCGATGCATAATGACGTCGGCTGACGTCTGGGACATCACCAAACAGGCCTGAAGCCTGTCGGCGTGCAGGAGAGGTGAGTTACAGTGTTTTTTATGTTCGCTCACCTCCCCTGGCCCTCCGATCGTTATACTTGGGGGTCTGAAAAGACCCCCGAGTATAATGATAGCAGTGTTTGTGGGGTTCGCGGTAGTGGCTGCCACAGGGCTCTGGGCCCCATAATGTTCCGGGCCCTGAGGCAGCCGCTACCACTACTACCCCGGTATTTACGCCCCTGCACCTAATTTATAATTAAAGGGGTTGTCTGGGATAAATTGATAATTTAACCGTAAACTAAAGACCCCCCCCCCCCACCTAACTTCTAACTTACTTACTTTAAAAAAAAATGTATATTTTCCCAGATCGCTGGGGCGGTCATGTGAACGAGAACAGAAAAGGATCAATAAGGTGAATATAGCTTTTTTAAATTATCATGTTGTTACCTAATAAAGTGGTTGTTTTTTTTTAGAAAAAAATTACCTGGATGAACAACTCTATAAACAAATTTTCCCCATAGTATAAAACAAGTCCAAAAGTCCATTTATAGAGCTTTGCTATACTAAACTTATAAAGGCTGGGGCCCCATGTAGCGTAAACCTGGCGTTTTACAGTCCCTGCAAAGTAGATGGGATTTTAGCGAATCCCATCCACACATTGCGGAAAAATACACGCAGCGGACACGATGCATTTCCAAAACCGTTGCACTTTTGGAAATTGCAGCATGTCAATTATACCTACATAAACGCAGGTATAATGGAACCAGAAAGTCTGCAGAGGAAACCACGCTTACCGTGGCATGGCACTGTACACTCATTGTGCTTCATACAGATAGTACAACATCTCAACCAGGATATGTGTCAGTATAATATACAGTACTTTGTAGATTATATAAGAAACTACCCGTTTATTTTTATATACTGTAGACACACTGGGCTGCTGAGATAACATCAGGGTGCAGAGTCAGGCTAATCAGTATCCTTCCTTCCTGGGCCCTATATCCTCAATCGCACTGCAGGGGCCCCAGTCACCAATCATTATGCAGAGTTTTGCTGCTGCCTGAGGTCTGCTGCTGTGTGGGCACATATCCCCACCTCACAGAGCTAAGACGGCCCTAGTTCAAGGCAAGAGCCCAGCAGCGGCTACTGACAGGACCCCAGGACAGAAACAATTAGAAACAAGGGTTAGGTGGCAGAATACTACTGGAAAATACATTCGTGTTGGTGACATTTTAGGATTTAGTGAATGAGTGTCAGGTATTTGCATGTAGCTGTATAGTGGGCCCTAGAATGAATTTTACTGGTGGGCCCCAGACACCCTAGTCCGATACCAATGTTAGTCCCTGAATGGCATAGATTTCATTTCTGGCAGCGGAGCTTCTTAAAGGGGTTGTCCAGGACCTGAAGGTAATTGATAGCTCATTGACCTATCCTGTGGATAGGTCATCAGTATCAGATGGGTCAGGGAGCGAAACTCCGAATCCATCCTGATCAGGTGTTTGGACCAGAAGCTTTATACAGTGTATGGAGATCCATACGCTATAGTGGTGGTATTTGGATCTACAGCCCAGCTCCCATTCACTTGAAAAGGAATAGAGCTGCTTACAGCCGTATATGGCTTCTGGCGGCTAAAAAACCAGATAGGACAGAGTCCAGCTGTCAGATCCTGACCGATCTGATCCTGTGGATTGATCATCCATATCAATTACCTAAATTCTGGCACATGTTGCACAAATAGGTTAAGACACTTGTTCAAAGCACCACTCTTAAGAAATAAACCCCTATATACGAAACCACCCTAAGGCTAAGGCCCCATGTAGCAAGCCACAGCCAAAAAACGCTGTGGAAAAGACAGTGGCAGAAACACATTGCATTTTTTTCTGTCCATATTATACCTATACGGAAGACACCAGCATTTCCATAGATATAATTGACATGCTTCGGATTGCACTTCCGCTTCAGATTTTTTTCTGCAATGTGTGGATGGAATTAGTCAGAATCCCATCCATTTTGTAGGTAAGGTAAATTATATTTGTAACGTGGGGCTCAGCCTTAAAATCATTGGAAAAAACTACCACAATTCCAATCTACCTCGAAATACCTCAAAAGTGCAGCACACAATACAGAAATTCTCATTAATCTCATTTCATCTCGATCACATTTCGCTGGTTTAGGAAATGAATTAGAGGGTGGTAGGGATCATGATGGCGTCTGTCCCACTGGTAAGTAGGATCTAGATCAGTTATCCTGTAATATCCATTCGGGGGTAAAGGGGATTTGTCCTTGGTAGCTTCTAAACCCATTATAAAATGCTATACTCAGCAATAACAAGGAGGATCCTATCCTTTGCCGTGAATAGACGGTTCACAGTTTATCTCCTGCCGCAGTCGCTTTGAACCGCTGGGGCCTAATTCAATTCATAGACTCATCTGTCTGTTTACATTGCAGCCAATGATACATCTCTAAGATACACTTAGGCTCTGAAAATCAGAATCTACACACACAGCCCCCAAGAAGACTCTGAGATAGCTGCAGGTGGGGAGGAGAGCCGCCTCGGGCTGTCTGTGCCCCCTCCACCCCCCACCTTGCATTCAGTCATTCTTATAAATAAAGCATGTGGCAGGGTACGGAGCCAGAGAGGAGAGGACCACATTGCGTGCAAATCCATCTGACTGCCCTCGCCTCTCATCACAGCGCCTAATCCGAGATGACATGTTACAGTAAAAGTACTTTAGGAAATCAATATTAAATTCACAGCCTCTGACATCCCGGGACATGAAATATAAAAGGGGAAATAAGGCATGAGGTAAACAGAGGAACGGGAGCTGCTGGGGGCAGAATGAGGAGAGAGAGAGATGGAGAGAGAAAGAGAGCAGTGAAGGGGAGGGAGCGCAGGGGACCGTGGGGGAAATGCGTACAACGATAGGCATGTTTTTATACCAAGGTCCCGACATCGATGAAAACATTAGGAGGACGGCACGCAAAGTCTTACACACAACAAACAGCAAGAATAAATAAATCAATAGGGAGAGCGGGGAGGGCGGGAGAGGGTGTGTGTGCGAGAGAGTGTGTGTGAGTCTATTGTAACCTCATTCTCCGCAGCAACTGACCGGAAAAGGTGAAACGGGATCACAGATTCCACTGTGGATTTTTTCGCAGAGCAGAAGAGAAATATTGACATTGTTTTGTGCACACATACAGCCGTGATATATTTATATTTATGTAGAGAAGCTTGTAGGTTGTCATACCTCTTAACAAGACGCCTGTTCAGATGGTGCTGTCATCACATGCAGCTACTATATGGGGGGTGGGTGAGCAGTAGACGCCTGGATCATCAGGATTCTGTTTTTCACATGTAGCAGATGTGGCAAATAAAAAAATACTGAATGGGTCTGATATAGTCGCAGAGTGTAAATTCATCCTAGTATTAGATAAGACGAGCGCTCTATCAGGGTACAATAATATGTATCGCATATAGTCAAAGACAGGTAAAAAACCCATAAATGTTTACGGTGGGAAGAAAACTGCACATTTTCCTGCCGCTATACTTGTGATTTGGAGGCTCTATAGGTGCTAATGAAATTATAACGTTAGCTTAATATATACCTTAGTCAAAGGTCTTCATAGTACATTGTTATATCAATATACAGAGAGTATCTGACCGTGTAAACATGTAAACTTATTTTTATAGTCTATGTGAAAATATATCCATTAACACATTTTTTCATCTTTTTTATCTTTAGCAGAAAGTAATAAAATATTATAATACAAATAAATTATTGATCGTCATCATCACCATATTAACAATATAGAATAAAACAGGAATAAAGGTTAAAAACAGTAGTTACAGAAAGCTTTTCACCACCTTCAACGGTCTCCAGTTGGTTGCATCCTCTAATAGGTGCCCCTGCACTGATTTCGGCAGAGTTGGAATTTTTTCTTTAGTACTCAATGTTCCTGAGCAATAAGTGCGGTTAGTTTTGGTGCCTGATATGATAAATAGGTGCTCTACTGTCAAGTGGGCTGTCTTGGATGGTTATTGGACAGTGTCAGAGCTCATAATTCCAAACTTTTGTATGTTCTGAGACCACCCACTTGACAGTACAGAGCCTAAGTAGCATATGAGAGACCAAAACTAATAGCACAGATTGTTCAGGAATGGTGGGGGCTAGAGGTGACAAAAGGTCCTCTTTAGGCTGGTTTCACACTAATGGTGGATTCAAACTTGAGCTCATTGCCCATTCAGGTTTTCCGTCCATTAAGTGGACCCAAAGAATGGAAACCCAAACGCAGGTGTGAACCTAGCGTCACCAGAAAACAGTGGACATAGTACATACTAATGAATTTCTGTGTGCCATCCATGTTTGATCAGTGTGTTGTCCATTTGCCATCCATGTGTCATCCTTTTTATTGTGTTTTTTTTTTTTTTTTTTTTTTGTGGCCACAAAAAAAAATGGATGCTGTTTTCTTAATTTTTCAGGAATCACCTAGCAATATGTCTGTAAAAAACAGACAGCACAAGAATGACGTCCATGTGCTTTCATTTTATTTTCTTGGAACCATAGACTTAAATGAAAAATGAAAAAAATAGTGCATCTCCATGAAAAACATTGTATGAAAGACCCCATAATGGGTCCATATACTGTCTGATTTTTTCACAGATAGCAAAAGGACAGAGAAAGTAGTGTGAAAGGGTCATTAAATAGACATCTTTCCTGAATGGTTTTGCAAATCCTTCTAGTGTGAACATACTGCTGAATTTTTGTAAGGGAAATTGAGTAGTATGTTCCCCCCTAAACCTTTGAGGCCAAAACTGCCTGCTGCAAATTTTCTTTAACTTTTAGTTTTTGCATTTCAAAGGTTGAAAGTCAGGGTGAAACCCACACCAATAACTAACATACTGCAGGTTACTACACTATGCGCTGTGGGCTTTAGCCGCAGCATGTGGATGAGATTTGTGTCTACTGTAGCTTACAGTGAGCTAGCTGCCAAGGAGTTTACAACGTTTAACCCACTGCGATTACTTCTGTGTGACATTTGTAGAAACATTACTGCAGTTTTTGATGCAGATTCTAGAGCCACAAGTAGAAGTGGATTCCAAATAATGAGAAATGTGAAGCAAGGACTTCTATTTCTTCTTATTTCCTCCTACTGGATCCATTTCCGACTTTATAAATTGCATGGCCCTTCATACAGCTGAGCAGCCGAGAGTCAGACCCTTGTCAATCTAATAATAATGACCTATTGAATGTCAGTTGGGGACTGACTGCTGGGACCCTCACTGATCCCAAGAGCTGGGGACACGAATTGCTCCTCTTCAATAACTCAACAAATGCACACATCTATACTTAGCCTATTGCCAGCAGGGCCATAGACTTGAATGGAGAACAATGGACATGCTCATCCATACCTGTTCTTTGGATGTATCTCTCAAGGTCTTACTTAAATCACATCTGTGTGGCAAATACATTTCTCCATGGGCAAAAAGTTTAAGAAAATTGTGCATTCTTCTAACTAACTTTTCCATTGTCTTAACCCATAAGAAGGAAAGAGGGGTAGATTTTGAATCCCTCTCCCAGGTACACCCTATCCTCACTGTTGTGTGCCAATGTGACCCATTATTTTCTATGACCGGGGCAAGACTCAGAACAGTGAAGGCAAGGGTGGCAGGCACATTGACATCATCCATGTGCCATCCTTGCCACTTTCCCATGGACCTGTTGCTGTACATGTTCGTGTGTATTTACCTAACTTCGCATTACCACCACCCTTGTGATGAATTTATACATCTATAGATTTAATATAAAAATTTCTCCAACTCTCCCAGTCATCTAAAAAGGACCAAAATAACCCCATGAATAGAACTGATTTTCAGTCCTGGAGATATTTGCAACAAATCTGCCTGTGAGTATTCCCTAAGCGTTAAGTGCTTACAGGGGTGGCAGAACATCTTTATAACATCATTCAGTCAAGATCTGAAAAAAGCTGTATAAGTAAATGTCTACATCTGCAGTATTTTCCAGTAAGTTGGCTGGCAGGTCATGTGCAGCAAATGCAATATATAACAACTTCAAAGAAGCGGAAGGGACAGAACTAGTGTAAGGATTTAAGGACAAAGGATATGTAGTTCACTAATTATCTTATCACTAATATAACTAATTATCCAGACCAAAGATTTAATATCCTCAATAGGGTTATCATATGAGGGCAATGTCTGTCCATTTCATAGAGGAGTGCCCCTTTGCTTAGAATCAGCTACTAAGAGCCAGAATGGTGAGTGGCTCCTGTTTTGGGGGTATTGAGCTATCCTAGTATTACATGGATGGCCATTCATCACGCTCGGGACCCCCTCTCAGAATGAATGGCCACTATCTAATTATTGGCTGTCTGTACCTTCCCCTGAAACAATAAGCTGTGTGCCAGGGTTGCCAGAAGTTTCCTTCTCGGTGGTTAGCACTGCAGCCTTGCAGCACTGGAGTCCTGGGTTCAAATCCTGCCGAGGACATCTACAAAGAGTTTGTATGTTCTCCCTGTGTTTGGTGGGTTTCTTCCCACACTCCAAAGACATACTGATAGGTAATGTGGATTGCAAGCCCTATATGGGACACTGACCACAATGTCTGTAAAGTGCTGTGGAATATGATGGCGCTATAATAAGCATAATAAATAAATAATAATATTGTAAGCCTTCATTAGCAGGGCGCTTCTACTTTATTGATCATTTTACAGGGGTGCATTGGCGCCTGCTTTGTTCTACTTGATACAATAGAGTCACATGGTCACCCATTCATTTGACCCTAATTGAAATGGGTTTTATTATATGCAGAAGCCATCAAATAATAATTATTTGTCATGTAAAGGCACTTGTGATGTCACAGCAGCTTCTTACCTGACTAAAATACTGTTGGAATGTCACAGTAGTTCTGTCCCAGAAGCCCACTAGTGGTGACACACCGCTTCACCTGACTGAATCTTATTTGTGATGTCATAGCTACTTAACTGTCCGAAATCCACTTCTGATGTCATAACAGCTTACCTGACTTACACACATTATTAGTGTCTCAGCGATTCCCTCAAAAAGAGAACCTAGCCATTCTGGGAAGCTGTAAAAAATCAGAATGGGGTGGAATTGGAGAAAAACTGCGTTTCTGAGACTTTCTTAAGGACTTTATTTTTATGGTGTCACAGTGCAGCCAAAATGACATGTCACCTGTATTCTATAGGTCAGTACGATTACAGTGATATCAAATTTATATAGCTTTATGTTTTAACCCCAGCCATGATTTCCTTATTGTGGCCGGGTTGTCTTTAGTACATGTAGTGTATAGAAAGTTCCTGCATTCATCTGTTGGCAACGGATCAAGATTAAGATGATTAGAGAAAATATTTAAAACTTAGCTAAATTTTTAATTATTTATATCTGCAAAAATGTAAAACTTTTAATTGTCTGCATTGTTAAATATGGTTATTTTTGTGAGAAAAGCCCTTTAATTCTGTAAGCTTGACAGATAATTTATAGACAGTGTAAATCAGAAGCATGACATTTGTTCTATTTGAACATTTTGGTGCAATTTTTTTTTTGCGTTTCAGGCTAAGGCCCCACGTAGCGAAATGCAGCAAAAAAACTGCTGCGGAAAAAAAAGCATTTTGCAGCATTTTTCATTGCATTTTCACAGAGTTTTTCTCTGCAGACTTTCTAAATTTTGCAGGTACTGTTAAACGCAGTGTTTTTACAATGTGGGGCTTCAGCCTCAAACAGATTTATCTCACTTTGTCGGGATCAGTAGTTTCCATTTTTGTTCGCTGTGAACCAGCTATATGTGTATATATATAAATACTTAAATAAATAAATATATATATATATATTGCCATTTTGTATTAGAAGTTGGTGTTTGGTTACATATCTATTTATTCGTTTACTGAGTATGTTATAACTGGTATTAACTAGTGACATATATATACGGTATATATATATATATATATATATATATATATATAACAGTATATGTATATATATATCTATCTACATATATACATTGCTATAATGCGCTGGTGTGAACATAGGAGCACAGGGCTTAGGCCCTATCGCTCAAAGAAGGAAGGAGGGTGTATTAGAGCAGTGTGGTGCAGTTTGGAGCAATGGAGTCACCCTCGGTCTCCAGATTGTTATTTGCATATTGTGAAATAAATGAATATTTTGGCAATGGGTGTACACATTTTCATGGGGAAAAAGGTGTTACATTCAGGTCAGCCTGACCTATCTAACTGTGTTGCTAGTTTATTATGCTTCATGCAATGTGCATAGGCTTACTTCTGTATTGCTTGGCTGTATGTACATCTGACCCGTTTTTTTTCTCCTAGTACCTTTTATCTAATGAATTGTGGATGTCTTCAATCCTGAAGTGCAGCCATAAGCCTTGGGCACACTTGACCCTGTTGCTGTAGCACCAGTTGTCTTTCCTTTCACCATGTTTGATAGCATAATAACCACTGCACACTAGAAACATCTCGCACAAGACCTTTCATTTTTTTTCATCACAATTTGCCCCTCATCAAAATCGCTCAGATCCTTACACTTGCCCATTTTTACTGCTTCCAGTACATCAACTACAAAAACTGGCTGTAATACACTGTACATCCCACACCTTAACCTATGGCATTGTCATGAGAATCTCAATGTTATTCAAGGTTTTATTGTTTTGGCTGATTGGTGCATATACAGTGTATCCTCAGTAGGGTATTTTGGAAAAAAATTATTGCCAGCCTTTTCACTTTGATAATATGAGAAAGCTAAACATTGCAAAAAATATTTTTTTTGTCCCATAACATAGTGTAATATTTTGCTACCCAGGAAAATGTAACCTACTATGTAGATGCTGTAAGGTTTTGGAAGCAGTCAAAATTGTGATGCATGTGTGAATAGTAAGTCTAAAATAACGGCATGAAATATAAAATAGTGAAGCATATAGACGTGTTGGGGGCTCTTACCACCAGACCACACAGATCACACAGCGGTATTCCACATCAACACTTACAGTTAAAGGGTGTGTTAAATGGCCGCAGGGTGTAGCGAGAGCATTCTAATCACCCCTTTAAAAAATTTGCTCAATTAACACATTTGCTTTTACGAAAATGAGCTATCAGAATGAGTTACAAATAACCGAATGGATGAATGCAGACAGGGTAAAACTGCACGTGTCAAAGCAATAATTGGAATTAACGCCAGAGACCAATTGTCAGTGGTAGAATTAGTGCTGATTACACATATCCCAGAAGGAGAGGCAACAGCTCTGGGAGGTGAAGAAACTCCTAAAATTTATTAGGACATAGACATAATTTGCACTGAGCTTTGTGAACCTGCTGTGATAACTAGACTTATAGGAGCAAGATATTTTAAAAGTGACATGACATACATATATTATATATTAATTATGAACAGTTTGATACAGTGATTATTTAAGGGAGCCTATCACATTGAAAACGCAGCCCTATCTGTAGGAATCATAGAGCAGGAGGAGCTGAGCAGATTGATATATAGTTTTGTGGGGAAAGATTCAGTATAACTTGTGTATTAGTCAATTAATTCTCTGCTCTTTCTATGCTTAGGAGTCCAGTGGGTGGTCAGTCACTGATTAGGCCTGCCCACTGGACTCCTACTCATAGCAATAGCTGATTGAAATGAATAATATAAAGGTTCTACTAAATCTTTTCACACAAAACTATATATTTATCTACTCAGCTCCTTCTGTTCTATAATATGATGTCTGTATATTAGGTTGTATGTACAATGTGACAAGTTCCCTTTAAGATTTCATAGATGCATTCTTTATATGAAGATCCAACTGTATACTGTATGTGAAGCAGGCTAATCCTCTGACTAGGAGACGATTTATAATTTCACCATTTCTTTTGATTCTGTATTTAGGTGACCATGAATTACGCTATGTTCACATCTGTGTCTGGGTGTCCGTTGTTCTGGTCCATTGGAGGACCAAAGACACACAGACCACTAAAACAGCGGACACCAATGGTGACCGATAATGGTGTCCTTTGTTTTAAATTGAAACCACCAGATGAAAAAGCCAGACTTGCAGCATTTTTTTGTTCGGCGATTTTTGGCAGTCACTGTGGCAGAGTCTGGTATATAAATGTCACATGTTAACAGAGCTGATTATACTATAAGTATTAGTAACCATTTAGAACAATAGAGAGGAAGGGGACATCAGACTCAGGAAAGGTTTCTCAGCGTGGTTAAAAGGGGAGGGGAGAGGCAAAGTTAGAAGTCCCCCAACATGTCACCAATATTTCAATAAGATAAAATAGAACTTAGCTGAAGATACTAATAGAGAAAAGATTCTGTGTGTTCTACTGTGTATTACACATCCTCTATAGCTACAGGTTATTGGTTATAAAGATATCCACATTAAATGACATTTATTCTCTTATGAATCCATTCATCTTTTCTTATTTGCTTCACTTGTATGGCTGTCTTGGTTTTTGATATATTTTCTGATTAGTAGTGACTTGTACAGTAGAGAACACAATAATCTGGGTTATCATTTGTGTATATAGAATGTAGACGTCCTAGTCAAGAGATCCTGCTCATGTTTTTATGCCACTGTCAAAGAGGCCACTTTACATGGAATTAATGGAGCTATATAAATAAACAATAATAATAATAATAATAATAATTTTGGAATATGACATAAACAGAACCTTTCTACCTTCTGTAATAAAATATGGGCTATACAGTGATATATTTAATGTCATTTTGCTCTTTACATTCTGTATTTTGTGTAGATTTGTTACAAATTTATTTTGTAATGCACAAAGAGATCCCCATGCATCTACACTGACCACTTTATTAGATACGCCACCTACCTTTTCACGACTTTAGTTTTCCTGTACGGAAATTAGACATGTGACCCTGGAGTGCAGCATAATATAATGTTAGCAACTATTTGATGCATCAGTGTGGAAATTGAGTGATCGAAACAACTTTGAAGAAGGCCGGGTCACCAGAACTAGACTAACCAAGGCCAGGATTTCATAGACTGCCAACATTATGGGGTGCAACAGTGTGGAGAGAATACAGAGGATAATGTGATCGAGGAAAAACATCCAGAGAAAGGCGATCCTGTGGCTGTAAGCAAATGTGAAAGGGGCAGAGGAGGATGTCAAGAACAGTTCTCATGAACAGGCAGTGCACAGTCAAGGAAATTGTGGTGGAGGTAGAGTAATGGTCTGGGGGATATTTTCTGGACACATGAGTTTTCTCATACCAGTACGTTTGGACAGGTAACTAAGTATTTCAGATGACCAAGTTCATCCCCTCACTTCGGCTGTTTACCCTATGGCAGAAGGTTTTGCAAAAATGTTTAACTTTTAATTATCTACAAATTTAAAAATAGTTATGTTCGTGGGAATACCCCTTTAAATTCATTGGCCTTCACAGTCCTCAGATCCTAATCCTATAGAGCAGCTCTGGGACAATGTAGAACTGGCAATTTAGAACAGTCAGTTCCTACATCTTATTTGTGGGGACTGCGAGAAGCTATTCTGTACAAACCCGGACCAATAATCCTGCAGAACATGGAATCTATGTACTAGATGGGTGTCTCTAATAAAGAGGCTATTCAGCAAATGTTGACCAAAAACGGTGAGATTGTATGTCAGATTAAACATTACAAGTCTGATAAATCATGATAAGGCGCCATTCAGATCATGTTTTTTATATTCGTTTAGCAGATCCGTTTGACAGATACAAAAAATGGTCACAAAGAGGTGGCCATCCATTTACAGAGAGATCAGTGTTTAAAAAACAAAAAAACAAAAAACAGATTGGTTTCTGTCTTTTTTTTTGGACATATACAAAAGTTTGGAATACTACACTTTTGTATCCTTAAAAAAAACATACAAATGGATTACACAGATGTAAACGGGATGGCCATCTGTTTGTGTCCGTTTTTTGCATCAATTAAATGGATTTGCTAAACGGATGTAAAAAAAGTGATCTGAATGGAGCCTTACTCTATGTTCACATCTTTGCCTGGTATCTGCCTGTTGCGAATCATAAAAAAACAATGGATTCGTCAAAAAAATGGTCACAAATAGTTACACGGCGCATACCATAGTCCGTGTTTTTTGACAGATTAGTCAATGGATGTCTGTCAAAAAAACTACCCGTTTGTGTCTGTTTTTTGACTGATCCATTTATTTTTCCCTTCTTCATTCTGAGAATGTGCAGAAAAGAATAAAGAGGGAAAAAACGGATTGCAAAATGGACACAGGCTACTATCCGTTGGTAATCCGTTTGTGTCCATCTTCCATAGACCTGAATGTTAAAAAAAGGGTTTGTTGTTGTCCGTCGTGTATCTTTATTTTTTGGACAGAGCAAAAGTGTTTGCAAGTCCTCTGGATACATGGCAGAAATGCTCCAAATGCACATTGGCAGATGATTTTAAAAACCCATTGAAATCAATGGGTTTTTTTACTGACCAGTTCTAATCAGTTTGTATGATCTTTAGATGGATCACAGAAACTGATTCCATGCAAAGACAACAATGCTGATAGCCCCTTAGGGGGCATTACTATATTCTACCATTGGGTGTCCATTCTGATAGGGTCCGTTAAAAAAAAAGACATATTGACACAGTTAGTGTCTGGTAATGTCCATTTTTATTCTGTCCATTGTTTTATTTATATTTTTGTCCTGCTTTCTGATCATAAGCAAAAAAACAAACCAGACAGTAATAGCGGACAGTATAATGGACGACCGTCAGTAACGTCCGTTAGCCATAGACATTAATGTTAAAAATTAACGGACACTTAACATCCGTCATAAGTGCATTATTTGGAACAGACCCAAAAGTCCTGCACCCTGCATTATTATCCCCGCCAAACTAACGGACCTGTGGCGGATTTGGTTATCATGGACAACAGATCAAATCCCATTGAAATCTGTGGGATTTTTAACGGATTTTTGACAAATCTGTTAGTGTCTGTTGTTAACATTTTCTGACGGATACTAACAACTGACACTAACAACGGCAGTGTGAACCCCTCCTTGATTACTTTAATATTAGCATAAATTAAGTATCTGATAAAACGATTTTATCATACAAAAAACTGCACACAAGTAAATCAGTGCGGTTTTAGGAATTTGCTAATGGGAGTCAGGTAATATTTACAAGTAGCTGTACAGTAGGACCCTAGAACAATTTTTTCTATTAATCCCTAGGCATCCCAGTCAACACTGTCTGTATGAGTACAACCCTAGTGTTAGAGCATTACTGCACAGCGCCCCCATGCAGTAAGGTACTAAACTGCACTTACCATTCATAGCAACTCTCCTTCTCTAACCGCAGAGATTAGCAAAATTACACTAATCTCTACCACTTAAAGAGGACATGTCATCAGGTCTGAAAAGCCCATTGACATACGTCAATGAGCATCTTGATATTTTGTTTATCCAAATCTGTTCAGTCATTCCAAAGATTTAAGACGTTTTAGTGTTGATGCAGATTAGGGTGTACTAGAAAAGTAGTCTACTTGGCTAGTAAACCCTAATATAAAAGTGTTTATATCTTTGGAATAGCTGAACAGATTTGGCTACAGAAAACACCATAAAGCTCAGGGTGACAGATGATGCATGTCATTGGGCTTTTCAGACCCAGTGATAAGTCTTCTTTAACTCCATGTATGCTGCCATCAATAGTAATAGCAGCTTGTATGAGACATAAAGAGGAAGTTCCCCCTTTGAGCACACAGGGCCACGTCCATTAGAGGACCCTAGGGATGTCTTTTAGCACTGCTGTTTGTAACAACAAATAGAGACTATATTACAATGTAATACAACAAAATTAAATTAAAACATTTTTAAATTGCAGCAACTATCCATAGAACATACACATACATATATAACTAATGTGACTGAATAATAGGTAATATATTTATTACATGTATTATTTACCCATGATAGTTATAAGTGTATATGTATGTCCTATGCATAGCTATAAGAAGCGGTGTAACCAGTAAAGTATCTTGTCTTATATTTTAGTTTTTAGAAGTATTTTCTCATTTACTGTAGGCGGTACAGTTGATGCAAGCAATGTCCAATTGTACAGAGATTGGAAGTGAATGGTCATATAAAAAGATATAATAACATATATGTATATAAAAATAAAGATAACTAAAAAGTATGTTAAAACAGTTAACCATATACAAGTGAAAAGAAAATGTATGAATACAAAATGTAGATTTTATTAAATATACTGTAAGTTCAATGACATCAGGTGACATAGAAACATTTGACATCCCTCTAGCCATAACTATCTATAGTATAAATGTATAACATTATTGAGGATGACTGCTGAATGTCATGGATCTGCATTTTACCATTAATAGGGATTGTGAAATGCAATGTATACAGTAAAAATAGTATAAAATCTCCTGCAAAAAAACAAGATATGGCTATGTTGGATTAAAAATAACAATGGTGTGATAGTCAGAATATAATAGGCAGATATGAAAAATGTTTTGGGCTTGTGTAGACTAAAACTGCTGGTGCTTAGGGTTAAAGAATAACACTCAATATTACATCAAGTGTGGAGTCAGAATGGTTCCTGCACCCAACAAACAATTTTAGAAATTCCCATGATGGAAAGGCTAGAAAATGCAATAGCAATATGAATCTAGATCATATAGAGATGATAATAATAATAATAATAATAAATCTTTATTTATATAGCTCTAACCTATTACACAGCATGTTCTCTTCTGGAATGCAATGCAATGGATCCAGGGAAGAGCTTGAAGGCTTAAGTAATCATGTCTTATCCAATTAGTCCATAGAAGTAATAGTCAAATCAATCACTGATGATGTCACTCATCCTGGAGGTGAAAAAAATTTAGATGATCCAGATCAAGTTTCTTCACAATGTAAAATTCACGTAATCCTATGCACAACCTGTATAGTATCTATCAATCTATCTATCATTACCCTATCTGTCTATTTATCTATCTATCTATCTATCTATCTATCTATCTATCTATCATGATTTTTCAGGATTTCTGGAATATGCTTGAAATATAGGCCTTATTCCGAAAATAAGCCCTAGTTACATTTCATTAAAAAAAAGCGTCCAGGCAGCTATACATATTAAAAAGTAAATAGAATACAACAGAACGGATACAGTAGACCCTTCATCAAGAAAAGCAGACACCCCCCAAGAGAATCACACCCCCAAAAAAATAGCACATTGACTTTAAGGGAGCTATCTGTACAAGATGGCATTTGTGAGATAGTTCTCCACAATAATAAAGGTTTTACTACAGGTAATGCCAGGCTCTCACATACAGATTGGGTAGTCCCGCTGGCATCACTCCATTGTGACTGCTTCCGGTCACCAGGAGGAGCCAACTGCTACACTTGGCTTAAAGTGGAACACTGCTGCAATGGCAAGAGGGCTCACAGTGACACGCCTTTGCCAGGAGTGACACAGATCTGTGGGTGAGAGCCCATCCACCATTGGCACTTGTAGACTCTAATTGTTTTGGATCTAAGGGGGTCTGGTAAGTGAAAAAAAAAAGACATCCCCTAAAAATAAGTCCTAACCCATTTTTAGGAGAAAAAATAAGACCCTGTCTTATTTTTGGAGAAATACAGTATATAAAGTCCAGTCTTCTATTTTGGGAGCCCAGACAAATTTGTTTCATGGGTTACATCTCACCCCAGTGTTGGTAATTTATGGCTTAAAGGGATTGTGCAGGAAAAACAGGACAACCCCATATAAGGGACAGTACCTTCCTATAAATGGCTTCCATTTACTCCAACTGCAATAGCAGACACAAAACAGGGACTCATGTAGCGCTACTTCTGGAAGAAAGCAGCCATGATGTTCCGGCAATGCTTTTAGGGCAAAAGGTCCACCATATATTTTATCTGTTCTAAAATCTGAATTTTGGTTTTGATTATTCAAATATCAGCGATCCTGATTGGATAGCTTTCAGTTAGTGACATATCCTTTAGTCAATGGCAAGGTGAGACAAGATGGCAAGGATGAATAATAGATAAACGATGTCTGCAAGTTCATATTGATTAATTGATCTGAATTTTGATTTTGGTAAATTTTCAATGAATTTCTCACCCTATGGAACACAGGAACGAAGAAAAGAAATACAAAAAGGTAAAATAAAGATGTAAATCACTTACTTACCATTTATTTTTACATCAGTATATAGTATGTGCCAACCTGAAATAGTGGCAAGAACAAAATATCAATAGACACATATGTGTAAGTTAGTGTATATCACAATAGGAGTCATATTGAAAGGAGACACATATCACTAATATACTATACGCACAGCTACATTATATCATGGTGGCTCAGTGGTTAGCGCTGGAGTCCTGGGTTCAAATCCTGCCAAGGACAACATCTGCAAGGAGTTTGTATGTTCTCCCTGTATTTGCGTAAGTTTCCTCCAGGTACTCTGATTTCCTTCCACACTCCAAAGACATACTGATAGGGAATGTAGATTGTGAGCCCTATATGGGACAGTGACTGATGATGTCTGTAAAGCGCTGCGGAACATGATGGTGCTATACAAGTAAGCTAAATAAATAAAGATACCAGGGTAAGATTCATAAATCTCATATCTTAAATGCGACCTGACATTTTATTATTTCATCTTTGTTTTAGTACAACCCAAAAAAAGATGAGGTGTGTAAAACGTATAGAAAGCAAGAATGCAATGATCTGGAAATCTCACATTTTATTCACAACGGAACATAAAACATATATCAGAAGGTGAAAGTTAAACATTTTTCATGTGAAAAAAATTAACTCATTTACACATTAATGGCAGCAACACATGTCAAAAAGTTAGGACAGGGTTAATAAAACAGCTGGGGGGTCAATTTCCAACTAAGTCAAATGACTTACAAAAAGAGCATATCAGACAGGTAGTGTCTCTCAGAGGCAAAGATGGTCAGAGATTCACTAATCTGTGAAAAAAACTGCATCTAAAAATTGTGGAACAATTTCAGAAAAATGCAAACACTTTGAATATCCCACCCATCTACTGGATATAATATCAACAAAAGAGTGAAAACAAGCATGGATTGGTAATGCAAAACACAGTGTGGTCTCAGTTCACAGTTCATCATGCAATCCATAACTGCAAGTTAAAGCTGTATCATTCAGAAAGGAAGCCATATATCAACTCAACCCAGAATGCGCTGTCTTCTTTGGGTATAAGCTCATTGAAAACGGACTGAGGCAAAATGGGAAACTGTTTTGTGTTCAGATGAATCAAAATTTGAAATGGTTTATGAAAGCCACATACGTCCTGTCGACTCAAGAGGAGAGGAACCATCCAGCTTGTTATGAGCGCACACTTCAAGAGCCTGTATTTCTGATGGTACGGGGTTATACTAGTGCTTATAGCATGAACAGCATACACATCTTGGAAGGCAATATCACTGCAAGACAGTATATTTAGGTTTTAGAACAACATATGCTCCCATCAGACAACGTCTCTTTCAGGGAAGGCCTTGCATGTTTCATCTAGAGTCAATACTAAATCACAATGCTAAGAAGACCCAGGACTGTTGAGCAGCTACAATCTTATATCAGACAAGAATGGGACATTCCTTTCCAGCAATTGTTCTCCTCACTTTACAGAGTTATAAAAGAAGAGGGGATGTTACACGATGGTAGACATGTCCCAACTTTTTTTTTATATGTGTTGCTGCCATCAATTTCCAATGACGCTAGGTTCACACTAGCGTTTTGCTCTACTTCGACGGAGAGCCTGTCCACCTAAAAACCGGTTATCAGAGGACACCTGCAGACCCCAAAGACTATAATGAGGTCTGCAGGGTTTCTGCCAGTTTTATACTGAAATCCTATGGAGACTTCAACGCAGATGTGAACCTAGCCTGATCCAATTTTTCACATAAAAGCAAAAATGTCCAACTTTCACCTTCTAATATGTTTTCTATTGTAAATAAAACATGGTTATATGAGGTTTGCAAACCATTGCATTCTTGTTTTCTTTACATTTTACACAGTGCTCCAAAATTTTTGGATTCCAGGTTGTACTAAAATAGACATGTCAGATGAGATGACAGTTCCCATGAGATTTATGGATCTTATCCTGGTTTCTTTGGATATACTGTAGCTGTGTGTATAGTGTATTAGTGATATGTGTCCCTCTTCAATATGACTTACCGTATATTGTGATATACACTAATTTTCATAAATGTATCTATTGATATTTTTTTCTTGTCACTATTCCAGGTTTCCACTCACCATATATTGACGTGAAAATAAATGGTATACTAAGTGAGTGATTTACATCTTTATTTTTCCTTTTTGTATTTCTTTTCTTTGTTCCTGTACATTACGAGATCCTAAATATAGCATTTACTGGAGAAAAATATCAGATCAATGAGATAAAAGGTAAAAAGTAGTTTACTTGACAATATGAAATACAAGAAAAAATAAACTTTTGCATGCTCATAATACTATATGACAAACATTCCCCTTTGTTCTATGTTGCTTTGTATTTATCTATTCATACTAAATGTAATGTACTAAGTAGATCATATAGAATAAAAAAAGGAAGTCAGCTTAAAAGTCAAAGATGGTAGGTGAGCGCAGCTGTTGACTTTGCGTGCCAGGGACTTTCTGAATTGCCAGCTGTGGTGGGGGTGAAGTATGTGCCCACAGGGTGGGGCGGAGCAGCGGGCCCGGTTGAGTGGAAGGGTGTGTGAGTCTCTGTAGAGATGCTGGAGACACACTTCAAATCCTCCTAGTCACAGCACTTTACTGTCAATGGAGCATACAAAGTCAGAGCCTCTTCTTCCTGCTTCATTGAACAACAGTGAGACTATAGAAGGCAGCGCCGAAGATGAAAGCTAGAGAGGGACAACCTCAGAGAGACAGGGTGTAAAAATAACCAGCAGGAGAGCAGGAGCTGCTAAAAGACAAAGTGGGCAGGATGGAGAGATTTGGACTAAAAGTGAAAAATAAAAGTAGAAGGTAGGTGCTGGGAATGCAGGTAGATATCACTGAAAGGGCAGAATTGGAGCTTAGTACATAGGGGCAACAATGGGATTCATTGGGAGCAGACTGGCAGATGCAAAGAATTGGGGAAGCAGCAGTTTAAGGATGAGGCGAAAGATAGAGGAGAAGGTGAGAAAAGTGGGATGTGATCTTCCAGACACCACCCTGCGACGCGCAGCACATTAGGTGCAATTTTATCATCACTTTTTAATTGACTAATCGTTCTGCTCAGTGGAAAGTTTAATGATCACGGCACAGCGCCAATCTGTGCCATGAAGAACATCAGAGGCGCACTGGATTCCTCTATCTCTGGATGCAAATGAAAACTTTAAAGAACTTGCAGTATTAATATCACCTTAAAAGCAAGACTATGTCTATCCTGAAATGATGTCTAGGTCACACAGAGGACATACAAACGTCTTACTGGATATATCTCCAAGAAGCAGCTTTGTGGGACTTCTCTAAACCATATTCATAGACTGTTCTGGAATTCTTCCTTAAATACGTCCCATCTACAAACCTTAACTGCTTCATGAGTTCTGCAATTCTGAAATGTCACTTTGTCTTTCAAGGATTTGGGATTTTTATCCAAGAGAAGTGAGAATGTTCTGCTAAGAGACCATTAGGTGGCAGTACAGCATAAGGATTACTAATACATGATCCATGGGTTTCATTGATGCCCTCAGGGGAAGTTTTGACACTTTGAAAATGTTACCTACGGTTTTGTGTATAAACTGTTTGTACATATAGACAAAAAAATTAACAAATATGTCAAATAAAGGGAACTGCTGACAAAAGCAATATCTGGTAGGAAAGTAGAGGATAGCAAAAGAGTCATTCTAGCCACACTATCACTAGGACAAGAAAATCATTTTAATTAAGGGGAAAGCTAAAGGACTACAGGGGAGGTTTGTATTGCACTTCTTGTAAGTAATATTGCATTTATGGAATACATTTATGAACTATATTTACCTGTTTAGTTGCAAATTTTGTTGTGAAAAATCCATTGAAGAACTATATACTCTTGTAGATTTATTTATTTACTTGCCTGTATATCACCAACATATTCCGCAGCGTTTTACAGATATTGTCATCACTCACTGTCTACATTACCTATCAGTATGTCTATGGTGTACTACATGCATTGCATTGCTGTTTATTTTTCCAGTGCACTTTATGGATGATCAAAGAGGGACACTTATGGTTCATTGTATTAAAGATCAATTTTTTCCTTTATATTTATTTGCCTTTTTATACTTTATACTTAAAGATTTGCATAAAGTCACCTGAATATAGAAATTTATCAGATACAAATTGCATCAAGGCATAAAAAAACAAATGTATAACTTGGGGTCTTGTGTACATTTAGGAACCAGACAGATAGCAATATAATACGACTATAAGAGATTTTTCAGATAGAGGATGCATCAAGTCATTGAAATATATATATATATATACACTTCTTCAACGTCTTGTATACAGTTAGAAACCATACAGATAGTAATATAGTAAGTTTATTCATGCACATCTATTTTGGAATTCTTATGGTTCATTGAATTTTCTATTTTTATATATATATATATATATATATATATATATATATATATTTATATTTATTTGCCTTTTTATACAGAAAGATTTGCATAAAAATCATCTGACTATGAGAGATTTTTCAGATAGAGGTTGCATCAAGTCATTGAATCATAACTTTTCAACGTATACAGTTAGGAACTTCTTCAACGTCTTGTATACAATTAGGAACCATACAGATAGTAATATAGTAAGTTTATTAATGCACATCTAATTCAGAATTCATATGGTTCATTGTATGAATTTTCTATTATATATATATATATCTATATATATATAGATATATATATATATATATATATATATATAGATATATATATATAGTATATATATATGGCTTTTTTTATACATAAATATTTACATAAAAAACATCTGACTATGAGTCAAGTCATTGGGTCATATATATAAAACTTCTTCAACGTCTTGTATACAGTTAGGAACAATACAGATAATAATATAGTAAGTTTATTAATGTTCACATACTTCCTAGGACAAAAAGAGGGACATTTAGGGGGCAAAGAGCGGACAGAGGGACTTGGGTCCAAGCTAGAGACTGTTCCTCCAGGTTTCTCTCTTTTGGCACTGGGTGATATAAGTAGAAACTGAACTCTTGTCAACTTGTTGTAATAAAAGGAGGGGGGGGGGCTTTATTCTCAATGACTCAGATGTCTCAGCCATAGGAGTAGGGGTGAATACAACTTACAGACAGCTCCAGTAACTGTCAGTCAGTGACCAGCAGGACCCATCCATCCTCCATACATGAACCTGGAACTATGAAGAATTCTACTGCATGTCCTAACCTAAAAGTCAGGTATGTTCACGCATCCTGCTAAATACCCCTTTATGGGTAAATTCACATGTTGCTGATTTTTTGCACAACTTTCTGTGATTTAAAATTCATCCATTCATCTGTATCCATGTGCACGGTTTTCTGGAACCTTAATTCAGATAAATGAGACCACCAATCTGCCACATGTGAACATACCTTAAGACTGGCTAAAATGCAGTGCTTTGTTGTAATGAAAACTACTTGGTTGGGTTTGGCTTTGGAATCTGTTCCGAAAGCTGTTCAGACATTTATCTGCAGATCCTGATTATTTTAGTAGCATGTGTTGCATATGTGTACGACCACAACAGTCCTCAGATTCTCAGCAAATTTCACCAAATTTATCTGGATCTGACAAAGCTCTATGTGTATGGCCAGTTTAAGTGCATGACCCTATGTATGAGTATTTTGTATGTCGATGTGCTTGGTGTATGACTATAGCCTAAGAATGATTTTTCTATTCTAAACTACTACATTCAATATACATACAGAATTTGGCACATGTCGGTATTCTGCGCCCTTATTGTATACCTCCTACGTCTCTCTGTTCCTCTGTGCTCTTTACATGTTGCTCCAGAAAATATCCGTCTGGTTACTAATAGTCTATTAGACCCCAGCTTGTATATTATTCTATTATTTGGTGCAATTTGAACCTAATTATTTATTTTATCAGGTATTTTTTTTTTTTACTAATATTTGTATTAACCCCTTCCTGCTGCAGGTAACTTGTGTCTTTGTTTTTATTTTCATTATGACTTCCAAAAACCTTTTAAAAATTTTTAATTTTTTTTGTCAACAAAGCTGTACAATGACTTATTTAGGGTGGGGGGAGCTGTATTTTTAATGGCACCATTTAATGTTCATTTAATATACTAAGAAACTGTAAAAAAAATAAATAAAAAAATGCATTTACTGTGCAGTAGAAATGGCTTTATAACTTTATTCCGCGGGTCAGTAAGATTCCAACAATAACAAATTAATCTACTTTGTTATTTTTTTTTACTACTTAAAAAAAAATTTTAAAAACCTTGAAAAATATGCTTTTTGACACATATAACTTTTTTTTTTTTATAGGGATTATTCATTGCTGGAAGATCTGTAGTTTTTATTGGTAAAATTTTGGGGAAGATATGACTTTCTGTTAATTATTTTATAAACCGGCAATTCTGGTATTGTGGGTTTTTTTTTTTTTTTTTTTAATGATATTCACTTTGCAGGATAAATAATGTGATATTTTAATAGTTTGGACATTTCTGGATTTGGCAATACCAGTTATCTTTATTTTTTTTCTTTTCAGATTTTTTTTTAACTTTAGTATTTGTGTTTTTTTTTTTTAACATTATTGAACATTACTGTATTACTACACATTATACTATATTGAAAAAGCAAACACTCATGCAAAATGTCTGTATTGTATTTTGCCTGTGCCGTCTTCCTAAATTAGTGGGCCTGGGGAGCTTTACTAGGCCTTTGGTCACCATAACAACACCTTTCAATTTCCCTCTCTCTGACTGTACAGTGAGGGGTTTTTTATAGACTAAAATAGACTTAGCATCTTAGAGGCTGAGCTCTGGTTCTTCAGTCACCCCTGCAGCCACTCCAAACTGGTGAAGTCACCGACGTAATCTTTATTATTTCCCAGATAACCCCTTTAAACTTCCAGAACTTTAAGTTGAAGGTAGGTATAAGCTGTATAACAAAGCTTACACCCGCTGCCAGGGTTGGACCCATAGGCGGTTGGCCCCACTGGCCCATACATTGGCCCCTTCACTCATCCCTCCATACAGTGGTCCCTGAACTAGTCCCTCCATACAGTGGCCCCCATCACTGTCCCCTTACAGTACAGTGGCCTCCACATATTAAAATGGCCCCTTCACTGGTCCCCCATACTTTATGGGAGACCAGTGATGGGGCCTGTGAAGAATATCGCCTCGCCCAGCCGCCTGGCACGCCTGCGATCAAACTTCTTTCTTAACCTCCCACTCACACACCGTGAGTAGACCGGGTCATAGGATAAAATGAAATGAGCGATATAAATTTTATATGTTTAATAACCCAAGTGGGTCGGTATGGATTAATAGCATATACAGAAATATACAATATTAATATGATCAAGCATAAACATACAAGCAAAAGAGCGATGATACCATACAAAACAAAGTAAACGGGAAATAAAAGTTTAGAAAAGATACCTGAGCACACAGCTTTGTCCTAGCTGTCTCTCTTCCATGCTCAGCACAATGAATACTAAAAACTCACTCTCACCTCAGTGTGTGACCCCCCCTCAGCTCCCCCCCCCCCCCCCCCTTAGCCAGCCCTCCCTCTCTCTCCTTTGCAGAATCCTCGGACAGATGGGTAGGCACCACATTCCAACCAGTGGGGGAAGGATGGACATCTGGGATATCACACTGACGAGCCAGACCGGCCCTCTCTCCATGGTATGCACATAAAACCATTGGAGCGAATTGACCACCAATGTAAACACAGCTTTACATTCCTACAGATAGGTGACTGATAGGAATGAGGAATGATACATGTCCAAGAAAGATACATAAATTGAGGGACTCATCATCACAGGGCCACTGTATGGAGGACCAGAGATGGAGTCACTGTATGGAGGACCTTTCTAATATTGATGGCCTATCCTTAGCCAGGACCCCTGCAGATCAGCTTTTCTTGGTAAACTTGGCTACCAGTAGTGTTAACATGCCAGGAGCCATGCTGCTTGCTCACCATACAATGTGTAGCGGTGAATTAGGGTGCTGCAGCAATGAACATTGTATAGTGCTGTCTCAGTACAGCTGATTTGCAGGGGTCCTGGCTGTCAGATGTAATATTGATGGCCTATCCTACGTATAGGTTATCAGTATTAGAAAGGTGGATAAACCATTTACTATAATCATGCCCCATTAACCCTTCCACCAGATGCCCCCAGGGAACCTGTTGTTAAAATTTTTTAATCGCAAACCTGGATGGACTTGCCCACTGGTGTACCATAGGATCCTCCGATGGCCCCATATTCCAAAGTATAATAATGGGCCACAAAGGCCCAATGATTAGATACTATTGATGATAGTTACTACATGGACATGCACAGATCCGGTATAGATGCAGGGTGGGCCATCAGATTCATCATCCCATGGTCCCAAGGTACCCCAGTCCAATACTGCTCACTGCATGTTGAGCAGGGTCAGATCCCCCTTCATACACACCTTCTGGCATTATGACGTTCATGTATGTGAAAAATTAGGAAGCGGTTAAAAACTATTCAACTATATATATATATATATATATAGTGCTGGCCAAAGGTTTTGGCACCCCTGCAATTCTGTCAGATAATACTCAATTTCTTCCAGAAAATGACTGCAATCACAAATGTTTTGGTAATAATATCTTCATTTATTTTACTTGCAATGAAAAAACACAAAAGAGAATGAAAAAAAAAGTCAAATCATTGATCATTTTACACAAACTCCAAAAATGGGCCGGACAAAAGTATTGGCACCCTCAGCCTAATACTTGGTAGCACAACCTTTAGACAAAATAACTGCGAACAACCGCTTCCGGTAACCATCAATGAGTTTCTTACAATGCTCTGCTGGAATTTTAGACCATTCTTCTTTGGCAAATTTCTCCAGGTCCCTGAGATTTGAAGGGTGCCTTCTCCAAACTGCCATTTTGAGATCTCTCCACAGGTGTTCTATGGGATTCAGGTCTGGACTCATTGCTGGCCATTTTAGAAGTCTCCAGTGCTTTCTCTCAAACCATTTTCTAGTGCTTTTTGAAGTGTGTTTTGGGTCATTGTCCTGCTGGAAGACCCATGACCTCTGAGGGAGACCCAGCTTTCTCACACTGGGCCCTACATTATGCTGCAAAATTTGTTGGTAGTCTTCAGACTTCATAATGCAATGCACACGGTCAAGGAGTCCAGTGCCAGAGGCAGCAAAGCAACCCCAAAACATCAGGGAACCTCCGCCATGTTTGACTGTAGGGACCGTGTTTTTTTCTTTGAAGGCCTCTTTTTTTTTCCTGTAAACTCTATGTTGATGCCTTTTCCCAAAAAGCTCTACTTATGTCTCATCTGACCAGAGAACATTCTTCCAAAAAGTTTTTAGCTTTCTCAGGTAAATTTTGGCAAACTCCAGCCTGGCTTTTTTATGTCTCTGGGTCAGAAGTGGGGTCTTCCTGGGTATCCTACCATAGAGTCCCTTTTCATTCAGACACCGACGGATAGTATGGGTTGACACTGTTGTACCCTCGGACTGCAGGGCAGCTAGAACTTGTTTGGATGTTAGTCGAGGTTCTTTAGCCACCATCCGCACAATCTTTCGTTGAAATCTCTCGTCAATTTTTCTTTTCCGTCCACATCTAGGGAGGTTAGCCACAGTGCCATGGGCTTTAAACTTCTTGATGACTCTGCGCACGGTAGACACAGGAACATTCAGGTTTTTGGAGATGGACTTATAGCCTTGAGATTGCTCATGCTTCCTCACAATTTTGCTTCTCAAGTCCTCAGACAGTTCTTTGGTCTTCTTTCTTTTCTCCATGCTCAATGTGGTACACACAAGGACACAGGACAGAGGTTGAGTCAACTTTAATCCATTTCAACTGGCTGCAAGTGTGATTTAGTTATTGCCACCACCTGTTATGTGCCACAGGTAAGTAACAGGTGCTGTTAATTACACAAATTAGAGAAGCATCACATGATTTTTCAAAGGGTGCCAATACTTTTGTCCACCCCCTTTTTATGTTTGGTGTGGAATTATATCCAATTTGGCTTTTTGACAATTCTTTTTGTGGTTTTCCATTGAAAACAAATTAAATGAAGATATTATTACCAAAGCATTTGTGATTGCAATCATTTTCTGGAAGAAATTGAGTATTATCTGACAGAATTGCAGATGTGCCAATATTTTTGGCCAGCACTGTATATATATATTCATGAAAAAGGGACCTTTTACATAATGAACCATATATGTCCCTCTTTATTGCTTTAAGAAAGTTGTCACGTCTGCTTATTGGCCTATGGTACGTTCCAGGCCTTGATGTGCTACAAGTAAATCCCTACTAGTGAGGATTGTATACTGTGGTGAACCTTTATATCTAAAGTGTATACTTTTACAGAGCTTAAATATTTATTTTATCATCCGGCATGTGGTCTATTACCTCTGATCTTTGTTTAAGCTCTTAATAGAAGCCTGTCAAAGTTGTATGTCATGTGCCAGGGACAGCTCACAAGGAGCCGTATTAATGTCGCTCGCGCTCGCTTTAATCTGTAGCTATGCATTAATAATACCAGACTGTATATTTGTGCATCCAATTAAAATCCTGATCTGCCTTAAGGCTTTGTTACTGCAAATAATGATCAGCGAGCCTCCACCAAGTGTATTACCTCCATGTATTGAATGTAGGGAGAAAAAGTCGAGCCTAGGATACTTTTCAATATGTTTAAAGCACAGCAAGCTTTTAGTGTTATGCCTTCAATTACAGGGAACAAATGATTGACAAGTGCTTTTACACAACGCCGACATGAAAAATTCTGACCTTATGAAATGTTTTCGGTTATAGATTTCTGTATTGTTTCCATCCGTGCATCCAGGCTGGGAAGGTTTGGCAGAAATCTTTCCTTTAGGTTTTGCAAATGCTAAAAACAACAACAAAAACTAGTCACTATATTATAACACCACTGTGTATAGTGAATGAAAATGTTAAAAAATAATGTGTATGATTATAACATAAAATCCTATACTATAATGCTATGTTACTTCCAGATATCTATGTCACTTATGTCTTACAAACATCTATTACTATCCCATTTTTTTTCCTATTGTATTCAATTCTCTATCGACTTAACAGTTTGCAAGAGTTGTATAGTCTTATGTTTGCAGAAAGTGGTTGAATATATTAGCGACTTGTTTATATAGTAACACATATATAGCATTACTATTAAATGATCTTTTATTGGTAAGATTTATTTACTTATTTAGATAGCTGTTTTGCTTACTTGTATAGCGCCAACATATTCCACATGTCCCTTATGCTAGGCTCACACCTCTTTATTGTTCAGGTCCATTGGGGAACCCAAACAGCGGAGAGGAAGACCGCTAAAATGTTAACACATGGAGTCCTATAGACCCCATTGACTACAATGGGGTCCGTCAGGTGTCTGCTGTTATAAATATGAAACTGGCTGAGGAAAAAAAGTTCTCTGTGACTTTTTCCTCCACTGATTTTCAGGTGGACACTGGAATGAAGTCTCCAATGGAGACTCTGACGCAGATGTGAACTTAGCCCAATATGACTCACAATCTAATATATATGAAGAGTTCCTAGAATTTCAGCTAACGGTTAGGGAATGTTTACATACTGAGAAGGCAATGCATGAATAAATGGGTTTTTTAATTCTCCTTTCATACACTCAGGGAAATATCTGTAGCATATTCATTGTGGCCACAGATTCCATTCTGAGAATCCGTGGGTAAGTTCCATTAAATTTCAAAGGATCTAACCGGAGTGTTGATCCGCTGGCAATAAGCTGAAAAAAATTGGATTTCTGCTATGTATAGTACTGTATAAAAGTTTTAGGTAGGTGTGGAACTATTTTCAGTGTAAAGAAGAACATGTTGTCCTGGAAGTGATGATATGGACCATCATCCAGTCTGTCAGGGATTAAATAAAGCGACAGAAGGATTGGAGCAAGCCTACATCCACAGAAGATCTGTGCTTAGCTCTCCAAGATGGCAGGAACAACCTCTTATTTGCAATGGCCATGGAACCGCTTGCCTCAGATATCCGAATGGATAGAAGCTATACTGGTGTGCTGCATGCACACAGAGAAGATCACGTTGCTTTGTACCCCAATGACCTCATGTCAGATCTGGACTCCTTCTTACTTCAGGCAACGTTCTTGATGGATAACTTTGTCCACTACTCTGGATTGGGGATCAACAGGT
This sequence comes from Leptodactylus fallax, assembly GCA_947044405.1. Taxonomy (NCBI): domain Eukaryota; kingdom Metazoa; phylum Chordata; class Amphibia; order Anura; family Leptodactylidae; genus Leptodactylus; species Leptodactylus fallax. The sequence continues at coordinate 3,496,446 of CAMRHE010000130.1, read as the reverse complement.
CACTTACCAGAACTGTAGGTTCTTAAATTCATTTATTTTATTTTATTTTATTTATTATGCTTACTTATATAGCGCCATCATATTCTGCAGTGCTTTACAGATATTGTCAGTCACTGTCCCATATAGGGCTCACAATCTACACTCTCTATCAATATGTCTTTGGAGTGTGGGGGAAACCAGAGTACCTGGAGGAAATCCATACAAACACAGGGAGAACATACAAACTCCTTGCAGATGTTGTCCTTGGCAGGATTCGAACCCAGGACTCCAGCGCTGCAAGGCCACCGTGCTACCCTAAATATCTATACATCAACATCTTTTTGTGGCCATTGTGACTACGACTTTTCAAGGGATTAATTCCTTGCTAACATCATTTATTTGGGGCTCCACTAGATCTAAACTGAGCATAGCTAAGCTCCAACCTTCCTGCCACGTTCCTTCAAAAACTGTCTGCAAGTGTACCGAGAAGAAATGATGGAAGGCAACGGCTGGTCACACCAAATATTGATGGGATTTAGATTTCTCTTTTCTTCATTCTCATCATTTTGTTAATTGACAAAAATAAACTATTAACACTTCTATTTTTGATGCCATTCTTACTTTGCAGCATTTTTTCCACATGTCTAAAACTTTTGCACAGCACTGTATTATCAAAAGTTTTTCTCCATCAGTCCCATAGATATTGAATGGTGCAGCGGGCACAAGCATGACTACTACTTCTCTTAGTGATTAGAAAATTGGGGGATACATCAATATTGGTGTATTTGATGTCCCCTACACCGGTGGAGGATGTGCTTATTTCATGACAAAGCGGACACCGTGCTGCTTGAGTCATGAACCTAGGCTAAAATCTATGCCAGTTCATAGCTGCCATAGACTTATATCATCATTTACACCAAGAAGTGGCTTACATGGTAATGACTGTGGTGCTCCTTATGGGCCCCCCTGCCTACTTTAAGAAAAGAAGCAACGTTGGGGCAAAAACACCACTTGCAACTATTTTAGTCTCTAGTGGAATCAATAATTAGCAAATCACAAGTGTATAACTATTATATGCTAAAAGAGTGGTGTAAAATAATAATGATTCCCCCACTGTGTCAGTTGGAGAGTCAGAGTGTCAGTCATATGACACAGCTGAGGGCCAGAATGAAGTGGATAACTCAAATACAGCTATGGGTAAATAGAATAGGTCCATTACAATTTACATCATGTATCTTTCTAACAGGCCAGGGAATACGTTTAGTTTTTTTTATTGTAGTGGTAATTTCTAAGATTTCAATCCATCGTGAGAAAAGCACATTACAAATGTTTGTTGTTGTTGTACTTTAACTCCTAAAAGGCACTGCTCTACTGATTCCAGTGCAGATGAAATTTTTCTCTAGCCTCCACCATTCCTGAGCAATCAATACAGTTAGTTTTGGCGCCTGATATGCTATTTAGGCTCTGTACTCTGTCAGGAGGGCGGGGTCAGGCAGGAACAGGAAAGTAGGTGTAATTCTGAGCTCAACATTGTCCACCTCTGATTACGGCTCTGAATCTCAACCCTTTCAGCGTCAGACTTGCCCACTGGAAGAGGATTTCCAATAAAAGCCTATCCAGGGGAGGTGTATAAAAATAAACATTTATACTCACCTTTCCTGGGCATCCAGCAATCCGGCATCATCTTCTGGCCTGTGGCTGATGTCACATGTTCCAGGCGTCACAGGCGCCCAATCACCTGTGATTTGACCTCAGCAGTGATATCCAGGACGCATTACGTCAGCTGCAGACCTGAAGAAGAAGCTGGCGGAGAAAGCGGAGCAGCACGAGGATTTCCAGTAGAGGTAAGGGAAGGTGAATATAACTGTTTGTTATTTTCCATCACCTCCTCCCCTCTGGGGAGAATTTTATAATGGGTGGGATCCATTATGGAGCATTATACTGTGTGTGGCCACTGTGGAGAATTGTACTGGGGGGGTGGCAGTGTGGGGAGCCTATTATACTGTGTGGGGATACTGTGGAGCATTATGTTGGGGGAGCTCCTTCTGGGGAATATATTATACTGTGTGGGGACACTTTGGAGCATTATACAGTGGTGAGGTGTGGGCTCTGGGGAACATATTGTACTGTGGTGTGGGGCCACTTCAGAGCACTATACTTGGGGGACAATGTGGTGAGCCTATTATAGTGTGTGGGGACACTGTGGGGCATTATAATGGGAGGGACCTGTGGTGAGCATATTATATTGTGTGGGGCTGCTGTGGAGCCTATTATACTATGTAGGTCTACTGTGGAGCATTATACTATGTGGGGTCATTGTGGATCATATTGTATTGTGTGGGGCTACTCGGGAGCATATTATACTGTGTGTGAGGCCACTGTGGAACATTATACTGGTGAGCACTGTGGGGAGCATATTATACTGTGTTGAGGCCATTGCAAAGCATTATACTGTGTGGGGGCCACTGTGGAGCATTATACTGTCTGGGTGCAGGTTCTAGGGAGCATATTATACTGTGTGGGGCCACTTTGTGGCATTATACTGTGTGGAACCACTGTGCGTTGAATATTATACTAGGTGGGGCCGCTGTGGAGCATTATACTGTGTGGGTGCAGGTTCTAGGGAGCATATTATACTGTGTGGGGCCACTTTGTGGCATTATACTGTGTGGAACCACTGTGGGGAGCATATTATACTAGGTGGGGCCGCTGTGGAGCATTATACTGTGGTGGGGTTGTTCTCTGGGGAGTATATAATACTGTGTGGAGCCACTGTGGGGTATTATACTTTGTGGGGGCTCTGGGGAGCATATTATACTGTGGTGGGGATGGGCTCTGAGGTGTATATTATACCATGGGGGGTCAGGGGAGCATTTTATACAGTGTGTGGGGCCACTGTGAAGCATTATATACCATGTGGGGCCACTGTGGGGGGCACTATTCAGCATTATATATCATGTGGAGAATTATACTGTGGGGGCGGGGCTCAAAATTCATGATGGCAGCCCTGTGTGCTATGCCTGCATCACAGCTCCCTCACTATAATCTTGTACATGTATGAGGTGCTTCATACCCATGTCATTCCCCATACAGTACTGTGCATGAACCGGCCATGGAGCTATTTGGGCCTGCACAGTACTAGAGGGGATGACCATACTAGGAAAATACTCAATAACGCAGGATAGTCAGCACGTATTTAAGATTTCATTGAAGGAGCCGTGGTGTAGGCTATTAACAGGAAGGTATTGGATGGGCCCCCAGAACAAGTTCCTCTTGTGGGTCCTAGGCCCTACAGTGTGACACTGCCCCCTTTTCTTCTTCTGCCTGACACTAACCACCTGACAGTACAGAACCTAAATAGAATACCAGGCAGCAAAACTAACAGCACTTATTGCCCAGGAACAGTAGGAGTTAGAGAAAAAAAACTGTCCCGGAATCAATGGAGTAGGAGCTATTAAATGATGCAAAGAGCTGGACTTGGCAGAGGCAGTGCAAGTTTCTTTTTCATGGCCTTCCCTGGCCTAAAATAAAATAAAAATATTCTGGACAACCTCTTTAAGTTTATCCTGCAGCTCTGTACAATCAGTACTGAATTAATAAAATTTTTATTAGTATAATGCTGTACCGTGTTTCTCAGTTAGCCTCTAAAAGGTATCGCCTGATTTCTTCACTCTTCCATAACATTTTTATTAGATTTTAATGCCGTTAACCCCTTCCCACTGGGGGAATTTTTCGATTTTCGGGTTTTGACTCCCCCTTCCAAACCCTATAACTTTTTTTTATTTTTCTGTTCTCAGAGCCATATGAGGGCTTAATGTTTGCGGGACAAATTTTTCTTCATGATGCTACCATTTATTATTCTGTATAATGTACTGGGAAGCTGGAAAAAAATTCAGAATGGGATGGATTTGAAGAAAAAGTGCATTTGTGTGACTTTGTTACAGGCTTCGTTTTTACGGCGTTCACTCTGTGGCAAAAATGACATGTCACCTGTAATCTATGTTTCGGTACAATTCCGGGGATACCAAATTTATATGATTTTATTTACATTTTAACCCCTTAACAAAAATCTAAAACTGTGCAAAAAAATTTTTTTTTCTAAAAGTTGCCATATTCTGACACCCGTAAGGTATACTTCCGTGTACGGGGATGCATAGGGTATCTTTTTTTTGTGGGGCCAGGTGTACTTTTTAGGCATACCATATTGGGGAATGTCTATTGCTTTGATCACTTTTTATTAACATTTTTATTAGAGGTGAAAAAACGGCGGTTTGGCACTTTTGATTTTTTTTTCCCGCTTCGGCGTTTACCATACCGGAAAAATATTTTTATAGATTTGTAGACTGGCCATTTTTTAACACAGGGATACCTAATGTGTATGTGTTTCACAGTATTTAAGTACTTTTATATGTGTTCTACTTTTTTTTTTTTTTTGCATTTATTAGACCCCCTAGGGGTCTTGAACACCAAGGAGTTTGATCACTTATGCAATGCATTACAAATTACTGGTGATTCTATTGCAGGCTGCATAGAGCAGCCTGCAATAAAAGTAACTAAAGACAGGCCTGGGAGCCTTCTAAAGGCTCCCGACTGTCATGCCAACGGGACGCCAGCCCCAGGCAAAATGGTGGTGCCCGTGCAAAATGGCACCTCAGTCAGCTTTGACCCAGTCGCCAGAGGGGTTAATGCCCGCGATCAATGTAGGCACTGATTGTGGGCATTAGCGCTGGGTGTCTAATACAGCAGAAACCCGGCGGCTATGGAGGCCGCTCAGCTCCCGAGCGGCCACCATATTTAAATACCCGTTAAAAAAAAAAAAAAAAAAGTCCAGCTGGTTCCACGAGCCACCTGCTCCTTGCAGGTTACCAGCAGCAGTCTCTTGCTGCGTGCACTCCCTCTGGAGTGAAGCCCCCAGGTATGGGTGTGGTCGAGGACCTTTTTAATCCTCTTTTTGGGTCGCTCTAAAGTGCCCTCTAGGTACACACCCTCACATTACCCATATCCCTGGGGCGGTCAGGCACACTTTCTGATAATCCATTCATGCTCCGTTTCCCCGTTTCCGAAATGGAACATCACCAGTACTCCCCCCCACCCCATCATACTTACGTGGCTTCCTCTGTGGGAACAGCTCCTCCTCTCTTCCTCTCTGCTAGCACTTGCGTAGTGTGGAGGTGCCTGTGACACATGCGCAGAAGAGATGGCACTCCATCTCTACTGTGCAGGCATCAGAGGCACTTACGGTCTATGCATGCGCTAGCAGAGAGGAAGAGAGGCATCTCCAGCCAAGCACAGCCAAGCACAGTGAAAGAAAAGGAGGAGCCATTCCAGAAGGGAAGTCTAAAGAGGAAAACAGATAAGTATGATGCAGTGGGGGTGGGTGGGCTGAGTTAGTTAGTTGGGAAGGGCTAGTAGTGGGCGGGATAGCTAGGGAGATAGGGAGGGGGTGTAAGTTTGTGAGAGAGGAAGGGGGGGTAGTGAGAGGGAGGTACACAGGAAGCTACACAGCAGGAAACTACACCATGTAAACAAATGCAGAGGATGCCAGGAGCTGCCACAGAAACCCAGATATCACTCAAAATACTGCTAAAGGTATATGGGTATACTTATTAATCCATTAATAGCACTAAAAGACCTTTTTTAAAAAAATATTTTTTTGCCCGGAAAACCCCTTTAACCACTTCCATACCAGATGCTTTACCCCCCTTCCAGACCAGACACATTTTTGAGTTTTTTTGTATGTGCGGTTTTGAGGGCTGTAACATTTTTATCATTTGCGTTATTCAACTAATATCTGCGTCTTTTTTCGGTGACACATAGGGCTTTATTTTTATGTTATTTTTATTTTTGCATATGTTTTACTTTTTCTTTATAGCCAGGAAAATCTAAACAAAAGAGGAGGGAAAACGTGTCTGTTTTGCACTTTTCATTTTTTTTTTATTTAATAACACAAAATGCAACTAAAAAACTTTTTAAAATAGTTTTTACTCTCTGTTACAGTAATTTTTATTTTGTATGGTGTCGTCGGGGGTGGGGCTATAACCTTTAATAAGGGTGTGTTATTGGTGTATTTTTTTTTTTATTATTATTATTATTATTATTTTATTTACTTTTTTTTTTTTTTTTTTACTTTGCTATTTTTTTTATTTATTTATTTTTTATAATAAACCTTTGGGGACATATGATCACTTTTTTTGTAACTGGGGCTGGTACATTTATCCCCAGTTGCAGGAGGAATACAGCCTCCTGCACTTTACTATAGAGCTGATCTGGGTCCTGTAGGACCAGCAACTCTAACACACGCTGATCCCGGCGGATCACGTGACCGCTGGGTCAGAGGGGAGCCGCAAGATGGTGGTGTATACAGCGCTCATTGATACACAGCGATCGGGAAGGCAGGGAAGGTAATAAACCTTCCCTGCCTTCTCTCTGAGAGCTCCGGCTGAAGTTGCAACCGGCTCCCCGTTTCAATAGCTGCACGATTTTATGCAGCTGCTGATTTCTGCTTGGACGTATCGGTACATCCTTGCAGAAATAGACAACCACCTTCCGGATGTATATAGTCTATGGGGGTCCGTAAGTGGTTAATGTAGTATCAATTTCCCAAACACAGCTACTAGAAGTTTATTCCCAGCCTCAACTACCCTTTCAGTACAATAATATATACTGACATTGCTTCTGATCTACCCCCCCCCCCCCCCAACATTTTTGCAAATATAAATAATTAAAAATTTTGCAACAATTTTCTCTAACCATCTTAGTGGTAACAGTCATTTTTCTTGGTAGGTTGCCAATGGATACAACCATTAATGGTCTGACACTTGTCATAATCCAAGCAATGATTTCCTTATTGTGACCAGGCTATCTTCTCATGCAAGAGCACAGAAGCAGACAGGGACAATGCATGCATGAGAAGATGAGGAAATCATGGCAAGTGCCAGACAATGGAAAGTTCCTGCATTTATGGTCATATCCATTTGTAACCTTTCAAGACAAAGACTGTCACCAGATGGTTAGACAAAATATTTAAAACTCTGTGAAATTTTTTATTATTTATATTTAAAAAAATGTTTATTGGGGTTTTCCAGGACTTTTTAATTGATGACACCTGGAACCCCTATGGATCAACTGGTTGAAGCAGCAGTGGTGCTCTCTGAGCTCCGCTTCCACTTCAAAGGCCATGTGAAGTCATGTTTATTGGTCACATTGCCTGATCGCAGCTCAGTCCTATTCAAGAGAATGGGATGAGCTGCAATACCAAGCACAGTTGCTGCACAAATGTACAGCCCTGTGCTTGGTAGGCACTGAATGCTGGAGCCTGTTCAAACAATAGATGTGTAACCATGGGCGTAACAATCAAGGTCACAGGGAGTGCAACTGTGACCGGAGGGGTATAGGGCCTGCAGCCAGCTGGAGATGGCCGGGGCTCCAAGTCACCATGGTAACGGTAGGGGAAAGACTGATGTCAGTGACGTCTGGGGTGCTTCACCACAGTCACAAGCAGAAGAGGACCAAAGAAGATGCTGAAAAGAGCCAAACGAAGGCCCATGAGAGGTGAGGTAAGATGAGTATAAGTGTTTGTTATTTTTAATCGGTTCCCCTGGGCCTCTACTTATTATACTCTGGGGTCCACTATTGTTTACCTGGCGGGCACTACGCTGCTCACTCATTCTTGATAACTGCAATTGTAGGTACTAAAGCTGTATACCTTTCAAGTATCTGAGATACCGCTGCAGTGCCCATAAGTACACTATCAAGAACATGCTGTAGGGATGGGGTAGGGGGCCTCAGACAAAAGTTTGCACTGGGACCCACAAGACTTTAGTTACAATACTGTGTGTAACCCCCTGCTGATCTTTATTTGGTGACCCTTCCTAAGGATATGTCATCAATTAGTAAGTCCCAGAAAATTTCTTTAACTTTTAATTGTCTACAAATTTAAATATAGTAATTAAGTACACCCTTACAGCTTCCATAGGAATTAAGAGGTCTAGTAGCCGCCAGGTTCTGCTAATTAAATGATCTTTATTGATTGATAATCAGAAAGACCAACTCTATAAAAGCAAAAGTTTTGGCAGTTTTCTGGTCTGAACCATTGAGATGTGTATTAACACAATGCCAAAGAGAAAAACATCAACAATGATCATAGAGAAGCAACTGTTGCTGCCCATCATTCTGAGAAGAGCTATAAGGCCAAAAGAGTTATAAGTCCATTTCCAAACAATTTGGAGTCCATCATTCTATAGAGAAAAAGATTATTCACAAGTGGAAAACATTCAAGGCAACTGACAATCTTCCCAGAAGTGGAAGTCCCAGCAAATTTATTCCAAGGTCAGACCATGCAATGCTCAGAGAAACTGTAAAAAACCCAAGTGCTACATCTAAGACTCCACAGGCCAGAGTTAGTGTGTTAAATGTTGACATTCATGACAATACAATTACAAAAACAGAACAAATATAGCTTCTTTGGAACAGTTTCCAGGAGAAAGCCTCTATTTTCTAAAAAGAACATGGCAGTATAGTTTAAAGAGCGCAGTGGCTCAGTGGTTAGCAGGTTAGTGATTAGCATTGGAGTCCAGGGTTCAAATCCAACCAAAAATAACATCTACAAGGAGTCTGTATGTTCGCCCTGTGTTTCTTCCCCCACTCCAAGGACATACTGATAGGGAGTTTATATTGTGAACCCTGTATGGGACAGTGACTGACAGTATCTGTAAAATGCTGTGGAAACTAATGGTTCTAAACCCTCAACAACTCCATTTCTTTGCATCATTTAATTGCTGCTACTCCACTGATTCTGGACCATTCCCGAGCAGTCAGTGCAGTTTTGGTCCCTGATATACTATTTAGTCTCTGTACTGTCAGGAAGGCGGTGTCAGGCAGGAGCAGACAAGGGGTGTGATTCTGAGCTCTGACACTGGCTGCCTCTGATTGGAGCTCTGAATCACGCCCCCCTGCCTGACACCGCCCTTCTGACATTATACATAGTACATCAGACACTAAAACTAACTGCGCTTGTTGCTCGGGAACAGTGGAGGCTTGAGAGAAAATTCCAACTGTGCTGGAATCAGTGAAGCGGCGCCTATTAAAGATGGCCACCTATTAACATGCTAAGAACTTGAATTGGTGGAGGTGGTGAAAGGTCCAATGTTGAACCTGAATAAACCACAAGAGTTCTAGAACAATGTCCAGACAGAAAGGACCAACTTGGAAATGTGTGGCTGTAAAACCTGCGACATGTTTGACAAAAACCAAACATAGATTGTCACACATGTCCATAACAACTGTCAGGTATGGTGGTAATGGAGTGATGGTTTGGGCTTGATTTGCAGCCATAGGACCTGGGAAACTTGCAGTCATTGAGTTGACTCTAAACCCCTCTGCAAAGTACTCTAACAGTCAAAGCTTGGACGAAACTGGGTCATGCAACAGGAAGATGATCCCAAGCACACCAGCAAATCTATAACTGAATGGCTGAAAAAGAAGAGCATCAAGGTGTTTCAATGGCCTGGTCAGAGTCCAGACCTCAACCCAATTAAAATGATTTGGCAGGACCTTAAGAGAGCTGTGTATAAACGAATGGCCACAAACCTCAATGAACTGAAGAAACTTTGTAAAGAAGTATGTCTTCTTATTCATCTCAGGTTGTATTCCCCAAATTGTAAGACCTTCTAAGGACCAGACTTTTATTATTATGCCCTGATACAACCATAATTTCGAAGAGGGTGGAATTTGTTATTCTCATGACTGTATAAGGATTGTGAGGAATACAAGTATTTACGAGAAACAGTAAGTTGTACAAAGTTGTATTGCGAGGAGTTTGGCAGGAGCGTTTGCTAATTTGTTACTGGTTATTTAGAGAAGCCATTACAGTAATAGTAAAATCAATGTAGTTAAATGTATTATACTTCACCTAATGCTCCGGCATTGACATTCCAATTTTAATTACATTTTCAAAGCTTAGTGAGAAAGAGTTTGTAAAGCCCTTAAAGGAAATCCATGATAGCACTTTGTGTGTTGTGTAAACTGCAGCATAATTGAGTGCTGCAAAACCCAGCCAATTTCCTTCATTGTATGCAGCCTTTACTTTATGTTTATGAATTAATAATCAACATTTTTAGGAAACAAAGTGATCAAGAATATTCCCCCAATCTCTTACAGATTAATATCCTTCTTCTTCTTAGCCACCAAACAAACCACTGCATCCAAGTGGAAAAATCCACACAAAAAGTCAAATGTAGGCTAAACTGGTACATCAGAAGCGTAGTTATAAAGATCCATGGGCCCTGGTGCAAAGCTCAGCTTGAGCCCCCCACACCCCTTATAGCTTCATGGCTGCCAACCCTGTCTGTAAGGCTAGAGATACATAGCAACTTTGGCACCTTGTGATGCCTTCACTAATATAAGTAAATGGAGTCACGTTACACAATGACAATGGCAAACATTTGTAATGCACTTTTCTCACACAAGGGACTCAAAGTGCATGGAGTGTTGTTGAGTTAGTGGCTGCTGTAAAGATGATTATCCCCAACACCTACAAGGGTAGGTTTTTTTTTTAATTTTATTTATTGAAAGCCAATTTACCTATCAATATATATTTAGCATTTGGGAGGAAACCCACATAAACACGGAGAGAACATACAAAATCCATGTAGAGTTGCCTTTGGTTGGATTCAAACCCAGGACCTGAGCAAGGCAGGGGATGTGGCAACTTTGACTCCTAATGGCGAAAAAAATGATGCACTTTTTGAGGCTAGAAGAAGCAGCTGCAGCACCCTTGGGGTTGTAGAGTGATTCCATTCACATACTTTAGTTTAGAAGTCGCAGGGTTACACTGCGATCTTTGGTCTTGCGATGGGAGTTTACGTGCAGCCTCTTAAGTCACTCATTCATCAGAGTAATAGTACCCTCCTTCTTCTCTCCACATAGGCAATAGCCCCCCCCCCATAAGTAATAGCCCCCCCTACATATACAGGTTCATCTCAAAAAATTAGAATATTTTTGAAACGTTCATTCATTTCAGTGATTCAGTAATACAATTCATAATCAGCGTCTTCCATGATTGTGTGTCCTACTGAACCAGACTGAGGGACCATTTAAAGGCTTAGGAAACCTTGGCAGGTGACACACTGAATTTACAATACTGAACTTTTTCACAATATTCAAATTTTCTTAGATTTGGGTTTTCATTACCTGTAATCAATAATCAACATTTACAGAAATAAAACACTTGAAATAGAACAGTCTGTGTGTAAAGAATCTAGAAAATATAGGAGGTCACTTTTTAATTCAATTTCTGAAATAAATAAATGTTTCAAAGATATTCAAATTTATTGAGATGCACCTGTATAATAGTCCCTGATAGTGCCTGCCCCCTATAGATCATAGCCCCCATGTAGGTAATAGTCCCCCCCCCCCACAAAGGTAATAGCCCACCCCTGAAGGTAATAATACCCTCCCAATTAGGTAATAGTGCCCTAACTCTCTCCCCCTTGAAGCAGGTAATAATTCCCCCCATAGGTAATAGTTATCTGATAGTGCCCCCCACAAGTAATTGGATTCCCCCTACCATCCACCACAGAGGTAATAGCTCCCACCCCTGTTCATTCCAATGTGTTTATTCAGATGTCAATGTAAGTCAATGCACATCCTTTTTGCTTCACAGACACTGATGCATCATGGATCGATCAATCACCAATGTAGTGCATTACTACCCGGTACAGAAAGCAGCTTTCCACAGGCCTTCTTCACCTCCTACTTCCCGACTCTGAAAAAGGCCAATATCCGGCCATAACGTCAAAGTTACACAGCCCCAGCACTTGACACAGTTGTTTCATTGTGAATATCACAAGTACCTGACTTGCTTATTAAAGACTTATTGCACCAGAAATCCAAAGGAATGTGCAGTAGTTTTTCTTCATATGTCTATCTGGGCTAGCACCTTGACTCATGCACCCATCTTTGTTAATCTAGAGAGAGAAACCATTCATGTTTTGAGTGTCACAGCAATTAAAGTTTATGGGTCCATGAAAAAAGTGATAACATCCACGTGTCATCCATTTTTCACGGACCAAGAGACATAGCAAGCATGGACAGAATGAGGCCTAAGGGGTAAAAGACATAGCTGTAGCCATCATTTTTTGGCATTCGGCATCTGATTGTCAATTGGAACAGTGCCAAGTTCAGTGCAGCAGTCCAGCATCCCTACCTGCCCTGTCACAAGACTCATTGGGGGTCATAAACCTCGGGTCTGCAAATTTTTAAATGCCAGATACAAAAATAATTTTTGCACTTCTCACGTCACGTTAATGAAAGTGATATTGGTGTGGGAGTTCAACTCCATTTAAGACCATTTACAACAGTTTACTTCCACTGGCGCCAGGTTTATGAAGACTGGCGTTCAATACGCGTTCAAGTCTTTATAAATATGCCCCATTGTGGCAGTGGCAACTGGGTGGGAGAAAAATGCAATGGAAAACAAAAAAGTTTTTGAAACTGAGCTATAGACAATATAATATAATCTCTATCATTTGTTTTCAACTTTCAAATTCTCAGAAAAAATGTTGGTTCTCTGTGATTTTTTTTTCTTAATTGAGAAAAAAAAGCCAAAAGCAAAACAAAAAAATGAAGTTCTTGACCGTGCCTCCCATTCTTTAATAATAATATATGCAAAATATCTCTCCTCCAGAAGGGAAGGCTGTCTCCTTAATGCTACCTACAAGTAGCTTCCCTGTTTGTCAGTACCGGACCCAATGATCCCTGAGAGAAAGGTATATGCTAAATTAGCTCTCCTCCAGAAGGAAGCAAACTGTCTCCCTACTGCCACCTATGGGAAGCTACTCAATAAGTCAATTTCCACTCCCATTATATAGCTTTGATACATGGCTAGGGATAGCCAAGACAGAGTCTCCTCCAAATGGAAGAGACGTCAATCTATGGACAACTGTTTTGGGGTTCTTGCCTTTTGCTAGTACAGTTGACTAGGTGAAAGTCCTAAGACTTACCTCTTGGGTCATATTGTGTATCCTTGTCAGCTGTTGAACTCCTCTCTGCTAGATAAGCAATACCCTGTTCTATACTGACAAGATGAAGAACCCCCCAAAACAGTTGTCTACAGATGAATATCTCTTTCTTTTGGAGAACTGTTTTGAAGAAAAAAAAAAAGGTTAAGTGTAATATAGTCTGGTAGGATTAGTGATTCTTCACCCTTACTCTTGCCCTTAAAGTGGAGACTCATCTGGGTGATGGTGCTTAGGTGCGCATAATTCTATGGTAAAATATATAGTGAGTTTTGGTCCTGTTGACTGGCTCGTCTAGTCGTAGAGTGAGGACATCATCGAGTAAATAGTAATACTCGTGTCAAGGTAAAATCTGCAAAGATGCAACCCTTGAAGGGAAAACCGTCCCCATCTGAATATGATGAAGGGAGAAGTGCTCTTCCATATCACGCAATCTTATATTGGCATAAAGTGATAATGGAAATTATACCAGGTTTGCAAGATGCATTCTTCACAGCCTATGGATTGCTGAATATCTTGGGGCAGAAAAAGAGGCCCAGTTTTCCGTTCAAGGGTTGCATCTTTGAACATATGACACAAGTTGTTCCTTTTGGAGGATACTCTATCTTGGTGAAAATCTCAAGTCATATTTCAAGTCGTGTTTTAAGGCTCTTTAATTGGATTGGAAATTAAAGGGGTTATCCAGCTTCCAAAAATTATCTGCAAATACATCCACTGCAGTGCTAAATCCTCACTGTTCCCTTGTGCAGCCTTTTCTTGGCTTTATTTTACTTGCTGCTCCTTGTATCACTGTTATCTACATGCAGTGAATCTGTGAACAAACTACATTTCCCATTATGCATCTCCCTGTTCTCACTCTCTGTTTGCTGCTTAAAGGGGGGATTGAGCTTACAAATGAAACATCACAGCATCATGTGACTCAGATGTAAGAGTGATTTATTTCCTGTGATTTCATTGGAGGGGAGAGCGGGGAGATGCATCATGGGAAATGTAGTTTATTCACAGAGTCACTGCATGTAAATAACAGTGATACAAGGAGCAGCAAGTAAACTGTGTGAAACACTGCCTGTAAGATTCTTTACTTTCTACTCCAGATAGCATGCATGTAAGGAGAAAATGTACTACTTACATTTCTATATCACAATTTGCATTAGTCTCAGTCCCCCATAGACACGTGTGTTCAACTTGGCCAAGCGTACACATGTTCTGAACAGGGAAAGGGGAAAAAAAAATCCTCTGCCAGTCTACTCTGATGGTGGCTTATCTATCCAACAACAAAAGCACTGGGCATGTTGGAATCCACCATTACTGACAATTCACTACCCCAACATTTGCCAGTTGGAAGGCTCTAGGCACATGCCAAGATCATGTGTGTGAATACAGCTGCACCCACTGACCACAATTTAAAGGGCATTTTTCTTTTAAGACCTAAAATGCAGATGTCTGCTTGGTGACAGATGTTCTTCCATCGAGCCTACGCCACTATATTCTGGGAATGAATAGTGCATCGTAGTACACTCTATACGCAGGTAACAAGTGATGTGGGAAACTAACCTCCACGTGCTGCTGAACTATTTTCAGGTTTTAATAGTCCTCCAATTAAGTGCTTCAATATGTTTACAAAACTCCTAACCTGATAATACCGGCAGTTGTAGCATCCAAGGCAGCCTTGTAGCTGGGAGCGGAGCTAGTGGTGGTAATACTGCCATAATTGTCAGCTCATTTACAGAATATTTAGCTGAGCAGTGAGCCAGATGAGAGGAGTTAATGAGCACAGCTTCTGTCGTAATTAGGTAAGCAGAAGTAGCGCTCAGGAGAAGCTGCCGCCTGCCTTCTTGTGCTTTGCAAGCTAAACATTTAGTAGGACTCATTTACTAGCATTGCATATATGTGCTCTATTTGCACTAATCCATAGCAGCCAATTAGCTCTTTGGCGGCTATAAGTAACTGGTATTTTGTCACTGTAATTCTGGGCGTAATTCTGGGCAAATATGTTAATATGGAAGTCCTGAGTTTTTGTTTCCTACTCCTATAGTATCTCTAAGGATGTACTGGTTCTCATTAAAAAGATCCAGCTGTTGTATGGAAACTTACTTGCGGGCAATGCTTCATGGGAAAATAGTATGCAAATTATTGCTCCTATACAGTGTAATCCAGAAACATAGGGGGAATATATCATTGGCTTTACACAAGTTATCAGGTGTTGAAGAGGAGCAATTTTTGGTGCATGCTGTTTTTGTACCAAAAATTGCACCTTTTTTCAATTTTTTTGCCACTGACACAATTTATTTATTCTATTTACTTATATAGCGCCATCATATTTCGCAGCTCTTTACAGATATTGTCAGCATTGTTCTGTATAGGATTCACAATCTAAATTTCCTATCAGTATGTCTTTGCAGTATGGGAAGAAAGCGGAGTATCTGGAGGAAACCCACACAAACACTATTTTTGCACCAAAAATTTAATCTCTTTTTTTAAATTTTCTGGAATTTTGGGAAAAAAGTGGGTGAAGTATGTTAAGGGCAGGGTGAAGCATAAGCAGGTTCACTATGGATTGATAAATTTATTATAAAGAAAATTGGTGTAAATTATACCAGATGTCGAAGCAAGCTTGAAGCTGGAGCACAAAAAAATCTGGAGATGCATTATATGCCTTTTAAAAATGTTGGTGCATCTTGCACATGCTACAGATAATATAGACCGGAATACTACCTGCTGGTTTTAATACATTGGGACCATAAACTACTAGTTTGTGGTCTATTTAGAAGTACCGTACATAGTCCTTCCTTGTGCTAATAAAAACAAGATCCAGTAGAGGGCGAACTTGTTTATCCAGAGGATGGAGCAGATGACAGCACCATCCCATGCAGACAACATGAGGTTGTCATGCTTTGGTGGTTCAGGGAATTCACTCTGCTCTGCACTGATGAAGGACAAAAATCCCGAAACAGCGCTGTATGCAGATGAGTGATATTGGCTTGGCTAAAATTCCTCTTGCTTTCTCAAGACTCAGTGGGTCAAAAGCAAATTGAGGATCTGTTACATCCAACAGAGGGCGCATGAGCTTCCCAACTCCTTTTCCCATAATGCCTTGTGATATGCTTTGGTGGTAACAGACCAAGAGAATCTCAGAGAAGCATCACCGTGAGGGTTGAAGAAAATGGCTTGACCTTCTGGCTAGTTCGTAGTGAACTTTGCAAGTTCTACAGTGATAGAGCCTTGTGCAGACTCATGTCACTCATTTGTGCAGCACAAGCAAGGCAAAAGTGCTGCTTCTGGCCATTATCATGCTGCAGCAGTTAATAGGAACATAATTACAATAAAATGCAGTGTATTGTATGAGTGATCAAACAATTCAAGTTAAAGAGGACCTTTCAACACCCCCAACAAGTCCAGCTCTTTATATCTGTTAATAACTGCTGCAGCGCTGCTCCACTGTTTCTGGCACAGTTTAAATTTTTTCTCTAGCCCTCACCGTTCCTGAGTAATCAATGCTGTTAGTTTTGGTGTCTGATATGCTATTTAGTTTCTGTACTGTCAGGAGGGCGGTGTCAGGCAGGAGTAGACAAGGGGTATGATTCTGAGCTCTGACACTGGTTGCCTATGATAGGTGCTCTGAATCACGCCCCCTGCCTGACACAGCCCTTCTAACAGTACAGTTGAATAGAACATCAGGAACCAAAACTAACTGCACTTGTTGTTTGGGAATGGTGAGGGTTAGAGAAATATTTACAACTGCATTGGAATCAGTGGATGCTTAGAACGTGAATTGGAGGATGTGGGGAAAGGTCTTCTTTAAATTTCCCTAGGAGATCTTAAAGGGGTTGTCTAAGACCCCCTGTGTTTTGGACACTGGTTACCTCGATGGGTTATGCCTTTGATATGCAGGATTGCATTATCAAGAAAAGTGCAGTTTTTTCATATGTAAATTAGTTGAACAGGCTTTTGGGGCATTTCTTATCTTTCCTGGGTTGTGCCTGTGTGTAAAACATTACTAACAGCATTTTTCAAGTTCTGGTCCCAGGCTATGTTCATGGTGACACCATCTCTAGCAACCATGACACCAGGGCAGGTGATCACAGCTACAAGGGTGGTCTTCTCCTTTGGGTCGGGTTTTATCATGGCATTAAACAGATTAATTGCAGGAACTAGAGATTTCCTGCAATTAATCCCATGTGGACACATTACAGTATTCTAAGGTGGGTCATAGCTATTGGTGGTGCAATAGGTAACAGTTACTACATGTTCATGGACCTTGAGGAGGCCTCAAAGGTCCCTCTGCCACATAAATATACCACTATTGTAAGGTAGGTAGAGGTCCCTTTACAGATTTTGCATTGGGGCCCTGGAGATTTCAGTTACGCCTCTGATTCCAAGGTGCATGTTCTGCAGATTAACAGCAGTTTCACATTGGGTGTGAATAGTGAAGAAAATACAGATGAAAATTACTTTTAAAGGAAGACTGTCACATTGGAAACAGGCTAGTCTTAGGCTAAGGCCCCACATTGTGGAAACACAGCTTTTTTTATTGCAAATTTTGCTGCGGTTTTTTGAGCCAAAGCCAAGTGGGTTGAGGAGAAGGTAGAAGTACAAGTACTTCCTATATATTTCCCATTCCTTTTGCAGCCATTTTTGGCTTTGGCTCAAAAAACCGCAACGAAATCTGCAACAAAAAAAGCTGTGTTTCCACAACATGGGGCCTCAGCCTTAGGCTAAGGCCCCACATAGTAAGTTGCAGCCATAAAGCACTGAGGGAAAAACCACAGCGGAAATGCATCACGGTTTTTCCCACATTGCTTTTTATAGAAAGTCTGCAGAGGTGGTGTAATATACTTTATTAATCTATCTAACTTCCTTTTAATAGAAAACAGGCTGTAAATTTACCACTAGCAATGCTCTAACTAGGGAGAGTCTGTAAACATGTACTCAATGTAATACATAGAAGCATTTACCAGAGAGAGGTTGGTCTCTTCAAATGGCTGTATCTCCAGTTTTATACCACCTAGAAAAATGGTTCTGGTATCATAAGAAAGCTGCCAAGATTAAAGTAAAAGAATAAGAGATATCACTAGTTAAAGTTGGGAATGTGATTTACATGCAGCATGAACTGCTACATATTAAGTTCAAATTCCCGACTCTGTTTTTAAGTAAATTGTAAAAAACAGGCAGCACTCCGTAGTAAAGTGAAGGAGCTTGATACAGGCTCACTATAGAGCCGAAACGTCGCATGGGGCAATAAACCCACTTTTTTCATCACTTTAGTACGGAGTGCTGCCTGTTTTTTACAATTTGTTTTGAACGGGATACTACCTTTTCCCAGTGGTGAGCACCCATATTTATGTGCATATTTTACTGGTGCGGTCATTCATTGTATTGTGTTTTTAAGTAGTGATATCTCTAAGACTGGATTCATACCAGCACTCAGTCTCCGTTGGGGGATTCCGTCCCTCATTCTGCGGAGAGAAAAGTCTTGCTTGCCGGGGTCTGTGGGTTTCCACAGGTAACCACTTTTTAAGCAGTTTGGGTTTTCATTTTTTGGAATGTTACAGCATGTTTTATAATAAAAAGAATTTAGATAGGGTTATAAAGTATATTACAAAAATGGTCACCAAAAACCCCCAATACAACAAGAAAGAAAACTATAGACTTCTAAACCCAAATGAATAGAGGTCTAAATGAATAAATGGCAAGTTCTAATTAATCTTTTCCCATAAATCTACATACAGTGCCTTGCGAAAGTATTCGGCCCCCTTGAACTTTTCAACCTTTTGCCACATTTCAGGCTTCAAACATAAAGATATAAAATTTTAATTTTTTTGGTGAAGAATCAACAACAAGTGGGACACAACTGTGAAGTGGAACGAAATTTATTGGTTATTTTAAACTTTTGTAAAAAATAAAAAACTGAAAAGTGGGGCATGCCAAATTATTCGGCCCCCTTAAGTTAATACTTTGTAGCGCCACCTTTTGCTGCGATTACAGCTGCAAGTCGCTTGGGGTATGTCTCTATCAGTTTTGCAAATTGAGAGACTGAAATTCTTGCCCATTCTTCCTTGGAAAACAGCTGGAGCTCAGTGAGGTTGGATGGAGAGCGTTTGTGAACAGCAGTTTTCAGCTCTTTCCACAGATTCTCGATTGGATTCAGGTCTGGACTTTGACTTGGCCATTCTAACACCTGGATACGTTTATTTGTGAACCATTCCATTGTAGATTTTGCTTTATGTTTGGGATCATTGTCTTGTTGGAAGATAAATCTCCGTCCCAGTCTCAGGTCTTTTGCAGACTCCAACAGGTTTTCTTCCAAAATGGTCCTGTATTTGGCTCCATCCATCTTCCCATCAATTTTAACCATCTTCCCTGTCCCTGCTGAAGAAAAGCAGGCCCAAACCATGATGCTGCCACCACCATGTTTGACAGTGGGGATGGTGTGTTCAGGGTGATGAGCTGTGTTGCTTTTACGCCAAACATATCGTTTTGCATTGTGGCCAAAAAGTTGGATTTTGGTTTCATCTGACCAGAGCACCTTCTTCCACATGTTTGGTGTGTCTCCCAGGTGGCTTGTGGCAAACTTTAAACGAGACTTTTTATGGATATCTTTGAGAAATGGCTTTCTTCTTGCCACTCTTCCATAAAGGCCAGATTTGTGCAGTGTACGACTGATTGTTGTCCTATGGACAGACTCTCCCACCTCAGCTGTAGATCACTGCAGTTCATCCAGAGTGATCATGGGCCTCTTGGCTGCATCTCTGATCAGTCTTCTCCTTGTTTGAGATGAAAGTTTAGAGGGACGGCCGGGTCTTGGTAGATTTGCAGCGGTCTGATACTTCTTCCATTTCAATATGATCGCTTGCACAGTGCTCCTTGGGATGTTTAAAGTTTGGGAAATCTTTTTGTATCCAAATCCGGCTTTAAACTTCTCCACAACAGTATCACAGACCTGCCTGGTGTGTTCCTTGGTCTTCATGATGCTCTCTGTGCTTTAAACAGAACCCTGAGACTATCACAGAGCAGGTGCATTTATACGGAGACTTGATTACACACAGGTGGATTATATTTATCATCATCAGTCAATTAGGACAACATTGGATCATTCAGAGATCCTCACTGAACTTCTGGAGTGAGTTTGCTGCACTGAAAGTAAAGGGGCCGAATAATTTGGCATGCCCCACTTTTCAGTTTTTTATTTTTTACAAAAGTTTAAAATAACCAATAAATTTCATTCCACTTCACAATTGTGTCCCACTTGTTGTTGATTCTTCACCAAAAAAATTAAAATTTTATATCTTTATGTTTGAAGCCTGAAATGTGGCAAAAGGTTGAAAAGTTCAAGGGGGCCGAATACTTTCACAAGGCACTGTATCAATCTGCTCAGCTCCTCCTGCTCTATAACATGCTCCCTGCAGTGGATTCCTTGAAAAGGAGAGTTTATTTAATATTATAATGATAAGAAACTTGCCTATACTGTGTTGTCAGCCCATCACTATACACACTATACACACATTTCTCTCAATGATGTTACTGACAAATAGAAAACCTGTCTGCTAGGTGTCAGTGACTGCTCCTTTGTCACACTGCATAGGTGAGAAGACATCTTTTCTAATCACTGCCAGACTGGGAATAATAACCAGGCAAATGGCTCATTACTGTGTCTACCTGCTGCCACCATTCATGACAAGACAGTACATATATTATATAGTCTATGTTATGCATTATATACAATCCTATGCCAGGTAATTGCTTCCCTGGTTCCCTGCTGGTCTCTGACACCTTGTCCTTGAGCAGTAATGTTTCAACATGGACATGTGACTATTGCAACCAAACACTGCCTGCAGCTGTGACCTCAGTTAAGCTATAGAACACCTGAAGAATCCTTTTGGGGTTATATTCACACTACCATTATTACAGTCCATTACTGGATGACAGCAAAAGACGTTAACGGTAGTACAGTAATGGACACAGACAGAACCCCTTCCGTCTATGTCCGTTCCCATTGACTATAATGTAAACATGATGGACGCTATCTTCCGTCATGTTTGTTTACTTTTGCCTCGGCATGCAAGACTTTTTCTTTCATCAGAATATTAAAAAACATGACAGGAGATTAATTTTTTTACATGGGGGTGAATGCTGATAGACTCTGTCTGCATCTGTCTTTTAATGTCCTGTGACGGATGAGAGCAATGGACATTAAGTAACGGTAGTGCAAACTTACCCTTAGGTGTGCAAAACCTGCAATACAGTGATGCCACCCTCTCTGTGCAACTTTAATTTAAGGTCTGATCTTTCCTCTCATCTTCTTGCAGAACCAAAGAAAGTAGTCAACTTGGTGACAACCCTGCCGGAGAAACAATAGCAGTCATTTCATGTTATCCATTTTGGAAAATATTTTTTTATTTTTTTTATACATCACCGATGAGCAATCCCTACAAAGATCCAAGGTTTTACATAATTATGATTATTATTAGACATACAAGCACACTTGTGAACGTAAATTTGACAGCTACCAATGCAGTTATGTAGGAAAAGTCAAGCTACGAACATTTACATGGCAAATTCTAATAATGTTTTTGACAATTTTAGGCATTTTGACAATTCTAATAATGTTTTTGACAATTTTAGGCATTTTGACATTTTTAGGCTTTTGTGTTGCTTACAATACTTGAATTACCTTTGAAATAATTCAATGACACGAAGAATTCATAGACTCGTACAAGGTGACTGGCAGAACATTGCACTACAGAGCAGTTTACCACTGGGACATGTAATGAAGAAAATTATTGCAAAAACTGGATATTTTTCGGTGTGACAATATGTCAATAAAGTAAGTTACACAGGGTCACTATGAGGTACTGTTCTCAGTGGCTGATACCTAAACCATCCAGGGGAGAGAGATTTTATGGAGCTGCAGGCACAGCCACTGCCTCAGCGAAAAACCTATTAAAAAGTGTTAATAAAGCTTAACACTGCAGTTTTCCCCCTCTGCGGCTGCTTATTTTTAATTTTACGTATTAGGCCGTAATTGTTAAATTCCATTATCTTCTAACACTGGTAATTAATCTTTGTACATTTCTCAGAGGGAAGCTCTATCTGGTGCCAATTAGGCTGTGGGAGAAAAACACTGCAATTGTGCTCGAAATCCTATGTTTTATTAGGACCCATGGACTTGTCTGTCTTACTCTTCTGTACAGTGTCATAATACATGGCTCAGGAGCAAAGCAATTACAACCTACAACTACTATTTCCTTAGTAGTTGCTTTGCTTGGAAATTGAACATTGATATTACACTGGGCTTTATTTTCTCTGGCTTTAAAGTCTAAGGGTATGTTCTAGAGATAGGCAAACCTTTCAGGATTCATCTTATTTTGGGTTCAGGTCCGAGACTCGTTTTGGGCCGAAAAAGTTCAGTACAAACTGCACCTTAAATTGGCTTAAAACATAGTGTAGAACACTCTCAGGGCTCCTAGGAACCTATCTATAAAACATAGTGTATAACACTGTCAGGGCTCCTAGGGCTCTATCTATATCATAGTGTATAACACTGTCAGGGCTCCTAGGAACCTATCTATAAAACATAATGTATAACACTGTCAGGGCTCCTAGGGATCTATATATATCATAGTGTATAACCCTGTCAGGGCTCCTAGGAACCTATCTATAAAACATAGTGTAGAACACTGTCAGGGCTCCTAGGAACCTATCTATAAAACATAGTGTAGAACTCTCTTAGGGCTCCTAGGAATCTATCTATAAAACATAGTGTATAACACTTTCAGGGCTCCTAGGAAGCTACCTATAAAACATAGTGTTTAACACTCTTAGGCTGTGTTCACATGGAGTTTTTTGGCAGCGGATTTTGACGTGGAATCCGCCTCAAAATCCGCCTGTAAAAACCCCTCCCATTCATTTCAATGGGAGTCAGTAGCGTTTTTTTTCCCCTCTAGCGGCTTTTTTCTGCTAGCGGAAAAAAAAAAGCGACATGACCTATATTGTTACGGATTCCGCCCACGGTGTCCGCGGCTCGAGACGCGCTACTGATTAGGCCCATTCATCCGGGCCTAATCAGGAGCGGGATGCCACGACGGAATACTGATGCACTGCATTGGCATCCCGTCGTGGCAGACCGCGGCGAAAATTACGGCGATGGCATTTACCGCCATTTTAGATTGCCTGAGAAAAATCTCCATTTGTTCAATTTTCTAAACAAACAAACAATTTGGAATATTTAGCTTGAACCTGGCGCGGTACGAGTCGGTTCGCACATCTCTTGTATGTTCACATGGAGGATTCCATTTCAAAATCAGCTCCAAATTCCCCCAAAAATCAGCTTCCATTCATATCAATGGGAGGTAGACACTGATATTTTCCACTAGTTGATTTTTTCTAGTTGATTCTGCCTGAGAACTCCAATTGAAATGAATGAGAGGCAGAAAATTACAGCATGGCTGAGGTGAAATTGGAAGCAGAATTTGTAAATTCAGTGGTGGATTCCGGAGCAGGTTTGGTAAGGCTGAGGCCCCACGTTGCGGAAACACACCTTTTTGTGTTCCAGATTTTGCTGCGTTTTTTTGACCCAGAGCCAGGAGTCTATTGAGCAGAAAGGATAAGTATAAGAACTTCCTATATTTTTCCAATTCCTTTTGTAGCCATTCTTGGCTTTGTCTAAAAAAAATGCAGCAAAATCTGCAACAAAAAAAGCTGTGTTGCCTGGTATTCCTTCTAGTCCTCTTTTTCCCCCCCCCTTCACCCCCCCCCTTTTTTGTTTTTAAAAAAAATATTTTTTTTTTAGTGATTTTTTTTTTATAGGCCCCTTTTTTAAAAAATTTTTCCCCCCAGGGGTTTTTTTAGTCTTTTTGAAAAGTTTTGGGGCCCCTATTAATTTTAATTATTTTTAGTTCTAAATTTTTGGGTGTTTGCAACAGCCATTTCAATTTGATATATCTAATAACTGATGGACACAGTAATATTTCAGGATTGAAATGAGGTTTATTGTACTAACAGAAAATGTGCAATATGCATTAAACCTAAATTTGACCAGTGCAAAAATTTGGGTACCCTTATCATTTTATTGATTTGAATACTCCTAACTACTTTTTACTGACTTACTGAAGCACAAAATTGGTTTTGTAACCTCACTGAGCTTTGAACTTCATAGCCAGGTGTATCCAATCATGAGAAAAGGTATTTAAGGTGGCCAATTGCAAGTTGTTCTCCTATTTGAATCTCCTCTGAAGAGTGGCATCATGGGCTCCTCAAAACAACTCTCAAATGATCTGAAAACAAAGATTGTTCAACATAGTTGTTCAGGGAAAGGATACAAAAAGTTGTCTCAGAGATTTAACCTGTCAGTTTCCACTGTGAGGAACATAGTAAGGAAAATGGAAGACCACAGGGACAGTTCTTGTTAAGCCCAGAAGTGGCAGGCCAAGAAAAATATCAGAAAGGCAGAGAAGAAGAATGGTGAGAACAGTCAAGGACAATCCACAGACCACCTCCAAAGAGCTGCAGCATCATCTTGCTGCAGATGGTGTCACTGTGCATCGGTCAACAATACAGCACACTTTGCACAAGGAGAAGCTGTATGGGAGAGTGATGCGAAAGAAGTCGTTTCTGAAAGCACGCCACAAACAGAGTCGCCTGAGGTATGCAAAAGCACATTTGGACAAGCCAGCTTCATTTTGGAAGAAGGTCCTGTGGACTGATGAAACAAAGATTGAGTTGTTTGGTCATACAAAAAGGCGTTATGCATGGCGTCAAAAAAACACGGCATTCCAAGAAAAACACTTGCTACCCACTGTAAAATTTGGTGGAGGTTCCATCATGCTTTGGGGCTGTGTGGCCAATGCTGGCACCGGGAATCTTGTTAAAGTTGAGGGTCGCATGGATTCAACTCAGTATCAGCAGATTCTTGAGAATAATGTACAAGAATCAGTGACGAATTTGAAGTTACGCCGGGGATGGATATTTCAGCAAGACAATGATCCAAAACACAGCTCCAAATCTACTCAGGCATTCATGCAGAGGAACAATTACAATGTTCTGGAATGGCCATCCCAGTCCCCAGACCTGAATATCATTGAACATCTGTGGGATAATTTGAAGCGGGCTGTCCATGCTCGGCGACCATCAAACTTAACTGAACTGGAATTGTTTTGTAAAGAGGAATGGTCAAAAATACCTTCATCCAGGATCCAGGAACTGATTAAAAGCTACAGGAAGCGACTAGAGGCTGTTATTTTTGCAAAAGGAGGATCTACTAAATATTAATGTCACTTTTCTGTTG
Source organism: Leptodactylus fallax (assembly GCA_947044405.1). Taxonomy (NCBI): domain Eukaryota; kingdom Metazoa; phylum Chordata; class Amphibia; order Anura; family Leptodactylidae; genus Leptodactylus; species Leptodactylus fallax. Next base: position 3,471,168 of record CAMRHE010000130.1, on the reverse strand, counting down.
AGGTGCCCATACTTTTGCACCGGTCAAATTTTGGTTTAATGCATATTGCACATTTTCTGTTAGTACAATAAACCTCATTTCAATCCTGAAATATTACTGTGTCCATCAGTTATTAGATATATCAAATTGAAATGGCTGTTGCAAACACCCAAATATTTAGAACTAAAAATGATTAAGATTAATAGGGGTGCCCAAACTTTTTCATATGACTGTATATAAGTAAGAAAAATAAAATAAAAAGAATAATAAATACCTATACTATACCTGTGATTTCATATGTAGGGAATAGAGTTTATTCTCAATTATTTATTTGGAATCTGTAAGAAAAAAGGTCATGTCATGTACCATTGCAGAGACAAGCAATAGATTAGAAAGTCAGCACCAGGACCCCCATTAGTCAAACTTATGACATGCCGAAAGATTTATGAAAGGTTGGTTAAGTCAGTCATGCAATATACATAGCCATTGACCGAGTGATTGCTGCCTTGTCCAACTTCCCCATACACATACAGTACACGCTTGGTTCATTTGTACTGCACTGACAACCGATGTGGGGGACATATCTAATGTTTATTGACAATTTACTCTTTAAAGGGTATTGAAGATTTTCTTTAACCATCTTAGTGGTGACATCTTTTGTCTTGATCATTTGCCAATAACAACAGATATGACCGTGAATGTAGGAACTTTCTTTGGTCTGGCACTTGTCAGAAACTCAGCTATGATTTCCTTATTGTGGCCGGGTTATCTTTTCATATATGTAGTGTCCCTGCCTGATAACCTTTCCACCGTAAGGAGATCATGGCTGGGTTTCTGACAAGTCCAAGACCATAGAAAGTTATTGTATTCATCTGTTGTCAACTGATCAGGATGATTTTGCTGCTGTATTTTACAGTCCCTGCAAAGTGGATGGGATTCTGGCTAATCCCATCCACACATTGCAGAAAAATATCCGCAGAGGACATACTGCGATTTCAAAAACTGTCACGTTTTTGGAAATCGCAACATGTCAGTTATACCTATGGAAATTCTGGCGTTTTCTGTGTAGGTATAATTGAAGCAGAAAGTCTGCAGAGGAAAACTCTGTGGATTTTCTGTGAAAAGCGCTACGGGAAAAACCGCAATGCGTTTCTGCTACAGTTTTTCCCACAGTGCTTTTTGGCTGTGGCTCGCAACGTGGGACCTTAGCTTAAAATGTTTAATTACTTATATTTGCAAAAATGTTTTAATTCTCTACAAATTTATATATGGTTATATTCATGGGAAAACCCCTTTAACATCCCGACAAGCTCAGAGTGGTTTGTTAGTGCCCCACTCCAGGGTACCAGAGGATAAAATGCCCTGCCAGGTCTCTGCATAATACAGAACCAGAGGGCCTCCATATTCCGCCATATGAACTCCATGCACTTGGTTTTGCCGTATACACGATGCCTCATCTTTTTCCACAGTATAGAACTGTAACATATGCTAAAATTAGAGAATTAATACATATTCTTTGTCCCACCCTCTTTCAGGAAATTTGACAAGCGCAGTTGATGACTTTTTTTTTTAACAATAGGCAGAGAAATAAAATCTAACGCTTCCATTTAACATTCACGTATGTAGAACATATCCACAGATTGAAGAAATAGGCAGAACAATGAATTATTCTGCGCTGCACTGCAGAGGTAATGATCTCATTCGAGATGCTCTGCAGAGGTCCATTGGTGAATACGTTAAACATATACTCTTGAGCCAGTGAGTCAGGTTTCTCGAACGTTTGCCACTGTGAATGAGTTAATAGTACTGCAAGTTTTACAAAGGAAGCAGTAAATAAATGTGTCCTCGGCTACTCTGTGGGGTCTAATGTTGTGGAAGGAAAATTCAGGCAAATATTTGTACAAAGTAAACTTGCTGCTCGTACCATTATCCCAGGTGAAAATTACAAGGTAGTACATTGCCGGCTTTATGAGTACAATGCATGCATATTTCTCTGATAGCAATTTTCATTTTACTGTTTGCCTGCCTTGCTGCTCCCAAAAAGATTTACAGCCCTGCACTGCCATTAATCATAGAACTTTACATAAGGCACTATTGTATTACCACAGACAGGGTCTAAGCGGAGAATAGGAAAATGGAACACTCTCAGTTATGGCCTTTATCCAACAGAGATACAAGTACTAGAATTTTGAATAGAGGAAATGATCATATTTTACTAATATATAGAGGTTCATATATTATATATTACATAATTCCACTATTACTCAGTTACCAGTTCAACTATATAATATGTTTGGAGTGCCAGAGTAAAAGCATTGGCTCTTTTTATGTTCTTTTTATTTCAAGGAGTTTTTCGGACCTTAGTCCATGTTTTATACTGATAACCTAACCACAGTATAGGTCTGACACCCGACCCCTCACAGATCAGCTATTTCAGTGGCCTCAGGGTGCCGGAATCTGCAGTTATGGATGGGGAGTGGATGTAGTGTGCTTCTATTTAAGTAACATAAGCGGTGCTACAGTACCCCAGAAACACCGCTATACAGTGGATGGGGCTGCAGGATAAGCTTATATATTCAGGGTCTGTGTGTTAGACCTCTACAGATCAGTATAAAAATTGTATTTGGTGCCCATTTGGTGGTGTATTATAATAGTGGTCGGGTCCCCAAGTTATGAAATCTCATATTGTGATATAAATAATGTACTCCAGAGTGTTACAAATGAAAATTACAGCCTGCAAACATAGATTTTACACTTTTTTTTTAAAATTATAAAAAAAATTTTTGGCCCCCCCTATAATTTTAAATTTTTTTTTTTTTAAATTTTTGGGTGTTTGCACAGCCATTTCAATTTGATTGTGGACACAGTATTGATTTTTTTTTTTTTTTTTTTTTTTTTTTTTTTTTTTTTTTTTTTTTTGTTTTTTTACTGTATTAATCTGCAATGTCTCATTTTGTTTGTACTGAACCCTACGATTTGTACAGTGCTGTGGAATTGGTTGTTGCTACATAAATAAAATGTATTATTAATAATAACAATAAAAATATTATCACACAAAAACAAACCCTCAAACAGTTCTGAGGACTTGAAAAAACATAAGTTATGACTCTCAGAATATGGCACAGAACAAATTATTTTTTTAAAGTAGAAAACTTAAAAAATCCTATCATCATACTTTAAGGGTTTTATTTAAAGAAACATGTCACATAAAAAATAGAGACAGCATGTTATAGAGCAGGAGGAGCAGAACTGATTGTTATATAGCTTTGTAGGAGAAGATTCCGAATAACTTGTATTTTATTCATTTGTATCTTTGCTTTTTCTATGCTTAGAAGTCCCAAAAGCTGGATCTACTCAATGGCCGACAACCTTCCCTGCATACAAAGATAGCTGTAAATTATATATTAGGGCCACCAACTGAATGGTGCAAGTTGTACAATTTTCCAATATACTTTCTGTATCAGTTCCTCACGGTTTTCTAGATCTCTGCTTCCTGTCATTCATTCTGCTTACTCATAATGGATAAAAATCAGACCATGGTCATGTGATATACAGTCCATGGTCATGTGATATACAGTCCATGGTCATGTGATGGACACACAGGTGCACAGCTCGTTACAGTCACTGCACAGTAATCAGACATCTGCCTGGTAACGAGCTGTGCACCTGTGTGTACATCACATGACCATGGCCCGTATGTCACATGACCATGGACAGATTTTTATCCACTCTGAGTAAGCAGAATGAATGACAGCAAGCAGAGATCTAGAAAACTGTGATGAATTGATACAGAAAGTTTATTGGAAAATTGTACAACTTTTTATTATACAAACAATAACATTATTCTTTTAACATTGCTCGGAAAGTGGCCAACCCCTTTAAATCTTTTTTACACAAACCCATAAACCAGGGGTACTCAGTTACTTTTAGTGAAGGTCCACTGGCCAAGGTCCGCCAGGTGAAGGTCCAAGCTGAAGAGTAGCTAAACACGTCCAGTGTTTACTGTATTTTTCAGAAGATAAGATGCATTTGGCTATAAGATGTCCCCCAGGTTTAAACAACAAAAATGTTTCATATTAATTTAACCTTCCCTGGAGGTCAAGTGGAGAAGAGGGGTTAATGTCACTAAACTAGTGAGGAAGCACTAACATGGCATTATACTGTGTGGAGGCACTAATGTGGCATTATACTGTATGTGGGGGCACTAAGGAGCATTATACTGATGGGTCATTGAAGAGAATTATACTGTGTGTGGGGGGCTTTAAAGGGTTTGTCCCGTTATGGACATTTATTCTATATTCACTGGACAGTGAGTAAATTTCCCATCATGGGGAGCCAGATCACCAGGTCCCCCAGTGATCAGGAGGACAGGGGACCCAAGTCCCCCTAAAGCCTCCTTGTGAATGTAGCGCCAATGCGCTTGTGTGACCAGTGCTCCATTCACTTTTACGGTGCTGCGGGTGCAGCCTAATAGAAGAGAATGGAGCACTAGTCATGCAAGCGCGTCCCTCATACTGCTGATCACTGGTTGACCCGGCGATCAGGCCTCATGTGATCGGACACTTTTCCTATGTCCTGTGAATAGCTGATAAGCATTCATAATGGGACAACCCCTTTAACCCCCTTCCCGCCAGTGACATTTTTTGATTTCCGATTTTCGTTTTTGACTCCCCACCTACGAAACCCCATAACTTTTTATTTTTTCGTTCTCAGAGCCATATGAGGGCTTCATGTTTGCGGGACAAATTGTTCTTCATAATGGTACCATTTATTATTCTGTACAATGTACTGGGAAGCTGGAAAAAAATTCAGAATGGGGTGGATTTGAAGAAAAAGCGCTTTTGTGTGACTTTCTTACGGACTTCGTTTTTGTGGCGTTCACTCCACAAAGTGAGATGTCACCTGTACTCTGTTTCAATATGATTTCGGGGATACCAATTTTATATGGTTTTATTTACATTTTAACCCCTTAACAAAAATCTAAAACTTTGCAAAATAAATTTTTTCTAAAAGTTGCCATATTCTGACACCTGTAACTTTTTTTTATATTTCCATGTACTGGGATGCATAGGGCATCTTTTTTTGTGGGGCCAGGTGTACTTTTTAGTTATACCATTTTGGGGAATGTCTATCGCTTTGATCATTTTTTATTCAAATTTTTATCAGAGGTGAAAACTCGCAGCTATACAGTACTGTCCTGTCCTGTATATAGTACGAGACAGTAGAGCCGGGGAGGTATGGACTCCTAAATCATAAATCACTATGGGCAAGGAGTCCTGGTCTCTGGACCACATTCCATCTGGAAAATGGGGGCAATATATGGGGTCTAAAACACCCCTATTTTGGGTATTAACCTTGCATAGGTAATACCTAATAGCAACTGGTGATGGTTTATGGAGGTTGTGTCCAAAACAAGGTGCACAGAAACATAATTGTATTAATCTGAGGTCAGGACTATCAAGAGTTGATTCAGCACAATAGAGAGAATAGGCTAGGCAGTGATGGAAAGGCAGAAAACGGTCTGCCTCCAATCCACAATAGTGCAGGTTTCCCCTCTTGTTGAACCCACGGTACTGTGGAATTTAACCATGTTCTAGTGACTACCTAAATGAGACCTGATGAAAGTGAAACAAGACAATACATAACATTTTTTCTGCAAAGATAGGCTATTTGTCGTTACCACTTTAGATAAAGTGATTCATGAGGAGAATGTCAGCTATCCTGACATGCCTATTTTGTAAATACTTCAATTTCCCATGAAATAACGATTCTGCAGCATATTTTCTTAGAGCTCTATGTTGTGTCATTCCTCTGTTATTCCTCCTACAAATTTATGAATCAATTGACCACTGGGTGTTACCAATTGGGGGGGGGGGTGTCCCTACACACTCTAAGACTGTCAGTACTGCTAGTGTCAGACTGTGTAGGTACACATTGTTTTGACAAGGAACGATAACATCCAAGTGATCCATCCAGTGATGTCACAATGCACAGATAATAAGCACAGTGATGTCACAGTAAAGGGGTAGTAAACAGTGAAGTCATAGTACAGAGATAATAGACAATGTCAAGTTACAGTACACAGACAAGAAATACAATGAAGTCACAGTAGAAGGATAATAAGCACATTGATATCACAGTACACAGATAATAAACATAGTGATGTCACAGTACAGGAATATAATGTACATAGTGATGTCACAGTACAGGGATATAATGTACATAGTGATGTCACAGTACAGGGATATAATGTACATAGTGATGTCACAGTACAGGGATAAGAAACACAGTGATGTCACACTATAGGGATAGTAAGCACATTGATATCATAGTACAGGGATAATAAACACAGTGATGTCACAGTACAGGGATAATAAGCACATTGATATCATAGTACAGGGATAATAAACACAGTGATGTCACAGTACAGAGATAATAAACACATTTATATCACAGTACAGGGATAATAAACACAGTGATGTCACATTACATGGTTAATATACAAAGTGATGTCATAGTACAGGGATAATAAACACAGTGATGTCATAGTACAGAGATAAAAACACAGTGATGTTATGGCAAAGGGATGGACACAATGATGTCACAGAGATAATAATTTAAACAGTGATGTCACAGTACAGGGGTAATGAACACAATGATGCCACAGTACAGGGATATCTACTTATTTGACAGAGCAGCCATAGCAGCCAAAAGTCCACCACCTATAGTTAAACCCCTGAAATTGAGACATTTAAGTCCTTTGCATATTGTAAAAAATGTTAAAGTAAGATAGTCACCAGTATTTTTATGGAGTATTGATACTGAAATTTAGAATTTGGCTGGGAACAGGGTCCACAAAATGAGCCAAGTAGAAATGCAAATTTAGTTCATTCATATGTTCCTGTTTTGTTCTGGTTTCAAAGGTTCTTGTATACACGATCAACCCTTCTCCTGCATATAAATACATGCATCAATGGAGTTCTGCCCACATGACGGCAGGCACAAATTGCTACTTTCCAATATTTTTCAACTCCAAAGAGAAACGGACACAAGAATGTGGCATTTTTTTCTATAAAATATATATAGTTTTATTTATCAAATCACATTCAGTCCTTGACCTCTTTACGAACAGGAGCTCGAGGGGCTGTGAATAATAAGGTCGAACAGTTTAGGATTATTAACATACAAAGACTGGAACTATTTTCGATCCCTGATTCAACCGGCGATTTTTTTCAAGGGTTATTAAATATAGTCTTGCAACATAATAACAATGACATTTTTTTTTTATTAAATACCACTTGTGTTAATCAATGTCTATCAACTCCCTCGCAAGTGCCGGAGAATTACAGGTCTGTGAATAAAGGGAGGGATCAGCACCAAACAAAGTGAGGAGAAGGGAGCTCAGCATTGAGCATCAGCTAAACCGGTTTGGGAGCAAGGATGAAGCCGGCTCTGAAGGTGAGGATGAGCGAGCGAACGGGCATGGAGGACACGTGAAAATGGGCATGTGTGTGTATTATGTGTGTAAGAGTGAGTGTATAGACGGAAATCTAAAGGGCAGGGCATCTATTCTATTCATTCTAAAGCTGACCATACACATTAGAATAAATTCTGGTGGGTCAGACTGACCATCTATAGTGCATGGGGCCCTCTTGGCCCTCTGCTGATAGCAGATGTCGGGGAAGAGAAGGATGGGACCATTGGATTTTAACATGCCTGATTGTTTTGTTCCCAGGGGAGATAAACCAGAGCAGAGGCTTTTTCACCTCACTCCATTCAGAATGCACACTTGGCTAGGCTAAGAGATATTGTGAATGTCCTGGGATGAGCGTTCATGAGTACTGGGGATTGGGGAGGGATAGCCATTGGTCACCTTAATAGTTAAGTGGTGTCTTTTAAGAAAAAAAATCTGTGTGAATAACTCCTATATATTATTGTCTAACTAGCTACAACAGAAAGTGTGCTAACAGCCCGATGTAAGTAGTTTTCTTCCTTTTCTCCCTCTTAGGTTGGGCTATAGCATGAGAAAGTTGGTAAATTTCTAATTTCTTGGCATTGCACTTAGTTTACAATAAATGTCAAAAAACAATAAAATATTTGACCATAACAAAACCTTTTACTGAGATATGCTTGGCCGGTTTCAGGTATTTCAACATCTACAGTCCTAAGATACTTAGCAGATGTCTATTGCAGTGTTTCTGCTGAAGTCCAATAAGACCCCCAAAAAGTCATGCTTTTAGGACTTTCCTAGTACTGCACCAATACTATAGGGGAGATTTACCAAGCAAAATGTGCCAGAAACTAACATGCCTTGTGTCACATATATCAAGTGTTTTAGTCACTTCTTATACAATTTTGCGACTTGTATGAAAATGGGTGTGTCTCCCCTAAAAAGGGGTGTAGCTTAGTGAAAGTGGGCATGGTCTACGATGTGACATTGTTTGTCTAACTTTTAGACAATACTGTATAAGTATCTGCCCTTATATGTTATAGAATTATGGTTGGTATATTGTGAACTGCTGGAGGAGTTCTCTCAATGACATATACCAATCGTAACTTTTTGGGGTATCACTATAACAGAGATACTTACCCTTTAAGGCTAAGGTCCCACTTTGCAGAAAAGTTGCTTTTTTTGTTTCACTTATACTTCTACCTTCTGCTAAATTCACTCCTGGCTTTGGCTCAATAAACCACAGCAAAATCTGCAACAAAAAAGCAGCTTTTCTGCAACATGGGGCCTTAGCCTAAAAGTGCCTAACATGAGCATGTTAAAATATAAAAAATTTCCTCGGCCCTCTATGGTGCTTTGCTCTACAGGCTGCCCAGGACCCCACTGAGCTCTGTTTCTTGGTGTCTCACAACACCACAGGAAATGTTCTGAGATGCCATTTAGCCAATGATCGGCCTCGGGATGACAAAAATCCTGTTACACCCTCGGGTCCATGTGTTGTGGTTCTTTTGTAATTTTGCCATTGATTTTTTTATGAAAACCATTTGTTTTAGTAAATATAAAATATTCTTATATAATATTAGAATTGTTCCTTTAATACCAGCTGTAATGCAAACATAAAAATCATAATGTCCGAACAATATAACCAATAGAAATTACATAATAGCAGTTCATGGTATACCAACCATAATTCTATAACATACAGATACTAATACTGTCTAAAAGTTAGACAAAATTTTGGTGCATGTTTGACACACAATGTCGCATCTTAGACCATGCCCACTTTCACTAAGCTAAACCCCTTTTAAGGGAAGACACACCCATTTTCACACAAGTGGCAAAATTGTAGAAAAAAGTTTCTAAAACTTATGATATATGTGACACGAGACATGTTAGTTTTCTGGCACATTTTTCTTGGTAAATCTCCCCTATAGTATCGGTGCAGTACTAGGAAAGTCCTAAAGATATGACTTTTTGGGGTCTTGTTGGACTTCAACAGAAACACTGCAATAGACATCTGCTAAGTATCCTATGACTATAGATGTTAAAATACTTGAAACCGGCCAAGCATATCTCAGTAGAAGTTACGGGGCTTTTAAGGTTTTGTTATGGTTTACTGTTTTCTTGACATTTTTTGACATGTCGAGAAATTATAATGTGTGTGGGGTGGATTTATCAAGACTGTATTAATACGCTGGTCATGATGATCCCAGCACCACTATCGAATGCTCTTTGTTTATGATGAGGCGTACATCTTCTCAAAAATCAGGCGCATCCTCCAGCGGGGTCGTGTCTCTGCTAGCTCATACTGTAGCTGGCATAGATTGGAGGCATCATTTGGTAAACTGGTGTAGTTGATCATACATCTGATGGGACCAGTGGTCCTGCCCACACCATGTCTCCTTTTAAGAAAGTGGCAAGTGTCGTATAAAAATTGATATAAAATAATGAATGTTCCCCCGAGTACTTACAGTTACCATACCATTGTAACTTTCACAGCCATAGCCTGGTGTGGTGTAAATATGGCTTGTGTTCAGGGACATAGCTACAGTGGGTACAGCGGTAACATAGACCCTGAGGGGGTTCCACTATTTTAAATGGCACTAGGTTGGTAGAGAAAGGCCCATTTACAGATTTTGCCTCTGTTTGTATCTGTCCTGCTGTCTCTGAGAGGTGTTCCCCTGTCACAGCCTGTTACAAAACATTTTGCTTGGGTTGCACCAGTCACTTAATATAGATGGTGCTCTGTGCCTCTGTGGGTCCTCATGGCCACTACTTTTTGTGAACACTCAACTAACCACAGCAGTGATTGTGCTAGCTGCAGAATGCTTTGCACACACTATGGACCCAAGTCCACCAGTCCATTCAATTAAATACATTTTGTCCATGAAGCCACTAACAAGTCTCAACATAGCAAATCTTTTACTAGCCACTGGTCACTCCAATTATGGACTAGTGCCTCACAGTGAACCAACAATGGTTCCCACAACCTCTCAGTCTATTTTCAGCTCACCAACTTGACTACCAGCAGATATACCCAGGTATAGCTGTGAAGTAGCATTTAGACTCTGCTAGACCTGCTAGTTAAGTGCACCCTCGGCAGACCCATGTGGCACTACACGACATCACTCTGCACTCTCCCAACTTGACCCAAACCCTGCCTATTTACCAATTCTCCAGCTGGTCCGGCTGGGTAAGAGGACACTTGCTAGCTCATCAGCAGTGTCAATATTGGGTCAACATAAGGGACATAAATAGGGAGGGCAACAATAAACTGTTAAAGGGGAACACTCACAATTTGATGTATAGGGGAGAGAGAATATAGGGTACACGCTACTTCTAGAACTTTGGTTATTTGGTAATTACTCGTACATTCCATATTTCTATAGCAAAGCATCTCCAAAGTGTCAATTTATTTGCAATCTTTTTAAGGTAGTTTCTTTTCTCACTTCTCTAATACACAGAAACCTCCATCATTTTATCGCTTTGATGTTTCATGAACTTAATAATAAGTTACTAAATATTATATTTACCACACAATGGTTATCTATGCTGCTCTGAGTCATATAGTACAATGCATGGCCACTATTTAACACTATGGAGAAGTAACAGCCGCAGATTATCTATTGCTGCCAGCACTTCCTGTGGTTGAATACAGCTCTGTTATCCTATGTGACTGGCATATTATTACATGCACAGAGTACAGAGAACCAGAAGAGATCTTGAAAAGACTAAATATGCAAAGGATATCATCTCCTTGCATTAAGTCATTTATAAAAGCTCTTTCCTGGACTTTTTTACACAGGCCAATAATCGGGCTCACCTACCAGGAGATTGGAGAGTTTATGCAGGTCTAAAAAGGATTGTTGAGGTGCTGCCGAATTGAAGGGAATTGTATGGGGATGAGGGATCGCTTCATGGATTACTGGCCCCATTCATAGTTCACATCCTGCAATGTAAAGATCCTTTAAATGAACATTGATGGACTTGTTATACCATCGAGAAATTCCCCAATAAAGAAATAAGTACACTTACAAACTATCTTTTATTAATATCCACTAAAAGTATATAAATCTATAAAAGAAAGCACCTAATAAAGAGATGCCATACTACAATGGGGTCATATAAAGGGTAAAGGTAGCCTGCCTCAAATTAAGAGGCTAGTATGGTGATACCTGTATCACTTCACAAACACCCCTCAGTTATAAATTGCAATACCCAATATTTAGATCTCAGTTCACTGAAGGGGAAAAGTAAAGGATAAATCAACTGAGGTATAACACACACACACATACACACCAGCTGGCTAGAGGTCAGTAAAAGACCGACCAAATTGTCTGACTAGCCACTACCTAGGGAGCTTACATTACACTCCCACAGTTGACTGCCTAATACCACAAACACACAAACACCATAAATGTTACAACAGGAGTATTTGCCCTAACTCCCAGCCTGCCTGACGCGCGTTTCTGCTGAACTACACCAGCTCATCAGAGGCACATGCATAGGGGCAAAGCAGAATACACCATAAATGTGTGCAAACTGCCTGTATAATATAGAGCGCTTAATATATCAGCCCGGCCGGCCGTGATGAATGACCGCAAGTGCCGGCTCACACAACCTAGCTTGATATCTGCTAAGCCACACCCCCTAGCAGTCCATGTCATCAGAGGTGCGCCCAATCACAGAGCGCCAACACCCAGAAGCTCCGGACAGTGATGTAAGCAAGGAACAGCGTTCCTTAAAGTCTAAGAAGATGCACATATGCATCCATGGTAACACCCGGACCCTAACGTCGCGGTATATCTAACGATAAGGCTTTAGAGATATAAAACACCATGAAAGGTGGCCAAGTAACACCCACCGAAAACAGAAGATAATCACACAAAGAACACATACAGAGGACTCAAACTGTAAACCACCCCATAGGGATCTCAGAATTGCAGACAAAAAAAAACAAAAAACTTTTTCTCCTTTTCTTTTTTTCTTCCTTTCTCTCTCCCTTCCCCTTTCCATTCTCTTTTTAAATAAACGCAGAATAAGGGCAAAGGTAATAACACTAGATATAGACTGCCTCAAAACAGTCACTAGGGATAGATGATTAGAACCCTAATCGATAAAGGATGAGTAAGATATAAATTCATTAAGGCCCATGGGATAGACCATATCAAACAGAAAAATCCAACGTGCCTCCCTCTGGAGCACACGTCTGTCATAATTACCTCCTCTAGGGGACCACACAACCATCTCAATGCCCTGAAAACTAAGATGCTTAGCATCACCACCATGTTTTTCCCGTATATGTCTGGATACAGATGTATCCTCCTCCCTAGCTATATCATTGATGTGTTCCCTTATCCTCCTGCGGAACTCCCGGATAGTTTTACCAACATACTGGAGTCCGCAGGAGCAAGTGATAAGGTACACAACCCCCTTAGTCTTACAGTTAATAAACTGGTTCACCTTGAAAGTTCTACCGGAAACTCTGCTAAGCAGTTCATTCCCTTTTTTTATGTATCCACATGATTTACATGATCCACAGGGATAGTTTCCATTCAAGTCTCGTTGCATCTGATGTAACCACATATTTCCTGGGGTACTGGAGAAATGGCTGTGTACCAATTTAACACGTAAATTGGTCCCCCTCCGATAGGATAGACTAGGTCTAGGGCCCACAAGTGATCCTATTTAAGGGTCAGTCATCAAAATATTCCATGATCCCCCTATGATCCGCCTTATATCTTCCGCTGCCTGGTCATAAGTCGCTACAATCCTAACATCAACCTTATTACTTTCCCGATTGCGGGGATTCAAAAGCTGCGCTCTATCCACCATCAACGCTTCATGATATGCTTTACGTAATACCTTCTCCGGGTAACCCCTTCTCCTAAATCTCCCCTGTAAATCCCTAGCCATCACCTGAAAATAGGACATTCTTGAGCAATTTCTACGGACACGAAGATATTGCCTCTTGGGTATCCCAGTTCTCAAAGAGGGAGAATGCCAAGTCCCCCACTGCAATAGTGAGTTCGTGGCTGTCGCCTTTCTATGAACACAGGTGCAAAGATGGCCTGAGGTCTCCTTAGAAATAGATAGGTCCAGGAAAGTCATTTTGTTCTCCTGGATCTCAAAGGTGAAATATAAGCCTAAGTCATTACAGTTCAATACCTTAACAAAGGCAATAAATTCCTCCCTGGGTCTGTCCCACAATATGAAAATATCGTCAATGAAACGGACCCAGAGAAGTATCCGCTGGGTCCATTGGTCCATCGTGTCCGCAAAAACCATCTCAGCCTCCCACCAGCCCAGGTAGAGGTTAGCAAAAGTGGGGGCACAAGGGCTCCCCATTGCCACCCCCCTGAGCTGGTGGAAGAGCTTGTCTTCAAACAGAAAACAATTCCTTTCCAGGACAAATTTCAAAAGATCCAATATCAATACATTATGTTCTGTCATGTGGCTACCTCTGGTTCTAAGGAAGCTCTCCACAGCCCCATATCCCTTAGCATGGGGTATGGAGCTGTATAATGCTTCAACATCCAAGCTGGCGAGAAAAACGCCTGGGGGCACCTGGATGCCCTCTAATCTACAGAGGACATCCATGGTGTCCCTAACGTAAGATGGAAGACTGGTAACAAAGGGTCGTAAAATGTCGTCTATATATAGACTAACATTCTGAGTGATGGATCCAATGCCAGCCACAATGGGGCGTCCTTTAAGAGGGGACAACCCCTTGTGAATTTTTGGCAAAGCATAAAAAGTTGCCTGAATAGGGTGTTGTGGCAACATAAAGTCATATTCTGTTTTACTAATGAGGTTTTTCTCCAGGGCCCTATCCAGAATCATGCGTAGTTCATCCACATAACCCCGCATAGATTCCTTACCCACAACCTCATAACATCTTTGGACTTGTTATACCATGAATCATTGCTATGAAAAAGTGCCTGAAAAAGGGCCCTAACACTATTAGAGCCAACTGAAGTCAACTTGTGTAGCTAGAATTTATAAAAAGCATAAAAAGTCCTACTTCACTGATCGCCTGCTGCTTCTGTTCTGACACTGTCCATGTCCCCTGCTAGTCTCTTCTTCCTGGTCGCTCCTATCACATGACTTCTCAGCCAATTGCTGGACAACAGAAATACATCTCCACTGCCCCTTCTTAAAGGATTTCTCTCATCTATGGATTTCAGTTGCCTTCCTGTCTCCTCTCCCTTCCACTTCCTGTTTTTCAGCTCCCTCTTGCAGAGAGACCCTGCTTGCCCTAAATAGCACAGTTATCTTTGGATGTACAGTACAGACCAAAAGTTTGGACACACCTTCTCATTCCAATAGTTTTCTGTATTTTCATGACTATAAAAATGATAGATTCACACTGAAGGCATCAAAACTATGAATTAACACATGTGGAATTATATACTTAACAAAAAAGTGTGAAACAACTGAAAATATGTCTTATATTCTAGGTTCTTCAAAGTAGCCACCTTTTGCATTGATTACTGCTTTGCACACTCTTGGCATTCTCTTGAGGAGCTTCAAGAGGTAGTCACCTGAAATGGTCTTCCAACAGTCTTGAAGGAGTTCCCAGAGATGCTTAGCACTTGTTGGCCCTTTTGCCTTCACTCTGCGGTCCAGCTCACCCCAAACCATCTCGATCGGGTTCAGGTCTGGTGACTGTGGAGGCCAGGTCATCTGGCGTAGCACCCCATCACTCTCCTTCTTGGTCAAATAGCCCTTACACAGTCTGGAGGTGTGTTTGGGGTCATTGTCCTATTGAAAAATAAATGATGGTCCAACTAAACGCAAACCGGATGGAATAGCATGCCGCTGCAAGATGCTGTGGTAACCATGCTGGTTCAGTATTCCTTCAATTTTGAATAAATCCCCAACAGTGTCACCAGCAAAGCACCCCCACACCATCACACCTCCTCCTCCATGCTTCACGGTGGGAACCAGGCATGTAGAGTCCATTCGTTCACCTTTTCTGCGTCGCACAAAGACACGGTGGTTGGAACCAAAGATCTCAAATTTGGACTCATCAGACCAAAGCACAGATTTCCACAGGTCTAATGTCCATTCCTTGTGTTCTTTAGCCCAAACAAGTCTCTTCTGCTTGTTGCCTGTCCTTAGCAGTGGTTTCCTAGCAGCTATTTTACCCTGAAGGCCTGCTGCACACAGTCTCCTCTTAACAGTTGTTGTAGAGATGTGTCTGCTGCTAGAACTCTGTGTGGCATTGACCTGGTCTCTAATCTGAGCTGCTGTTAAACTGCGATTTCTGAGGCTGGTGACTCGGATGAACTTATCCTCCGCAGCAGAGGTGACTCTTGGTCTTCCTTTCCTGGGGCGGTCCTCATGTGAGCCAGTTTCTTTGTAGCGCTTGATGATTTTGGCTACTGCACTTGGGGACACTTTCAAAGTTTTTCCAATTTTTCGGACTGATTGACCTTCATTTCTTAAAGTAATGATGGCCACTCGTTTTTCTTTACTTAGCTGCTTTTTTCTTGCCATAATACAAATTCTAACACTCCATTCAGTAGGACTATCAGCTGTGTATCCACCTGACTTCTGAACAACACAACTGATGATCCTAACCCCATTTATAAGGCAAGAAATCCCACTTATTAAACCTGACAGGGCACACCTGTGAAGTGAAAACCATTTCAGGTGACTACCTCTTGAAGCTCATCAAGAGAATGCCAAGAGTGTGCAAAGCAGTAATCAAAGCAAAAGGTGGCTACTTTGAAGAACCTAGAATATAAGACATATTTTCAGTTGTTTCACACTTTTTTGTTAAGTATATAATTCCACATGTGTTAATTCATAGTTTTCATGCCTTCAATGTGAATCTACAATTTTTATAGTCATGAAAATACAGAAAACTATTGGAATGAGAAGGTGTGTCCAAACTTTTGGTCTGTACTGTACATATACAGATAACAGACAGTGCTAAAGAAATGGATCTAGCCCTTATCAGTGCTTAAAAGCTATATGCAGTGAGAGTGAGAGAAGAGTGAGAATATGGATGCCCAGGAGTCATCACACCAACCTGTAAGCAGGACTGTAACCTAGGCAACCAGCTGTAAACAACAAGGAGAGAAAACTAGCTGTATCTGGCAAATAGAGCAAGATAGATAAAGCAATGTACTGGGTAAGACACTTCAGTTAGCTTCAGCTACAAGTCTGAATATGATCCTTGAGATGGGAATACCCCTTTAAATAACAGCAATATGTTAAGAGCAAATGCATTTAAAAAGATGTTTTCACATTTGTTGGTGCCAATGGAGAAGACTGCAAGATGTGACACTCTGTTATATTTGGCACATGCTAAACATACAGTTTAAGAGGTTGTCCAGATGTTTTTTTTTCAGTCTAGGCTCATAACGGTGTAAAAAAAAGCTATATCTCATTGATCTCCTACTGCTCCTGTCCAAAAGTGATCCCTGGTCCCTCTTGTCACATAGGAAATGATAGCTCAGCCAACCAATGGATTAGGCAAGTCACAATTGTGGAGGGTTGACAATGCATGTTTGGTAACCTTTAGGCCCTGACCTAGGCATAAAACATTAGTTTTGACTGGAGTGTTCCTTTAAAGGTGTATTCTGCTAATTACAAATTATCCCCTATTCACAGGATAGGGTATACCAGCTAGATTGATGAGTGTCCAACCACTGGAACTCTCAGTGATCATAAGAATAGTAGTCATGTGACCCTACATATAAATCAGATTCAAGTTCCTGGAGCCAATGGAAAATCTGTAATGGGGCTCTTATTTACCTTGTGCCATTTAGAATATTGGTATATTTTAGGTGACAGAGAGATTTTTGGGACCTCCTCACGGTCCAGGGTCCGGTAGCAATTGCTGCCTCTGCACCTCCTATAGATATGCACCTGAATGAAGTGTTAGATCGTGCCTGCACCCTGGACTTCAATTCTGTTAGATTGCCGGAACTATTCAGTTGAAATTCTCTTTGGCAGTTCTATGAGAGTTGAATGAAGAGGCAGCGCTTAAGCGTGACTGTCACTCCATTCATATGGAGGACACAGTTCTCGTGATCCATGGGGTTACAGTGTTTGGACCTCCACCAAGTGATCTAGTAGTTGCCCTATACAGTGGATAGGGGATAAATTGGAATTACAGCAAAAAGTTGAAACAAACTAATGCAGGAAGTCCCTCTATAAAAAATAACGTAAGGACAGATTCCTGGCCCAATGCAAATTAGTTACAGGAAAGTGGAAATGAAGTAAGTTAAGAATCAGTGACATGGAGAGAGTACTGCCAGAAGAAAGTGTCACGTGTAAGACTACAAGGGGAAAGTGTGGGTTTATCCAAGGTGGACAAGGATGTAAGATTTCTGCACACTACACTTATTTTGGCCATGTGAATGTGATTTTTGTATTCTCGGCCATGCCAAAATATTTGTAAGGAAATCTCAAGCCGCAAGCATAAAACTCTGTTTTGGCAGGAGGTTCCCCCTGACTCCCCTCCACTGCTGCATTCTTGGAAATCAGCACTCGAGGACTACAGAGAGTAGTTGACAAATCTGTGGCGCATCATGTGCTCTATTACTTTAGCGGAACAGCTTAAACTATAGAACCCCTAAGACCAGGTCAACATGGTGACTTTTATTGTACGATAATGCGACATTCCATATAATGATTGTCAATGGGATGGTCTTGGAATCATTAAATATCTAACATGATATCTAATTTGATTTTTGGTTGCACATTTAATGCAACTTTGCACTCACAGAGTGCAATGCAATCTGCATGTGAGTGACCTGTGACTGACATCCAATATTTCTGAGATTTGGCTAATTTTTTACTGCCTTATTGCACTTTTATAATAGTTAAACAACAGCAAGTCGCAGACAAGTTGTACAAATGTTGGGGGTTGCATGACTTGTCTGATACTCGCATTGCACACCATGTAACTGTGTGGCCCCAGCTTATAAATAAAGGGAAAACTCTTAAATATACACTCATTGACTAAAAAAATAATGTGTCCAGAAATGTCGGATTGCTGCAAAACTCGACATGCAGTTATGTCTCAGGCAGATATGTAAATGATTACAAGTGTGGTCTATTAGACACTGGGCCTTGCACAGAAAATGCGTAAATGCTTTGCCCTATGAAAAAAAAAGTGACTGGGGTATCAGTCTTTTCCTGACCGCTATCATGGGCTGGAGGGACCCCTTAGGAGATAGCCCCTTTAAAGGGTTATTCCACTTACCTGCTATTGATGAACTATCCACAGGACAGGTCATCAATAAGAGATCAATGGGGGTCCAGCAACACCCAAACCAATGGGACTACCTGCTGATCATCAGTTTGAAGAGACCGCATCGCTTGTGCGAGTGCCATGACCCCTTCTCTATTTACACTGCATGCAGTCTGTTTTATAGCGGCCATGTATTCCAATTACAGCCCCATCCTATACAAGTAAACAGGATGTAATTACATTACAGGGTCATGATTAAACAGATGGCGTGCAATATAAGTAGTGACGGGAACACAAGCGCTACAGTCCCTTCAAACAGCAGATCAGCAGGGGTCTCAGGTAGTGGACCCCCCACTGATCTCATATTGATAACCAATCCTGAGAATAGGTCATTAATGCCAAGGAACTGGAATAACCCTTTAAGGGGGTTCTCCATCTTTTAAAAATCTTAATGATAGGCGAGTGTATAACTGTCAGGACTCCCACTGATCAGCTGTTTCCCAGTTGGGCGATGCATTGCTTACTCGCCATATTCTTGATAATGGTGGTTACGGGTACTATAGCTATATTCCTTTCAAATCTATAGGAAACCACTACAGTACTCATAGCAGGTGCTATCAAGAATATGCTGTAGAGATTAGGTAGGGGGCCCGGTCAAAGTTTGCACCAGGGCCCGCAAGACCTTAGTTACGCCACTGTTGGTGAGAGATCACTAACTGCTAGACATGTCCCTACAATGCCCTCAAATACATTCTGTCCAGTTGACAGACTTTGAGAGGAGGTGCATCATTGTACCAGCAGGATAGTCACTTAAACAAACTGCCCACCAGCTAGGCCATTCTGACCTGTTATGAGGTGGTGGGAGCAGTGAATATTTGAGGGCATGCACACATGGTGAACAGGCTTTGGTCCACACCGACAAAAACAAGAAGGTCACACAGTGTCTTTGTCCACCATCTAGACACAGGTGGCACCTCCATTAAACACCAATGACTCAGAACGCACCCTTTCCAGGTACTTATCAGAAGGAAATTTGGTGTCATGGCCCCCATTACCTGTCCTGGTATTGACAGTGAGTCATCGTCGCTTTCATTTGCAGTGGTGTCATGAATGAGAAACCGGGACTGCTATGGACTGAAGCCGTATCATCTTTGGTGACGAATTCAAGTTCTTTTTGGGATCTGATGACGGTTGGGATTGAGTATAGAAGCTTCGTGGTTAGTGCTTCAATCCTGCCATTGCTGTGGAGCCATCATATATGACACTCGGTCACCCCTACTAGTGATACAAGGGACACTAATAGCTCAGCAATATGTGCAGGACATCCTGTGGACACGTGTTCCCTCTCATGGCAAGACTTCCAACTAGCATTTTTCAGCAGGATAATGCTTGCTTACACACCGTAAGGATTTCCCAGGAAAGTTTCCATCAGATTGCAACACGCTCCCTGACCAATTGCCAGATTTATCACCTATTGTGCATTTATGGGACCCAGCTTCAGCAACCTATGACTGTGCAGGATCTACAGGTCCAGCTGCAACACCTGTGGGCATATGTGCCACAGGATACCATATAGAACGTGTATGCCTCCATGCCCAACTGTATTTCATCTTGTATCCAGGCTAGAGGTGGCCCAACAGGGTACTAGAGACTCCTTTCATCTGTGTAGCTTTCCAGAAAAAAAATTCTCCTTTTGCTCTAATGTTGCGATCACTTACACATATCATCATTAAAGTCACACATAGAATGTCCTTCTTGGTGTGTTCTTTTTTTTGTCACTGAGTGAACTTTACACTTACCACTTACCATGCTGTGGTTTGCTCCGGCCACCAACAATCCTCTTTGTGTGCACACTGTCCAAAGTACATCAGACTGTAGCATCCGAACACATGCGGGCAGATACCCTGTTTCCCCGAAAATAAAACAGTGTCTTATATTAATTTTTGCTCCTAAAGACGCGCTAGGTCTTATTTTCAGGGGATGTCTTATTTTTCTATGAACAAGAATTCTCATTCACATCCCAAAACAAAAGGGTCTGGAAACTCAGAAAAAACTGTCAGGATCTCTCACAGATTGATGATGTCAATCAAGTGTATACCAGCTATTGCTGCATCCGGTCACCAGGAGGCGCTAACCAGTACAGTTGCTGGAACACGCTGACATCTTCCGCCCCCTGCCCACCCCCTTATATGCTAACCAGTTTGGGTTAAAATTTGCCACAGCAGCATGTCCCAGCTCACCTGTGCACACAATTCAAATAACCACCTTTGTACCATCTAATAGATTTTTGCACCCCCTCATCAGTTATTATAGCGCCTCCTTATAAATAATAGTCCCTGCATATAAACAGTGCCCCATTAATAGCCCCCTCATAAATACTGTAATACTGCTCCCTTATACATAGTCCCCCTTATTAATAGCCCTCTCATGAATAATAGTTCTCCTTATAATAGTCCACATTATCAATATTAGGCCTCTTATAAATAATAACCCTCTTATAAATAATAGCTCTCTTATAAATATTAGCTCTCCTAACAATAATACCCACTGATAAATAATAGCCCTCTTATAAATAATAGTTACCCCTTATAAATATTAGCCCTCTTATAAATAATAGTTACCCCTTATAAATAATAGTCCACATTATCAATATTAGGCCTCTTATAAATAATAGCCCACTTATAAATAATAGTTACCCCTTATAAATAATAGCCCTCTTATAAATAATAGTTACCCCTTATAAATAATAGCCCTCTTATAAATAATAGTTACCCCTTATAAATAATAGCCCCTTTAACAATACCCTCCTTATAAAGTTTCCCAATATATATATATATATATATATATATATATATATATATATATAATGTCCCCCCTTATTATAGACCTATTATAACTAGTTCTTCCCTTAAAAATATTAGCCTGCCTTATATGTTTCCTTCTTAAAATAGCCCCCCTATTGCTATATAATTTAATAATTTCCTCCCTTATAAATAATAACCCCCGTATAAATAGTTCCTCCCTTATACATAATAGCCCCCTTATATATAACAGGCTCCCCCTTATAACAATCCACCTTATATATAATAGTTCCTCTCCTATAATAGCCCCTTATATATAATAGTCTCCCCGTTTATATATAACAGACTCCTCCTTATACATAATAGTTCTTCCCTTTCACATAATAGCCCCTCTTATAATAACCTCCTTATTTATAATAGTTTCAACCTTATAAAAGCCTCACTTATTTCTAATAGTTCTCCCCTTTTAAGGAGGGCTATTATATGGGGGGGTACTATTATACATAATGGGGGCTATTATAAGGGGGAACTATTATTTATAAAGGTGCTGTTATAAGGGAAGAACTATAATATATATAGGGGGACTAATATAAGGAGGGAACGATTATATACAATAGCATCCCATATATATTTTTATATACTGCAAGAGTAGAAGGAATCCCCTCTTTATTATTCAGAACATAAAATCCCCTTTTAAGCCTACATTAGTTATTTGACTATGGGGAAAGCCCACCGTTCCAGATGAATGGGATTTCATCTGAATTGTCTCACAAAAACAACCCTTGATATAGCTTGATATAAAGTTGTGAAAAAAACAAAGTCCGCCATCTATACATTCTACAATTTTACGTATTATTGTATAATAAAAAACATCTGGTCCTTAGAAGGTCTTAAAATTAGGTAAATCCAACCTCAGATGAATAAGAACACACAACAGATTCCACCGTATATTTATTCAACAAAAATGAAGCCAACATGGAGAAGTCATGTGAGAAAAACTAAGTCCACCTCAAGAATCAATAGCTTGTAGAACCCACCTAGAGCGGCAATAACTTGCAGTATTGTTTTCTGGATGACTTTATCAGGCTCTCACATTGTTTTGGAGCAATTTTGGCCACTCTTCTTTACAAAGTTGCTTCAGCTCATTGTGGTTTGGGACATTCATTTATACAGAGCTCTCTTAGGGTCCTGTCGCAGCATTTCAATTGGGTTGAGGTTCGGACTTTGGTGGGCCATTACAACACTTTGATCCTCTTATTTGACTGCACTTGAATCAATGACTGCAAGGTGTCCTGGTGCTGCGACTGCAAAACAAGCCCAAATCATCACCCCCTCCACCACCGTGCTTGATAGTTAGAATGAGGTGTTTGTGCGATATGCTGTGTAAGTATTTTCACCAAACATGGTGCTGTGTATTATGGCCAAACATCACCACTCTACTCTGGTCTGTCTAAAGGACATTGTCTCCGAACCATGTTCTTTTTTTTTTTTTTTTTAGAAAGATGAGGCTTTCTCCGGGTAATCCTTCCAACAAAGCCATACTTGTCCAATCTTTTTCTAATTGCGCAGTCACAAACATTAAAAGGGAGTCTGTCATTGGATTACGTAATTTTTCACTAAGCAAATGTTGGAATAGCCTTTAGAAAGGCTATTCTAGTCTTACCTTTCTTCTTCTTTTCTTGTAAGCCATTTTTCAATAAAACTTGTTTCTGATATGCAAATTCTGTGCTCGGCGCACGGGGGGCGTTACCTCTGTGCTCCGAGCACAGCACCGTCATCGGCAGCATTCCTCCTCCTCCTGCTTTCAGAGATGCCCCTTCTTTCAAAATGAGTCCTCCTGTTCATCCACTTCGCTGTGTCACCAGCAGCAAGTATCTTCGGCGGAGATCCAAATCCAGCGCAGGCGCAGTACTGCTCAGTACTCTTTAGAACTACAGGAGCTTACTACGCCTGCGCAGGATTTGGATCTCGCAAGTATCCTCTTGGTTGATCATCTGTATGGAGCCACTTCCGATGCCCGCCCAGTTCACAATACATGGCTGGAAGCAGAATATGGCTTAGCACCTTCACTGCAACTCAGCTCCCATTGAAATCAGTGGGACAGGGCTGCTATACAGCGGACGGGGCTTTCTGCTTCTGGCCCCGTATTGCTTACAGGACGGGTACCGGAAGCGGCTCTGTACAGATGATCGAACCGGGGGACGGGTGTCAGCCCCCTATTGACCGTATATTTATGGCCTATCCTGAGCCTGGACAACCCCTTTAATTCCTATGGAGGCAGTAAGGGTGCACTTAGTTTTTCACACCCTGCATCTGCACTTTGGCTGAGTTTATGTTAAATAAATGACACGGTGTAGTTTGTCATGTGTTGTTGGTTATCCAAGGTTTTATTCACCTCATTTTAAGTCCTTCTAAAGACAAGATTTCTTTTATGTCCTGATACCTAAAACCATAGAATTCAGAGAGGGTGCACTCTGAAAAAAAGGAAGTCCTGGAATACCATGTACTTGTGTGACCAAAAAGTTAAGATGAACTTTATTAGTGAGAGACCTCCCAACCTCACTGGATTCAGCAGGACACTTGGGGCACCCTAGGCTAAGGCTTTAGGCTCCATGCACACATGTGTGCACTTTGTGAGTAGGCTAGCCGTGTTTTTAACAGTTAGCACACTGACCCATTGTTTTCTATGGCCCCATACTTATTCCCGTGTATAATGACAGGTCTGTGATCCCATTCATGTGCATGTAGCCTTACATGTATGGTCATATTATGGTTACACTCTGCCCCGTGCTATATGATTTCATACATAGGATTCTTCTGGGTCACAACAAATATAGTGGCATATACCATCGGATGCCAAAAGAGTTATCACTGCCAGCATGGTCAGCGCAGCGCAGCTATGTGCATGTGGTGTAATGGCGGCATTACATATAAGGTCTCCTCAGTCTTCTCTTGGATCAGGCCAGGTGTGCATGTTTATATTGATATGGCGTAGATAAGCAGCTTCCAGATTCTTCTGGTGACACTTACTTCTCTGGAGAACAAAGTATCAGGCATGGGGCATGGACTTAGCTACCACGCTTCTGCCGGGGACACTTGGACAGCTCCACATACACACATTACTCTATGGAGGACAATCCCATCACCCACCCTAGCACTCTTTTGAAGGCTAAGGGGGCATTCACATGGTGCAGTGAAAACATGCAGGTGGTTTTTGGTACAATCTTTGATTTTACAGGTCAAATATGTTAAAGGGGTTGTCCAGGAATTTACTTCTTATGACTTATCCTTAGGATAGGCGATAAATATCTGATCTTTGGGGAGCCGACAGGCAGCCTAAGCACAGATCAGCTGTACGGGACCACAGTTGACTCCGGTCCCTGTATGGAGGCTAGGTGCTGCAGCTTAGCGCCCATTGACTTCAATGAGTGCTGAGCCGCAGTACCCGTACCAGGGTACTCTATAGGGCACAGAGCCATCTGTTTTCAGCTCCATGTTATGTATAGGACTGGTCCTAGACAGCTGATCCACGCGGAGACCGC
The DNA here is from genome assembly GCA_947044405.1 of Leptodactylus fallax. Classification (NCBI taxonomy): domain Eukaryota; kingdom Metazoa; phylum Chordata; class Amphibia; order Anura; family Leptodactylidae; genus Leptodactylus; species Leptodactylus fallax. Next base: position 3,446,184 of record CAMRHE010000130.1, on the reverse strand, counting down.
CTATCGACCCCCTACCAGTCAGATATTTATAGCCTAAAATAAATTCATGGATAATCCCTTTAAATAAATGGGTTTCACCTGTAAATTCAAATACGGCATCAAAAACTGCATGCAGTTTTTTCCTATGCAGTTTTCACTGAACCCAACTGCACCATGTGAATGTACCCTAAGGGGAGTGTTGGATTTATAGCAATGGCATGCCGCAACGCATCTTTAAATGCAATGGGACATATTTATTATGCCTTTTACTGTCGTGTGCCTTTTATGTTTTCTGGCGTCCAAGGCATAAAAAGTTGCAATTGTTTTTCACAAATTGGAGTTTTGTGCAAAATAGAAAAAAAAATCAACTATTTTACTTTTGTGCCACCTTCATCACTTCCTTGAAAAGAGGGTGTGGTGAATGGCCCTGTCAGATTTACCACCATTTATGCCAGAAATCTAGCGTAAATTAAGTGGGAAATGTACGCCTGTTCGTAGGTGCACAGGGGGTATGCGTCATTTATGAGGAGGCGTGCGTCTTGTCATCAACAAGGTGCGCCCTCAAGCAGCGATGGGGTTAGGAAGACTGACATTGATAACGCCAGTCTTCATAAATCTTCCCCATTGTGATCTTGAGACTATGACTACATGGCGACTTTAGCCACGTCTTCCATTGGGTGACCAAAGATCACCGTTTCAGCCTATGACGTTGCGACCCCATGGATGCTACGACTGCAAATTCTAGAAATAGCAATGTTCCATCCTATTGTGACTAGTAGTCGTAGTCGCAGTGTCCTTGGAATTGAAATGCAACTCCATTCACTCACATTCGTGATAGAATCGACATGGCGATCTTCAGTCGTGAGATAGGAGTCGTAGCCAAAGTCGCTAAGTAGCCCCAACCTGATTGTCAAGCGGCCAAAAAAGCCAAGCAACCCCAGCCTATGGGATCCTCTTTGTCCAAATGTACTGGACACCTGAGAGCAGGAAGCAACAAGTATTAGAAATGTGGCAGGATTACCGCAGAGGTTCTCTGGCCTTGTACATAATGTAGTTTACACCTGACAGACCTGTCACCGGCGTTTCCTCCTCTCAGTGTCTGGGAGCCCCGGCGCGTCCATGTATACAGCAGGAGGCGTGCATGTCGCTGTGTGTCGGAGTGACCGGCAGGGGGCGCTCGGAGTTGCAGAGTGGCGTCTAGCCGGCAGGGGGGCGCGCGTGTGTCCGCGCTGTGTGTAGTGTAGTGTATGTGTGTGGGCGCCGCTCGGACTTGTTGTTGGGTAAAGTTTTGCTGAGAGGGAAGCGGCGGCGGTGGCGGCTGTGAGCGGCGCTGGTCAGTCCCAGGGGCCGTGCCGGTGCCGGGAGTGCGGCTATGAGGCTGGAAGTTGTGTGCTCGCCCCGAAGTGTCCTCCTCCGTGAGTGCCCGCTGTGTGTGTAACTTGTGCCGGGAAGGAGCCGCGTCTGGGCTGGCTGCATGCCTGCCGTCTAGTCACGTCCCGTGTGTCGGGGTGCGGCTGTGAGTGTGACCCGTGTCCCCCTCTCCTCTCCCCCCCCTGGTGTCTCCCGCTGGCGGGCCCAGCTGTCTATGAGCGCCCCCCCGGTGATCCGGCCGCCCAGCCCCGCGGGCCCCGGCCTCTCCCTACAGATCCAGATCGGCCTGAGCCGGGAGCCCGTCCTACTGCCCGAGCCCGGGGAGCTGAGCCTGGGGGCCGTGCGAGAGATGGCCTGCTCCATCGTGGACCAGAAGGTGAGGCCGCTCCTCTGTGTGTTGTGTGGACTGCTGCATGATGGGCTGTGTGTGTGCCAGGGACAGGGGCACCTCATACCCATCACCAGCCTACCTACATACATGGCTATCACACACTGGCTCTAGCTGGCTATACTACTAGCGGTCACAACTTCTGAGACAACTGTGATGTACATGGTCACACAACTAGCACTATATATTACATGGCTCTGTCAGTATAGATCACACTGTAATAACTTGTATATCACATCTGTCGCTATATATCATGGCACACAACCTCTCTATATATATCACAAAACTGTAATAACTTGTATATCTCATCTGTCGCTATATATCATGGCACACAAAACCTCTCTATATATATCACAAAACTGTAATAACTTGTATATCACACATCTGTCGCTATATATCATGGCACACAAAACCTCTCTATATATTCTATATATATCACTAAACTGCAATAACTTGTATATCACATCTGTCGCTATATATCATGGCACACAAACCTCTCTATATATATCACAAAACTGTAATAACTTGTATATCACATCTGTCGCTATATATCATGGCACACAAAACCTCTCTATATATTCTATATATATCACTAAACTGTAATAACTTGTATATCACATCTGTCGCTATATATCATGGCACACAACCTCTCTATATATATCACAAAACTGTAATAACTTGTATATCACATCTGTCGCTATATATCATGGCACACAAAACCTCTCTATATATATCACAAAACTGTAATAACTTGTATATCACACATCTGTCGCTATATATCATGGCACACAAAACCTCTCTATATATTCTATATATATCACTAAACTGTAATAACTTGTATATCACATCTGTCGCTATATATCATGGCACACAAAACCTCTCTATATATATCACAAAACTGTAATAACTTGTATATCACACATCTGTCGCTATATATCATGGCACACAAAACCTCTCTATATATTCTATATATATCACTAAACTGTAATAACTTGTATATCACATCTGTCGCTATATATCATGGCACACAACCTCTCTATATATATCACAAAACTGTAATAACTTGTATATCACATCTGTCGCTATATATCATGGCACACAAAACCTCTCTATATATTCTATATATATCACTAAACTGTAATAACTTGTATATCACATCTGTCGCTATATATCATGGCACACAACCTCTCTATATATATCACAAAACTGTAATAACTTGTATATCACACATTCATGACTATATGTCATAGTCACATCTCACAATTATAGTAACATATGTAGTGATGTACATGTGATACACATTGTCCTATATAATAGATGTCACAACTTATATCACTTTGTCACACAACTTCTATCATTTATATATATCACACAAATATCGATCACAAAACTGTAATAACCTGTATATCACATATTTATCACTATATATTATGGCACACAACTTCTATCATTTATATATCACACAAATATCGATCACAAAACTGTAATAACCTGTATATCACATATTTATCACTATATATTATGGCACACAACTTCTATCATTTATATATCACACAAATATCGATCACAAAACTGTAATAACCTGTATATCACATATTTATCACTATATATTATGGCACACAACTTCTATTGGCACACATTATCACTATATATATTATTACAATTGTGTAGACGTGAGATAGACATTGTTATACACCTATTACTATATATTATATGTCACTATTTCTATCATTATGTATCATGCAACTCTAACAATATATACATAGTTATGACTTCTATTACTATACATTATTATATAGAACACAACTTCTATCAGTGTGTATATATAATCAATAAACTAACAACTTGTATATCACACCATCATTATAAATTATTATATATCACACTTAAACTATCACTATATAACCACAAAATTAACACCATATATAACACTATGTATTATGTTACACAACTTCTACCACTATATATATCACACAAATTTAAAAATATTTACATAGTGATACACAGTGTCATTGTATTGTTATAAGTCACAAGTTTTATCACTATATATTACACCAATGTAGTAACTTTTATATCACACTTCCGTCACTGTATTATATAACATAGCCTCTGTCCCTATGTATCACACAGCTGTAATAACTTGTAAATCACGCTTCTGTCGCTATATATTATGTCACCATGTATCACATATTGTCTCACTACATCAGTCACTATGTATCATTACTATAGTTCAGCTGCAATAACTTGTATGTTGGAGGTTGTGTGATATACATGTATAACCATAGAAGTTTGGTTGTGTAATATATAGTGACAGAAGTTGTGACATGTATTTCAAAAAGATCGGAAAAGTGTAATAACTTCTAAATTGTGACATATAATAATATACAGTGATACAAGTTGTGTGATGTGAAGTTCTGTGATATGTGGTACATATCACATAACTTATATTATGCTAAGGCTGGATTCACACTAGCGTTGGAGTCACCACTGCGGAATCTGCTTAAAATCAGCGAAGAGAAAAGTCCTGAGAGGAAGTCTTTTCTCTCCGCTGGTTTCAGCATAAACCTGGTGGACCCCATTCTAGTCTATGGGGTCCAGGGGCTTCCGCGTGTAACCGCTATTTAAACGGCCAGGGTCTCTGTCTTTTGGTTCCCCATGTGGAAACCTGAACGCTAATGTGAACCTAGCGTAAGTTCACATCTGCATTGTAGGTTTGTTAAGAGTTTTGCAGGGCGAGCACCAAAACAGAAGCCCAACGGGCCCTATTAGAGACAGTGGGATCTTTCGGGCTCCGTTGGTCTCTTTCATTTTAAAGTTCTAGCACTTCCGTTGTTCTGCTCCCATAACAGAGGAGAACAGAAGAAGCTTAAAGCTGATGTGAATGTAGTCTTACTATATATCACACAGCTGTAATAACCTACATATCACACAAGCTATATCACTATGTATCATTATCTATTACACAACTATATAACTATGTATCACTCTGCTGTAGTAAGGCTGGGTTCACATCTGCATCATTTGGAAATTTCGCCTCAGTGCCCGCTAATAATCGCCAGACGATAAAGTCCGACTTTTTCATCCGGCGACTTCAGTTTAAAAGAACGGACGCCCGATGTATCCGATTATAGTCAGTGGGCATGTTGGTGTCTGCTGTTTCAGCAGTCCGTATAAGTTGTGTGATTTGTTACTACAGCTGTGTGATACATATTGCTAGAAATTGTGTGACACCATTTATTATTATGGTTCATGTCACACAACTGAACTGACTATAGATCATGTCGCACAACCTATATATAGCTATATATCACACAGTTGTAATAACTTGGGTATCATACAATCTTCAGCATATGTGTATAACAAAAATTGTATATCACACAGCTCCACAACTATCTAAATCACACAACTTACTGTATGTCACACAGCCCCACACCAACTACCTCACATCTATATATATGTACTGTGTAACACAACTCTCATCATTAGACATTTTCTCACCGCACAGCCCTGCAGCATGTATATGTATAATATTTTACTTTGACCTATCTCAGCTCTGACATGTGTATATAATGTCTGTATATACTGTATGTGTGTCTCTAGTATTACCTTACTGTAGGGACTCATCAGATTTATTATGGCAATATTTGTGCCGACGAGTTATGGTAAAATCTTGGCATTGGCGCCGTCCATGTACACTTAGGGCCATGTCACACATTTCCTGCGACTCTCAGGTGATGTCATGCTGGCCTTGCTGTACAGTTGTGTGGACTCTTGTTCGCTTGTGTTATACTGTCAGTTTAGTGCAGATTTTCAGTGTGTAATCCATGTCCTAAGGTCTGAATATGTCTCCTTAAAAAAAATCACGAATTGTTTTATGTTCCATAGTGTGTTGTTTTGGGGGAAATATCTACCACGTAGGCATCGCACAGTAGTACCTGCAGATCTATACCTAGGCACCTTGTGTCACCCTACCTGCACATGTGTATGAGGCTCAAGCTCTGTACAGCTTCATCTCTGGTTGACACCAATCTATAAGATGTATGTATGACCCTGAGACGATGGTACGTTTTGTGACTTAGTGCTCACATGGCTCTGCCTCTGGCATTGGCATGACTTGGAAGTTATATCTCATATTTTGTATCTTCTCGGGTGGACAAAGCTCCTGCCTTATGGACGCACTCTGTAGAGGTTCCTTGGAATTAAGTCATTAGGTTTAAGGGGTTGTGCTGGACTTCAAAAACATGGATGCTTTCTTCTTCTTCTAAGGATGTGACATCATGTCCTTTGGTCACATGTCAATGCCTCTTCTCCATCCCATTAAAATGAATGGGACTGAGCTGCAGCATGGCCATGTGACCAACAGACTTTATGAGAAGAAGAAAGCAGCCATAGCTTCGTTTACTTTGTTGTGGCTGTGCCCATTACTGACGCACTCTGCAGCTCAGTCCCATTGAAGTAAATAGTGCAATGTAAAAAGCAGAAAATCCCGTGCCCTGGTGCTCCTATGGGGATGTAGAAGGATGTCTTTATTGAAAGTTTGTTGACCAGTAACAAATTTTTAACGGTATAACCCCTTGAGATTAACAGGACAGATGTTTTCCTTTTAGAGCTTATTCACACGGCCTTGCATGGTGCCCATGATCCATTAAAAAAGAAAAAAAATAAGTATAGGAAATGCTCTATTTCATCATGGATGGGTCTACTTTCACTGACCCAATTAATCCATAGAGGGTTGAAAGCATTGGATCCCACATGGGACTTGTCTCGTCTGTGTGATCAGAGTCTAAGGCTGAGGCCCCACGTTGCGGAAACGCAGCTTTTTTGTTGCAGATTTTGTTGTGTTTTTTTAGTCAAAGCCAGGAGTGGATTGAGCAGATGGCAGAAGTATAAGAACTTCCTATATATATATCCCATTCCTTTTGTAGTGAAATATACAGGAAGTACCTATACTTCTCCCCTCTGCTCAATCCACTCCTGGCTTTGGATCAAAAAATCGCATCAAAATCTGCAACAAAAAAAGCTGCGTTTCCGCAATGTGGGGCCTCAGCCTAAGGCAGATTTTTGCTGCGGTTTTTTGACCCGAAGCTAAGAGTGGCAACAAAAAGAATGGGAAATATCTAGGAAGTTCTTATACTTCTACCTTCTACTCAATCCACTCCTGGCTTTGGCTTAAAAAAAAAGCTGCGTTTCCGCAATGTGTGTCCTCAGCCTTAGGCCGGGGCCCCACGTTGCGTATACGCAGTGCTTTGGCCACGGGATCCCTTAAGTGCTGTTTCTTGACAAACTCGGGAGCACCAGGGCCGGGTATTTTCTACTTTTTACACTGTAGAATTGGTCCTTATGCCCCACACAGCCCAAGACGTCGTGTAGATCTGTGACACCTGCAGCACCTAGGATATTGGATACATCTACGCCTTTTCAGTACTTGTGGGTGAGCACCATCCCACTTGGTCACCTTTGCTTTTCTGTCACTTGCAATATTACCTGATTTTTATTTTTTTTTATAATCCTGCTGGCCATTTAGGGGATTGAAAAAGAGCTGCTATACCAGACAAAGCCACTACATAACATACGGCGTTGTGTCAGTTCAGCAGTGAACGCCTTGCTCTGCTCCGTGATGTGCTGCAGCCACTTTGGTGAGCACATCGATGGAGTCCTGGGAGTGTAGAGCGCAGCAAGGAGATGGATTTTGGACTAGTTATGTATTAATATCTGTGCTGGGATGTATCATTGCATTACCAGGTAGATTGGCATCTCAGGAATTTGGGTGACAACTTTTGTAGACAGCATAATGACTTACGTGATAGTAGTCACCTAGCTGCCATAGCGTCCACACTTATACAGGAGGACATGGCTTTGTGTGTCTAGTGGGAGGGGATTAGGCTATTATATAGGCACTTCATACCATGTTTCTGCTGCCAGTAGAAGGCTGGTACTTTGGCCAGAACCCCTGTATATAGTGGAGGAGCAGCAGGTGCAGAGGTGACTTGTGTGACGTCTCCACTGCGTAGTCTCTATAGGAGGAACAGCAGGAGAGGAAATGTAAGAGCAGTGGCAGACAGCAACGTCCTCTCCCAAACACTCAGAGGAAGTGTGCGAGGCCTGCTAGTGGCATCGCACTGTGTAAGATCCTTCCATAGACAGCACATATTTCATCATATAGGTGTAACAGTAAGGAGTTTGTCTTATCGCTCATGTGTCACATAACAGATCTCTCTAAGTTGGAGCATCTATAAGATGTTAAAGTCAGTATGGTAGAAGCTGTTTGAGAAAACCAACCAAAATTGCTTTGAAAGTGGTCTTCTAGGAGGGGTGGGCTTCTCAAAGAAGATGGCTGCTATGCATACTATATAGTGGAACTGATATGCTCCATGATTGTAGGGGTGCGGTAGGTGCTGTCACATGCCAGTTGTGCACCAATGGGCAGTCTTATCAGTATAGGTGTGTACAGAGATGACTGGCACTCACTGATAGGACCGCCCACTGGACTCCTAAACCCAGAATGAACCTGAATTATAACAGATGACAAGTTATACTGAATGTATATCCCAGTAATCTATGTATCAGTCTTCTCTGTAACATGCTGCCTACCAATACCATGTGACAAGTTCTCAAAAATATGTCATAACCTATGTAAAATGAACACACTGCTGTGTCTGACAAACCGTTTAGCTCTGCTACATCTATACATATGTATTTCAGCAGGGGCTGAGAAGTATAACAGCTGAATACCACTGCCTCCAGATTTGAGATATGGATATTTGGGAATATTATTGTACCTCTGGGAGGTAGTGATTCTCATTGAGGAGATCCTGCTGGGGTGGTTTTCTTCCTTGCTTCCTTCTATAGCTAGCTGCCCTTTAATAGGTCCCTAGTCTCTTTGCTGGGACAAGGCTGTAATTACATCAGGTGGCCACTATGAACAGATGGTGTGCAGTGTAAACAGTGAAGAGCTCACAGTACTCATGAGCCCCGTGGCCTTCCTCAAACAGCTGATCAGTGGGGGTCCCAGGTGTCGCACACCCACTGATCTCTTATTAAGGACCTGGGTATTACCAGTACCCTTGTCCGTAAAGAGTCTGATACTGGCAGCAATGATCGGGCAATGTCATAGTATGTAGGGACATATGTACAGACATGCTTCCTGCTGGTATCCCCCTGATTATTTGTTAATTTTTAGGAGGATTAACAGAGGAACAGTGCAACACAGAGTTTATAGATTTATTATTATGGTAGTTTTTTTTTTTTCTTATATAAATATATAATATATAAATGTTTTTAATTCTATTAATATCAATTTATTCCACATATTATATATAGAATTTTGTAATAGAATTGTTAATTTGTGGGAAATACAAGTAAAACAGACATATCAGGGAGAGGTGACACTTCCAGGACACTGGTGTGAACAAAGCTGTATTTGACGTGTAGATGGCTAGACCTAAGCTTCCAAATATGACTACTTGTGTAAGGCTGGGGTACTAGTGTGCACAGGTTAGAGCCACTTCTGGTTTTTTGGGAAGGAGAACATGAATATTGCAATAACATTTCCAACTAGTTTGGACTTCTTGCAATAGAAATGAGTTCTGTGTTTTATGGCTATGAAATAATAAGAATATCATGACTGATAGACTACTTTAGCACCATGAGAATCGCTGGTCCTTGTGAAGTTATGTGCAGAGCTGTGTTCTATCTCCATGGAAACCCTCTTGTTCTGTTTTGTATGTTTTGTTACAATGTTTCTTTACCTTCTTTAGGGTCACAAGCGATAGATACTGCAGCAGGCGAGGGATTGTTCTCTGAATGGTTATGCTGGAGTAAATGATTCGCCATATCCATCCCAGGAGCTATCTGTGCCTATAACCTGGGCCAGACATCTGTGCAGAATTATGGGGATATGTATTTATAGATATCAAGTATAAAACATAACCTTTATTTAATATGTACATAAAAGCAAATAAACATTCAATTGTGCACGCTCCCCTCCTATTTGGTATATTGGAGGAGTAAACTAAGATTGGGTTCGGCTAAGAATGCATGACATTTCATAGTCTCGCAGTGACTGTGTGAATTGTGGTGTAATACAGATAGCCTTATACACCAGTTACAATCCCCACTGTATAAAAGGCTCTAAACCAAATGATGTGAACACTCAGCCAAACTGAAATAGCCCCAAAGTATAGTCCTGGACGGTGATGTCAGTCACTATATGAAGCCTCAAAAGTCAAGGAATTCCTATAGCCAGAAAATCCCTCATGTACAGATGATACCCATCACTGAAGACTATGCCTATTGGAGTATTCGCCCTAGAGAGGACATGTTCTGAAGAGTATAATCCAGCAGAATCCTAGTAGTAAGGTAATTCCCCTAAGTGAGATAGCTGTGGTATGATCTGCGGGGGTTCTGGGTGTTGGATCCCACTTCTCTGATATTGATGACCCATCCCAAGGTGAGGTCATCAATAGCTTAGTCTTGACAAACCCCATTAAAGTTAAGGCCATCCCCTGCAAGTTTGCACATCCTGCCGTTGACCCGTAGCAAAAACCAGTGGAGCTCGGCTGCATTGTGCTGCGGACTTCATAGGCAGTTTTCTGTGTGGCTGGCCAAGGTTTCAGTCTTTGCAAGTGATTCTGCCATGTCTAACTCGCTGCTCACTAGCAGCATGTGGCCTTGGCTTAAGGGATTTTTCGAGGGACAGGAGTGGCCCTGTCACTGCAGGTCTATTCCGTCTCACTGACTGCAGCAGTGATGTGCTGTATACCTGTGTGACCTCTGTCGCTAGTCTATATGCAGTGGCGTACAGGTCTGTACATGGGACCCCTCCTCTCACTGTCTATTACACAGATAGGGTCTGCCCCCCTGTAGTCATGTCACAGACTGACCTGCCTGCTGCTGGGACACACTCCACACACAGCGAAATTGCCTAAAAACATTGGCATGCTGAGAGTTGTAGTCTCACTCCAGCTGTCGTGTCCCTAGTTGCTGACCCCTTCTGTACAGTATACGGCTATTTGCTGAGTGGAGCTCTGTGACTACAATGTCATATCTTTAGTAAATACCACAGGACTGTTTTGTTTGTTCTGGTTATTTGTTGGATCTAGTCACATAATCTGATGTTGACCGTGTTATTGCTAGTAGCAAATACATAGTCTATTATATGCACATTTACGAGATGGCTCTGCATTCATGTCCTGCCTTTACTGCCTCTCAGATGCCTGGAGTCTATTGCGGTGACGTCACTGCCAGTAACTGGGGCACAGTCTGTTGCGGCAGGCAGCAGTGATTTAGCTTTGACCTCTTGTAATGACATATAGGAGATATCAGTGGAGGTTGGCAGCTGTTCCATGCTGACGGGTAGACCATGTATATACCGCAGCAAGGTGTGAAATCAGTATCTATGAAGGATGAAATCTCAGCTTTTTACATCTCAGGTTTTTATATTGCCAGTGACGTGATGGGTGTGTGTTGTGCACACTGGTTGGAAAGTGTAAATATGGGAGTGTATAATCTTTCCACCTATATCCTGCACTTTGACTTATTGTGTCATTTACACAGATCCACGCGCCTCAGGTTCACATCTAAATAGAAAATCCTGTATATGATGTCACTGGAGAAATTTTTTTCTTTGTGTGACTGTGTGTTGCCTTATTCTATGCTGCCTTGACAGGTTCACTGACAGGTCTGTGCGTCCATAATAAATCCCTGGAGGAAAGGGGCAGCTTGTGGTCGAAGTTGGCCTTTTCTGCCTTCTGTTATCATTTTAGGTTTAGGTATATACAGTTGTATACTGTAAGGGTATGTTCACATAGCTTTTCTGCAGGGAAAAATCCACATCAGCAAGTCCATACCAAATCATGAAGATTTTGGTAGAGCTAATTCAGGCGGACATATTGTATTATTTTGGCGGTGTGTACATTGGACTGCACACGCACCCACAGTCGTGAATACTGCAATTCATACAATTTTTTTCCCCACACAGAAAAATTGTAGCATACACTTATTGCCGATGACATGGAATTGGAGACAATGGTCTCAGACAGTCTCCTGGTTTTCCAACTATAACTCGAGTAGAACATGCTGGGAGTTGTAGTTTAACAACTGCTGGAGTGCGGCCCTTACTTGCCTCAACATAGTGTTTCATATCTGCAGGCCAGTAACTAAAGTCTGGTCATGGGACCAGAGAAAACCTGGCCGAAGATTGGGAAGATGAGTATACCGCATTTATCTTTTAGGCCATCATCCACACCAGTGGAGAGCAACTCAAGAAGTTGATTTTTACTTCCCCATTGAAGTAAATGGGGAGAATCCACTGTTGATTTGGAAGTTCTTACAGTCATTTTTCCTTCCCTGTACTCCATTTATTTTGTGGCGAACCAGTTTACTTTTCCTTTTTATTTCTGCACTGTATATAGCTCCATTCACTTTGAGTACAGCTTGTCGGAAGTTCCTTCTGACCGTAGGAAGAGTGCATGACTTTGGAGGATGGGGAAGTAACTGGTAGACTTGTAGTGTATGCTAGACGTTCTTCATAAATTCCATTGTTGGACAAGTTCACATAAACCGGAATTGCTGCGTATTTTGCACGTGGGTGAGAATTTGCAGATCTTATCCATGTGCTGCAGACTTCCGCACAGTAATAGACGTATTTACACTACAGATATCAAGCAGTTCATTTGTGACAGAATTCATGCAATTCATGCATATTGCAAAATCGCAACGTATCTTACTGCAAGGTCCATGGCGCAAATCTCAGGCACTAGTCCCATGCACACGACCATGTGTTAGTTCAGTTTGCTATCCTAGTTTTTCCTTGGATAACAGGCTGACCCCATTTATTTCAATGGTCCCAAGCATTCTTATCGTATTTTCTAAGGGTCCTTGTGTGGGCTGCAAGTCCATTCTGCAAAAATCAAAGCAAGTCCTATTCTGCTCAGTATTTGTGGCATGGACTAGCCTATAGAAGCCACAGAAAGCAATGGACGTCACACAGATATTATGCGTCTGATATCTGTTTTTGTGGAAGTGCTGCTTTGCAGCAGGGGGTTTACTGAACACTTTTTTGCAGCAAAGTAGCACTGTAAAGACATACTGATATGGAATGTAGGTTGAGCTCTATATGGGACAGTGATTGACAATGTCTGTAAAGTCCTGCGGAATAGGTTGGCCATATACAAGTAAGGCCCGGTTCACATCTGCGTTTGAGTTTCCTTTTGGGGAGTCCGCTTGGGGACCCCCCCTGAACGGAAACCTATACGCATAAAAAAGAGGTTTACCTGGGAAACCCGCGGACCCCATAGACTGTAACGGGGTCCGCGTGGTTTCTGCACGATGCATGTGGAGAGGAAAATGCTACAAGCAGCACTTTCCTTTACGCATGTTTCGTGCGGAAACTGAGCAGGGAACCACACGGACCCCATTACAGTCTATGGGGTCCGTGGGTTTCCCAGGTAAACCTCTTTTTTATGCGTATAGGTTTCCGTTTGGGGGGGGGGGGTCCCCAAGCGGACTCCCTGAACGGAAACCCGAACGCAGATGTGAAACGGGGTTAAGAGAAATAAATAATCCTTGCACACAGCTTCATGAGCAGGATATTGTCCTAGGGAGATCAAAGTGTCTCATCAGAATTTCTCCAAGTGCCTCCAGGTCATTCATCAAAGAAAATGGCGTCTGAATGATCATATGACCTTTTCTATGTGTAGGGACAAGCTAGTGACATCATTTGCTGTGGTCTGTGTTTTTTGCTTTTTTTGCATATACGCAAATATGGATGACACACTGATGCATTACTGACGTTTTTGTGGACATACGGCACTGATGCTGATAAGAAAAGGACCGCCAAAACTTAATATTGAGCAGTATTTTGCAGACTGCAAATAGCACATGGTCATGTACATGATTGAGGCCTTAGGTGACAACCGAGCTGAGACTGAATGGCATGGACAGCACATGGATGACATCTGTGTGTCGCCGGTGCCTCCGTGACCCCATTCATTGAGGTCAGTGAGCAGGGGCCACAAGACAGGAATAGGACCTGTCTTGAGTTTTGCTCACGGCCCCATGCACATGACCATGAAAATACATAGTTGTATGTATGGGACCATAGGAAAAAATGGGTCAGTGTGCTAGCGGTGAAGAACATGTCTAGCACACTGACAGCGCACACAGTCTTGGCATAAAGCCTTCGTTTTGGATCTGTGCTGTGTGCGCTGAAGATTCACACAAGGATCAGACCCATTGTCATTTAGTGGGGCTAAGTAATAAGCCCAAAAGTTGTACATGGGATTCAGATTATCATTGGATTTAATTTGGAGTGGAATACGCGCCATTATCCATATCAAATCAGACTCATGTGAATGGACTCCGAGGTGTGTGTGTGTGTGTGTGTGTGTGTGTGTGTGTGTGTGTGTGAAAGATGATCGTCCTCATAAGGCAGTCTGCACATATACCTATGGTGGTGCATTTACCGCACAGCAGCACAATAAGTGTCTGTTACAAGGTTTTCTGGATTATACTGTGCAGTACATGTACAGAATGTAGTCTCCACAGCTGGACGGCAGGAGCCATTGGAAGTGACCGCCTGCTTGGCAATCATTTAGAATTTTTCCATCCTCGAGGACTGAGGAACTGCTTCATTTCAGCTAAGACAGAAAGCTACGTGCAGCTGGATTTCCAGAGTCTTTACTTTGCAAATGGCTCATAAAAACGACCTACGAGTGATGCGTCATTCGACATATATAGCTGAATTCTAAAGGCTTCCCACAGATCAAAGATTTCCTTTTTTTTCCTTAAAATTGTTTTGACTTCTCATAGCTTTTTGCAAAATATCTATTATTTTTCCATTTGTTTAATAGCTGCATTGCTCTACGAAAGTCGGAGTAAGACCGGCCGCCTGTCAAAAGCTCCTTTTAACCCTCCCCATCACACACACACTTGACTTGGCTGAGTGTGCATGTGTATGGAGGATGGAGTGAGCTGCTGCCTGATCCCTGCTTCCTGGTGGTGGCTTTTCTCGATGAGAACCAAAAGCTGGCCGTATACCTTAGATTTTCTATGACTGAAATCTGCCACGAACATTGTATCTGGATGATAGCAGACTTAGTCTGGCGAAAACAGATTCATCATGCAGGATATTTTTAGCCGCTTTTCACCCAGAAATCCCAATGTTTGGCAAGATTGGCCATCGGTCAACTCACTTGTGGGGCATATTTATTATGCCTAGTATACCAGTTTTCTTTACGAATGATGCCATTGTCGGCGTTCACATGGCGGCCGTCTGATGTCTTGTGTGTCTGGCTGGTCTTGGGGTCGAGCATATCTTCCTTCAGGGGATAGTCAGGAGGCCTCCATACACATTAGATGGTCTGCTGGTGCAGCTAATATACAGCTAATGTGTGTATGGTCAGCTGTAGGCCTCATGCACATTGCGCTGCCTGTATGTCGCTACTCATTGTGGCTTCTTTCTTCTCCCTCCCGTGGGCATATTGTCCCCCAAAATCAATGCTTGTAGTTTGTGTGATGCAGTCTCTTTTCTGGCATTGAGGTTATACAGATGCCTTTATATCACGTGTCTATACTGCGCCATAATATGATCTTGTACATAAACATTCTGGAGCACATATGCATAAAAATTAGCAGTGTACTGTTCCTCTGTTATTCCTCCTGAAAATACTGTGAATAACTTAATAACTGGGTGTGAGCATTCAGCTTGTTGAGGGTGTGCGCCCCTACACAGTCTGATATGGTCGGCACAGATTAGACAGTGTCAGACTGTAGGGGCGCCTTGTGAGTATGGCCCAATGTATAGAGCCCCTTACTGTTACATAAGCAATCCCTGCTAACTACTGAATGGACTTTGCATTAGATCAGTGTTTATGCTCTTCAGGCTAGCAAGGTTAATAATGGAACATTTCCTCTTTTTAGGCACTTTCCAGTAGTCAGAATTTTAGGGAATTTCTGTAGCTGTATTAGAATAGGATTAGTAGAAGTGAGGTGTGTAATTCAGACAGTAACTTGTATAGATGGATATTGATCACATGTCGTCTGTCAGTGACATGCCCCTACTAAATACAGGTATTCCCCACAAAATGACCATTCTGGGGCATGTGTTCCTAGAGCTCTGCACTATGTTCTTCTGTTATTCTGCCTGGTATTCCCCTTATCAAAGGAGTGTGTGCCTATACAGGCTGGCACTGTCAGTATCATTGTGTTAGGGACAAGTCGCCACCTTACTATTTATTCATAAATTGCCAGGAGGAATAACAGAGGAATGGCACAGCACTGAGTTACAAGAAAAGATGCTCCAGATCTGTTATTTCATGGGAAATATACGTAGTCATGTCGGGAGAGGAATGGAGCAGCAATGATGACTGGGTACTTGGACTAAAATCTTCTTGAGCCTCGGCCTTTGCTATGAGACGTCTGTGGCACTTCTTATCCACTTGTTCTTGTTTCCAGTTATACAGATTTTCCTTAGAATTTCTTCACTTGTGTCCTAGGAGTGATGTCAGTCACTACTTCCAGATGCACCCCTCCTCCTCCTCCTGAATCTCCGGGAATTTAGGAGGGGTGGAAGCTGGCTCACTTTACACTCCTCCCCTCCATCCGGGGCATTTAATCCTTTTGCTGCCGGAGGGCCCTGCTGCATTGCTGTGGAATGTAGCGCAGAACCTGCTCCTTACTGAGAAATTCAAGGTGTTGGTGTCTCCGTGCACGAGATCTTTGCCAGAACAGTCTGGAATATATTGCCTCTTGCAGGTTTTAGGTTAGAAAGTTCATAAAGATTTTATTTTTTTTCCAAATGGCGGGTAATTCTCCATACCTTGTCTAACAGGGGCACCTTCTAAGTGTGGGGATGGCAGGCCTAAATAGCACTCGGGTCACTGTGAGGATTTCAGGGGTCTATGAGGGTAGTCGCTGAACTGCTGAGATTACAATGGTCACACTATGTGTGACAGAGAGTGCAGCTCTTGTGCTCCCCCCATTTTCCCCGGCTCTGGCTTCTTGCCTCTTCTTTCCACGTATACACGATCTTTCCTTCATTTTTGCTCTCCCTTCTGTGCATAAATCTCCCCCCTTTCCTAGCAGCGATTACCATAAACCCGCTACTTTACTATTATTCCACATTAATCTTCCTGCCAGCAAATGCTGCAGCTCTGACTTTTCCTGACATTATCATCCCCAGGATTTTGCTGGAATTTTATTTATTTATTTATTTCCTTTATAGGGAAAGAAGGTGATTTTTCTTGTTCAAAAAAACATGGCGCTAAAAAAGTTAACTTGTGGCTTGTGCCCCATACTGCATTTTAAAGGGGTTTTCTGGTTTCACAATCTTTAGGATAGCCCATAAGTATAAGATAAGTTTTCCCACATCAGTGGGGCTCTGAGCGGGCTTTTCTTTGCCATTCTAAATAGAGTGGTGGTCGGCCAGCACGTGGACCACTCCATTCATTTCATTGCAAGTGCCAGACATAGATTGTCTGTCTGTACTTGAACCCTACAAATTGTACAGTGCTGCGGAATATGTTGGTGCTATATAAATAAAATGTATTATTATTATTATTATTATTATAGCCGAGCGCTGCCTTTCGGCTACCTCCAGCATTCCCATTGAATTGAATGGAGTGTTGCGCACGCTGACCGGCCACGGTTATCTGTCTTCATCAGTGAGGGGGGTCTGAGCAGTCGTATCCCTACTGATCTGCAAGATATCCCCTATCCTAGATGGGAATAACTTGTTTTGTGGGAAAACCCCTTTTTGTTGGGATTCTAAGATTAATGACCTATTCTTAAGACAGGTCATCAAGATCAGATCAACCTCGCCCCCCCCCCCCCCCCACCCGATCAGTTGCAATCTCTTCACTGAATACCCGTCACAACGCCATTGCGTAGGGGCTCCACTTGGTATTGCAGCTTGCCACATGATGAATGAAGGTGACATCACCGGCCTGTGAAGTTTTCACCCAAGTTGCGCTGTAGCTCTTCTCGGTTGACCTGTGGGGGTCCTGGGTATCAGACTGCTCAGATACCGATGGCTTAGTGTCTAGGTCAGACATGCACAGTGACTTATGATTGTCTATGGGGCCTTTGGGAACAGCTGAATCCAGTTCTTGGCTACCCATGTCAGCCCATAGACACTGAATGGAGGGGCTGGGCACAGGCTTGATTCAGACTCGGAGATTAGTACCCCCGAAGGACCTCAGCGATCAGACATTTAGCACCTGTACTTTGTGGGACAATCTCTTTATTATTTATTAATATTCTAACATGTTGCTGGGGAAGTTTGGGGTGAAAATGGGATTGTCTGTGGACAACCTACAGTAATTCATTTATTTTTCCAGTCAAAAATGGGATCCATCTCCAGTACCCTAGTTTACTATTAAATACTTTCCCTTATTGGTTAAACAGTAGAAATGGCCCCATATTACCTGTATGGCAGCTCACATAGGCACCGCAGGTTTGTCATGAACATCTATCCTCTAGCCTATAGCGGATAAATTGACCGCTGAGACCCCCTCCGATCCTGAGGACAGGGGGATGGTTTATCCTTGTTGTCAATGCAGCCAGGAGAAAAGCAGCCGAACCCCTGGTAGAGGCAAACACACCCTCGCTCCCATTCACATCAATAGGAGTGCGAGAGATAGCCGTGGGCAAGACCACCAATGAGCCATATTGTCAGGATTTACTTTTGAGGCATTCACATGTGTCTGTCAGTTTTAGGGTAGTGCTGCATACTGTGCCTTTCTTCCTGTTAGATATTAAATAGCCCCTGACAGAAGTGTGAACAGAGTCTTAAATGGCACACAGTACATTGTAAAATATATACATGGGATATGCACAGTGGCTATACAACATATATACTGTATAGAAGTGGAAGTGGGTACCGCATCTGGGGTTTCTGCCAAGCTGTTCCAGTATAGGGGAGGCCTACAGATATGTCTTGCTATTCAGTCCCATAGACATATAATATGCTGTATATCTTATACCTTAGCTTGTGGCTCTGTGTGATCTACAACAAAGACTTTATTTGCTAAGGTCCTGACTGGCACTTACAGTGTTAAATAATTCACAGCAGCAGAAACTTTCCATTCCCACATCCCAAGGGAAAAAAAGCCTACAAAGAACAGAGCGGACCAGTTCAGTCGTCCTCCTCATCTGGGGTATATGGCTTATGGACACCTTATAAATGCATATCATGGATACATATATAGTCATACCAGGATTAATGGAAATGAATCTTCTTAGGACTTGAAGGAAGTCAAACCTTGAGTGGAGGTTTCCAGGATTTCATATTGATGGTCTATTCTTAGGATAAGCAACATTGTATGAATGATGGGGACCCCTAGAGTCTGTGAAGAGAAACGGTAGCACCAAGGACATGTATTCAACACAGTGATGTCTGTATGAGGTCATAAAAGTAAATGGAGGAGAGCTGTAGTACCATTACTACACAATACTCAATTAGCTGATCAGTGGTGGTGCCAGAAGTCCGACCCCTGCCAGTTTAATACTGATAACCTATCCTTAAAGGGGTTGTCCACTTTCAGACCAATATTAAGAGACAAATGTTATTGTTTATATAACAAAAATTTGTCCAATTTTCCAATATACTTTATGTATCAATACCTCACTGTTTTCTAGATCTCTGCTTGCTGTCATTCATTCTGCTTACTTCTAGTGGATAAAAAATCAGACCTTGGTCATGTGATGTACAGCCCATGGTCATGTGATGGACACACAGGTGCACAGCTTGTTATAATCACTGAACCGTAATCAGACATCTGCCTGGTAATGAGCTGTGCACCTGTGTGTCCATCACATGACCATATGCGGTATATCACATGACCATGGGCGGTGTATCACATGACCATTTTTATCCACTGTGAGTAAGCAGAATGAATGACAGCAAGCAGAGATCTAGAAAACAGCAAGGAACTGATACAGAAAGTATATTGGAAAACTGTACAACTTTACATTATACAAACAATATTTGTGTCTCAGTATTGGTCTGAAACTGGACAGCCCCTTTAATATATAGATCATCATTATTGAAGTCCTGGAAAACCCATTCACTATTGGTTGACAATTTGCCTTTGAGTTTTTTCATTTATATGGGCTCTTTTTTAGGTCTTGTTTAGCATTTGTTATTTTAACCAAATCTAGAAATGGATCCAAAAAGTATAAGGCCCAGTTCACATCTGTATAGTCTTCTGTGATACTATATAATTTGTCACACTGACTTCGACTCCTCTGTTTACCACATCCTGACTCTGATTTAGGGCCATGCATACAAGAGAGTCTGCCGTCTGGGGTAAAAGGGGACTTTGAGCGGAGTGCACTTAGGTGACACTCAGAGTGTTATATGAGAGTCTTCTGTGATGCATTCTCCTCTATGGGGGCTTCAGATCCGTTCTGTTCTGACACGGAGCAGGATAGGACCTGCTTAATATTTATCGGAATGGAGTATCAGGCGTCCCTTCCGGACAGCCTCGGCCTGCACACTCGGAAGTATGCATTAGGCCTCAGACTCCTTCTTAAAGGGAATCCATCAGGTCGATTTGGGACACTAAAGCAACCACAGGTCCTTATAGACTTGGGATTTCGTGTTTTAAATCCATCCGTGCCCGTAATTTTGAAAAAAAAAAAAAACCTTTACACTTGCCTAGAAATGAGTCTGATGACTCTCATCGAACTCCTCTCTGGTGCTCCTGGTGTCTGCGCAGTTCTTCAGAGAAGCAGAGGATGGACACCCCGTCTTCACGGCACCAAGTATCAGAGGTACAGCGCATGTGTACTGAAGCCGAGGTGTACTCCTCTGGCTTCATGGAAGAGCCGTGCCGGTGTGAGGAGTACAGCGGCAGGGTGAGTATAAAGCTTTTTTGTTTTTATTGCAGGCATGGATGGCTTTATTACAGGGTGATTTGGGACACTAAACCCCCGGTCCATATGGATCTGTGGATGGTTTAGTGTCCTGAATTACACTGACAGATTCCCTTTATAGGCTGACTACCACGATCCGTCAGTGGCAGTAAAGTGAATATACAACAAACTGTGCATCTAATAATTATACAACATTAACATATAATATAGTAATATTATTCCTGTGTAGTGTACAGAGTCACAGTATATGGCCACTGTTGGTTTTTGCATCTTTACATTTGCTGTTTTGCGTTTTACAGGACTCCAAATGGGGGGGTGTTCTAAGAATAAAGCTGGTGACCAAGCAAAGAGCCTTGGACTCTCTGAGGGATCAGGTGTAAGTCTATAGAATAGCATAATTGAGAGCATCCTTTGTATGCAGCGCATAGGGTAGCATAGCAACTGTGCTGACGTATTAATAGAAGTGGCTACTCTATATCCTCTCCTCGGAGGATGCAGTCTGCACAGGCTTACGCTCCTGGCCGCCGGTAATGATGCCGCTCAGGTTGCATGTACTGTTCTCATAGTTATAATAGTGGCTGACTATGGGGGGGGTCTCCTGGTATTACTAGTTAGTGTTTATGTACACGAAAGGGCGAACGGCTGTTATCCACATTATAGACATTACCAGTGTGACTACTAGTATAAGGGCTTTCACTATTTTTTTTTTTTCTCTATTGGCTTTCTATTTTATTTCCATGGTTCCATATCTCGAGGCTGATGGGAAAAAAATAAATCCTTTTCTATAATTCTAAAGCCTTATACTGTACCATTTTATTATCAGATCATTAGGATTAAAACCTAGGACTGGATGCACACCATAGCCACAGCGATTTAGAGGGTGCAAACTGACTGGCAGTTGGCTATGGCAGTGTTCACATTTCATTTTTTTTGCTTTTTGTCATAGGTATACATGACTCCTGACATATACCTCTGATGGAAGTCTACAAAGTATCCTCTCTAGGCATACAGTGGGATATGTTCCTTATGCATCCTCTCCCCATTTCACCACGATCCATGTTGAGGCTTATGTCAGGGAGTATTTTAGCACCCCTACGGCAGGACCCAGAGAGAGCATGGATCAGGGGCAGGATGTCACCCTTTTAGCAGCCATTTTATTGAAGACCAGACTTCCTCTGCTTTCTCTCATGGGGAAGCTCCAAGGAAATCGCCCATAGACTAATACCTTTTTTTTTTTTTTTACCGTACTGTGTAGGATGGAATAATGGAGGCTACTTTTCAATAGTGACCAGATGGAGGAGAAAAGGACACTTTTTGCTCCCTTCTGGCAGTAGATGTGCAGCGTTTACATTGGGAGCTTTCCTGTCGTGCATGCTAAACGTATGCAAAGAACAAAATATGGCCAGCCACTAACCTGCTATGATGTATAGTGGATGAGATTTCTATATGTTTTTGGGGACCATATGAGTTTGGGTGGATGAGTTTTGCTGTGGCTGCTCTTGGGGAACACGTGTCTGTCTTGTGTGGTCCCAGCCAAAACGTGT
Source organism: Leptodactylus fallax (assembly GCA_947044405.1). NCBI lineage: Eukaryota > Metazoa > Chordata > Amphibia > Anura > Leptodactylidae > Leptodactylus > Leptodactylus fallax. The sequence continues at coordinate 3,424,026 of CAMRHE010000130.1, read as the reverse complement.
TTGTTTTTTTTTGTTTTGTTTTTTTTTTTTTTTTTCTTTTAAAACTTTTTTTTCTTGAATTTTTGAGCAAGTTACTGCAAAATAACTACTTAAACGATATATGCACAAGCCGCCTAAGACTGTATTCACATGGCTGTAATACATCCACATTGCACAGAGCCTTCCCAAGCTTGCAGCATCACAGACACCATGGCGGCGACAGGATTTATACAGTCTCTCTAATAGGGACAGGTTACCGAAAATCACTTCCATTGGTCTGAATGGGGTTGCTTTGGTGGCAAGCACGTGGATGTCTGCAATCCCAGATCAGATAAATAAAACTGTCACAACAAATCTGCCTTGTGAGAATTTTTCCTTAGGGTAAATGCACAAGGAGCGAAAGTGCTGAAGATCTTTCTGCCAATCTGCAGATGTAAAGTCAGCGGCGTATTATGGTGCCAGCCATGTAGGTGAGATTTTTACAAATCTATGTACTTATGGAGATTTCCCACACGCAAACTGACCGGCGGTGCATGTGTGGAAATCCGCAGCTTGGAATTTCATCATTTTCAGTCTAAAGAGATGCAAACGTGCCAGATGGTTTCTGTAGGAATCTGTAGCAAAATCTGCATGCAGATCGTGCGGATTTCGCTGCAGATTTCACCCTCCCCCCTTACATTGAAAGGAAAAATCTTCAAGGAAAATTTGCAGAAAGAATTGGCCTTTCCATGTGGAAAATCTCTGCAGCGTTTGGATGAGATTTGTTAATATGTTATCTACCTGATGGTACTATAGTCCTCTGTGGCTTCCTCATGTGCGGATGCCCCTTCTTTGAACCTATGCCGCATGATTCAGTGCACAGATTCATCAGAATAATGCTATAAATAAGGATTTGGATACGGTAATAAAAATGACTACATTTAATGTAATGTTGTGTTTAACCCCTTCTTGCAGGGCTACATAACTTTACCTCTTTTCCTGTGCACCGCCATACAATTAAGTTAAGGCAATTATTATATCCCTCTCCTATGGCCATATTATATTACAAGGTGCTGAGGGGTTACTATGGCAACCTGTATGCTATCAAAGGCCCCCAAGGTTGCACTAAATGGAAAATTTACCTTTCCAGTACCATGAAAGGAAAATATATGTCCTGTTGTTAGTAGGGGTGGTTTCTGATCCTAACTTTTAGTGTTACCTACATGTAGTAAGTCTTGACAAGAACTCCTAACCATTCTTAGAGTAGAGTAGGGGAGGGGGTTCCCCTTCTCAGAGAGACGCTCTTTTGGACCTGGTGCATCTATGCAGTACGTGGATTGACCCTTTAATTGAATGACTGGCACATATTATTAAGTTTCAGTGTGATAATGTATACTTTGATGCAGCTTCCCATCACAATAACATCAGAAAGCCAGGGATGAGTGAAACGTAACCCCACTGATTTCCGTGCTGGGTTCTTATAGATAGCTCCTTTATAGGGAGTCTGTCAGTAGGGTTTGTTCCTATCAACTGGTCCATTGATTGATGCAGAGCTGAAAACCGCCACGTACATAATGGGCTTGCCCTTGTGTAGAGAGACCTATGTGAGACCAACGTATGTGCTTGTCGTGGTTATGTATCAGTGATTGTGGGCCAGAACCAGGAGTGTAGACTGTACAGCGATAAGGTGTAATGGAAGGATTTGCACCTATTCTGTGTGTTTGGGACATGTGAATAAGGCCTATATAATGGTAGGAGTGAGGGCCCTGCTCACAAGAGCTTATAATCTATCTTGGGCATGTTCACATCTCAGAATATGGTACTGATAAGGCGGATTCCACCTCAAAGTTTGTGCCAATTTCTGCCCAGAATCTGCCTCTAATTGTATTCACTGGGATATGGAGATTGAAGCAGGACGCTAACAAAATAAGCATCCTGTTCCAGCTTGCTTCAGATTCCCTGGCTGTTTTAGCCATCGAAACCTCAGCCTAAGACACCCCTCTAGTTACGCCCATTCATCTGAGGGTAATCGGCAGGTGAGAGTCACGGCGGGAAGCCAAAGAGGTGGAGAGGAATTTGAGGTGGAAGTCTGGTTCAAATTCCTCCTCTGTTTCCACCATGTGAACGGCCCCTTAGACAGACAGTGATCAAATGCTCATTCATTTGACTACTGTTTGTTCTATCTCCTTCATACACATGCATGCTCAGCTCATTTGAGCGTGCATGTGTTGTCAGTGGGTAGAAAGGATAAAGCTGCTTCCAGACTGCTCTTGAGAACAAAAAATTGGGCATATTGAAATTCCCCTGACCCTTTTCCCCAGGATCCAGGGGCGTAACTTGAGGGGGTGCAGAGGGTGCAGTCGCACCGGGGCACAGGAGCCGTAGGGGGCCCATAAGCACTGGCTTCAGAATTGAGATTGCAGCTTCCATTTGGCCCATAAGCCAAGGAGACCCCCAGATTACCTTAACCACACTAAGGTTGATTAAACTCCTTAGCAGCCGTAACCATCACTATCAAGAATTCGCTGTAGGGATGAGGTAGGGGGCACCGGACAAAAGATTGCACCAAGGCCCACAAGGCTTTAGTTACGCCACTGCCAGCTTCCATTGTCAGGCAAAGTCCCATTAGATGATCGGCCTGTCCTCCCGAAATAGTCATGTTTGGCCTACATTTCTGGAACGTGTGCCACTAGCTTTAGAGGTGAATTGCTGGTATTCTGCTTGGTTGTACACATGGGTTAATATGGCGCGTACTTAATGTAAAGAAGCCAGTCATTGTTCATGAGGAAGGCTTCTGAGCAGAGTATAACATCTCCTCTTCGCTCTATATTACATCCGGCCTACAACATCCACATACGCAGCCAGACATGACCTCATGACACATGCGTGTAACTCAGCTGGGAACTAAAAGATAACTATGAGATGACAACATAGCCTAGCGGATAAAAGAGCAGGAAGAGTAGCTGGGGAGAGAGCTGACAGGCACTGGGAGGACGCCGAGATGTTTAGGAAGAATTCCTGGTGTATTTCCGAAAAGAAACTGGAACATACAGTACACCTAATTGGGATATACCTTGGCCTGTGTTAAGGCAAAGCTTAAATTTCTTATGTCCACATTTTTTGAGGTTTTACTGCAGCCTTGAGAAAGCTGAGTGACGTCCACTCACTGGAATGTTTGCTTAGAATGGCCGAGTATATAGAAACAGATGGGACGTTTGTGCTTTGTCCAGTGGTCCGGGGCTTGCCGCATGCTTATACAGTGGGGCAGGTTTATTGACCTATACACTGCCTCTGTGTGTGAACGGTCACTAATTGATCAGAGATTTGTTCTGGTTCTCATTGAGGTGTGTGAAATCTTATAGGCAATGCTCCCTGGGAAAAATACACAAATTAGCTCTGCCCCAGAAGAATTTCATATTTCTCGTGTGTCACCTGTAGGTGGGTACCCTGATAAATCTGTGATCGAGGGTACGACCGAATCGGGGTCCCCAAAGTCCCTGCATAAATGGAGCATCAGTTTGCAGGCAGGACCAGCGATTCACCCATTGATGGACAGTTGTGAAGTTTACACCCCTCATCTGTACAGAGCAGGGTACTGACTCCAGCTGCAAAATTAAATTATTTTTTTTAATTTTATGCAATTATAATAATTGTATAATTAGACGCATAGTTTGTTACATATTTACTTTCATATCATTCAGATTTTTTTTTGTTAGGTTCTTCGAGGTTCTGACCATGGCTGTTTTCCATTTATGACGTAGTCAGAGCAGGAGTTGGGCTGTGGATAAATGAAGAAGTCTGAGTTGGTGCTTTGGTCTACCCACGCCACAGCCCTGCTTACACTGGATTCACATCTGTGCTGGATGTCTGTCTGGTGCAGATCCATCGGAAATCGCTGGGTGAAAAAGTTTTACAATCCTGACTTTTTTGTCCAACCGAACCCCATTACAGTCAACAAGACCAACCAGTACCCCCATGAGTTTTGTTTGTGTTACTCCACATAAGCAGTATGATAATAGATGCCAATACACAATTATTAAGGCTTGTCCGTTCACCTGTGTCGGCATCTAGTCCCGCCGCACATTGACACGTGAGTTGCTTGGCACATTTCTTCCTTCTGTAACTTATTCTGTGTATTAGCGCTTTGTGATTATTCTGAAATGACCCCTGTGTGTTACTGAACAGGATTTGGGGGTGGTGTACCATTAAAGTTAATAACTGACCTGCATGCCCAGGAACAGGGAGCGTCTCTTCTAGCCAGTGATTCATGCAAAAAGGCCAGGTGTGCCAAGCATGTGAGCCGCTTACCCATTACCAACCTGATTTCCTAGCACTGTCTTCTTCTTGGATGGAGATTGCTCAGGAAATGGTTAGCAGATGTGACACGTTGTGGAGTAACTGCTGTAATCTTCTCCCTGTGTAAAATTGGCTGCATGTATATATGATGAGCCAAACGCCATTTTGCTCCATTTTAAAGAGTATCGTGACATGAGAGTCTATTGTACTCAGATAGACATTACACTTGGTTATATTTGTGTATAAAAAATAGTTCACATAAAGCACTTGCCCACGCAGTTGTACTCTTTTTGCAGGTGTACTGTATAAACCTGGACTTAGGGTGCAGATATTTTTATAACACCCTTCTGACATGAACAATGGCGATAGGGGTCTGGTCCAAACTTATGAGTTTGCAAGTGCCCAGTGGCTGGTCCCCATCAGCCAATGCTCTGTTAACCCTTCCCTGCTTCTCTCCCTTTGTCTTAATTGACGTCTCCAGCTCTGTCCAACATTCTAGCATCACTCTGTAAACCTATACCATCATGGGGTAGGACATGGGCAGTGTTGTCCAGCCTGCACCTGCATTGCAGAGGAGAGTGATATTGGACAGTGCTGAAATCATCAAGCAAGACAAAGATGGAGGAGCTTTTTAAGGACATGCTATGGATTTTTAATACCGAGTATGCTCTATTTTGCAGTGTATTTTTAAGTGGATTACAAATATGATCGTAGCTCTCAAGTACCATTGGTGAACGGAAGTAGGAACTTGGCTCTTATACATTATCTTAACTAACTTCTCACAATCAAATGTTGGGGGACCTAAAGAGAAGACAGTGCGGTGTCTTGTGCATTGAGTTTGTCAGCTGTCTCCAGGTGGCAGCCATCTTTCCTAGAGTCCAGAAAGGTTAGGTTAGTTCTAGTGAGTCCATACATTGCAGACACATTGTACTTTTTGTTGAAGATTTTGCTGTGTTAAAGCTAAGAGTGGATTTAGCAGCTTCCTATATATTTCCCATTCCTTTTGAAGCCACTCTTGGGTTTGGTTAAATAAAAATGCAGCAAAATCTGCAAAAAAAAAAAACAACTGCTTTAAAGCAATTTGTGGCCGCAGACTTATCACCAGCATTTTAAGGCAGGGTTCACACTACCGTTGGCTTCCGTTATGAAAGTGTCCGTTAACAAAAAAAAACAAAACGGACACCTATCATAACAGACATTAACGGACACTAACTGATGTTAATGTGTCCGTTTTTTTAACTGATTCTGCTTTCTGAGCATGCGCAAAAAAAAAAAAAAACATAAAATAACGAACAATAACTGATGGCTATCAGTTACTGTCCATTATAAGTCCGTTACCCATAGACTTCAATGTTAAAAAAAAAAAATAATGGACACTTGCTGTCCGTCAAGAATCCATTTTTCCAAACGGACAAAAAGGTCCTGCATGTAGGATTTTTTTGTCCGCGAAAAAAAACGGACTTCTGAGGGATTGGGTGTAAACAACACAAACGGACACTAACAGACGCAATATAAAAACCCATTGAAATAAATGGAAATTTTAACGGATTTCTGACGGTTCAGCTAGTGTTCGACGCTAAAATCTTGTAACGGACAATAACTACAGACACTACTGACGGTCACCAACAGGAGAGTGTTGGGGGGTGGTTGATACAAGATATTGGCAGATTTGCTGCACAGCAATCTACAAAACCTTTAGGATATGTTCCCACAGGACTACTGATGTTCTCTGCAGAAGAAAATCTGCAGTATTTCTGCTAGAAATCTGAAAAGGTACATTTTATTGCAGAAATACTTCCTATTTGCAGCAGGTTTCATTGCAAAGGTTGAAGTGCGCAAACAATATTGGTAAAATTCGGCAGCATGTGAATGAGACTTCTTCATATCTGTGAGTTGCTGCAGATTTTGTGCACAGGAGCTCTGCACTTTTTTAGCCCTGAAGGGGCATTCCCTAAGGCGGCTATACATGAATGTTGTCCAGAAACATTGCTTTCAGTGGGACTGGATGACAATCTAATGAGTATTGAGGTGTCCTGAATTTCCTCATTGGTAGGTTTTTCGGTAGAGTGGAGTATCGGGGGGACGTTATGTGGTCATTTAAAGATGGGCAGGGGTCCCTATCCAATAAGCACAGTGCACTGTATATTTGTATAGCGACTGTACATGGTATCTTATATTCAGCATATATATGTAAGCATTGGAAGTATGTTTTCAATGACTGGTTATGACAATTGAAAAAAAAGCTTGCGGTATTGTCACTATGCTGCAGACTGTTTGTTGACTAACCTTAAGTATGCCCAACATCTTTGGTGACCTGGGTGGCGTCTTTTTCTGTATTGTACATCTAAAGAGACTGCAGACATTCACTGTTTAAACTCCTACAATAAGAAAAGACTCAGCATCAGGAGCTGGAGGAACCGGTAATACAAGATGATGGCTAATATAGAAGGGAAAAACCCTCTGTAAGATCCTCCTTGGATAGCTACTCCCTGCATGGATTGGCTGTTAGTGAATTGCTATTCTGACTGCTATGAAGTCCTACCGTAGTGAAGGAACACCTGCCGGGGAGGTGATATCATGTCGAATTAGGCAAGAAATGTGTGCATCATCTTAGAGAAGCGAGGCGACGAACATTAAAGGGAACCTGTTAGAAATGGGCTATCCAATCTACTGTTGTCATGGTATAGAGCTCTACAGATCTGTTTATGTCCGTCATTTCCCCAATCCATTACTGTCTGTCTTTTCGTCGTCTTCTGGTCCTGTGACTGACTAGAAGGATGGATACGACAACACAAAGTGATTGAACGCCCTGTATGCGTAGAAGTCCAGCGTGTAGTCCCACTTGTGCATACACAGCTATCAGACGTTGAAGTTTTCAGTATATTGTACGCTTTGTTTTCAGTAATGTGAACCAGTTCTCCATAGCTTAGAAAAGGGCCCCGAATTTGACATGGATTTCAGTGTACCAAAGATATAAGTAGCTTGTTATTATTGAAGATGGAAATGACGGGGATTAGCCCTGAATGACATAGGGGAATAATCCGTAGGTGGATATGCTGTACACTCTGTAGGGTAACCTCAGAAATCAGATGGTCAGCCATGGATTTTGACTGCGGAAATACACATTGGATTTTAACTTAAAGGGGTTTTCCCATCTGGGTAAGTTATCAGGATAAGATAGGGGATAACTTGTTGCTATGTGGGTCTGAATTCTTAGATCCCTACTGATCAGAAGAAAGGGGGATTTTTGTCCTCTGTTCTGAATGGAGCGTTGGCTGGGTAGCGTATACACAGCTCCATTCATTTCACTGGGAGTGCCAGAGATCGTACATCACTTAGCCAGCTCCTCTGACGTGAATGGGGTATGTGAACGATACCCGAACACAACTCCACTCAGAACTGCTCGGATGGATGTCCACAGATCTGAAAGTTATTCCCTATCTTGTGAATAGGGAATAACTTTTTCAGATGAGAAAACCTCTTTTAAAGCTGGATTCACATGGTTATAATATGTCTGTACCATAGCTGGGAATTTTATCCCAACTGTGGTTCTGCTGACCCGAACTTAGAGGACCTTGCACCACCTCGAACAAGTCCATCTCTTTGGAATTTTTTCTGTAGCTCCCACCATTCCTGAGCAGTCAATGCTTTTAGTTTTGGTGCCTGATATACTGTTTAGTCTCTGTACTGTCAGGAGGGCGGTGTCAGGCAGGAGCAGACGAGAGGTGATTCTGAGCTCTGACACTGGCTGCCTCTGATTGGAGCTCTAAATCACGCCCCCTGCCTAACTCTGCCCTTCTGACAGTACAGAGCTTACATATTGCATCAGGCATCAAAACTAACTGTGCTTGTTGCTCAGGAATGGTGTGGGCTAGAGAGAAAATTCCACCTGCCCTGGAATCAGTGAAGTGGGGACCATTAACAGATGTTAAGAACTGTAATTGGTGGAGGTGGTGAAAGGTCCTCTCTAAAAACATCAAAAATGCCTATGGTGCTGCTAGTGTGGGTGATTAGATCCCAGGACGGGACTGGATTTGCAGCTACAATAGATGTATTATGACCATGTGAATACATGTAGAGTATAGTCTGCTCTTAATACCTGATCTAATAAGCAGTGCTAGAGTTTTGTTTTTGTTCTTTTGGGGGGGTTTTTTAGCACCCGCTTATCCCTAATTTTTCTATAGATGAAACTTGCATGTTTATCTAAGGCTATGGTCACACCTGCGTGTTCGGTGACCTTTCGGGATTCCATCCCAATTTCGCTTGAAAAATGCTGAGAGAAAAGTTCTCCTTTTCTGGCAGAAACCCGGAAGACCCCATTATAGTCTATTGAGTCTGCAGGTAAGTGGATTAGGTCTAGTGTGAACCTAGTGTAAGCAGAATCTTAAAGGGTACCTGACTTTTCATGAAAAGTTAAGCTGTATGCAGGGTCTTGCTGGTCAGTCTTTTCTATAAGCCTTCATTATGGCTGAAACACATTTTGCATTTGTGTCTCATCCAGGGGTCTGACCAGCCTTTGTTAAAAGGCAGTTTCCAGTCTGTGGTAACTTTTCGGTGACTGTAAAGTGTTAAAAAAAAGGACATGACTGATTATTTCTTTGTCGGGACTGGTGACTGTAAATTTATATTTGAGATATTAAAATATTTTTTCAGCCGTTCGGCGCCCGGGGCTGATCATGTGTAAAAGGCGCAGATAATTTATTAGCTGTGGTGTTGCCGGCATTAAGAATGATACCGCACTGCAGTGGTTGTGTAAACCGTCACGTGAATCCTTCCACATAACCTCGCTTTTTTCTTTGTACAGCAGCATGGCAATGAAAAGCCCGAGATGACAATTGTCCCCGTCTTGATTGCAAAGTATCAGTTTTATTTGTCTTTTCAGCTCGTAATTGAAGCACAAAGGGTCAGGGTTGTGCCATGTACTGTGGGTAGAGAGAACGCTGGATACGAAGCATTGCGGACCATGACCTTGGGTCTAAGCTTGGCCAATCTGAATGGGATTTCTGACAGCCTTACCCTCTAGAATTAGACTATATGTAGAATGTGCTGTTACCCCCCCCCCCCCCCCCATATTTTTTCCGATCTTTTCCGAGGGTGGCACAACCTGCCAGCCGGTAGGTAGTAAATGTGACGTCGGCATTTATTAATTGTTGGTACTGTGTTTTATAGCAGCATCTCAGAACTATTATAATACACAAAGGCACAGCTTGACAGGCGGGAAAATATCAGATACATACAGCTTTCATTAGAGGTCCATCTGGAAGACGGAACAAGGGCACAAGTTATGCCGGAGCAATGGAAAAACTTATTTCACCATTTTTTCTTTTTTTTTTCATCTATCAAAACAAAGAACGTATTATATGGATAGAAAAACATGCGGTTATTGACTCCTCTGCTGTGCACATCAAACCTTTAGATTAACACTTTAAGCACTTGGAAAGATTTCTATTAATCAACTATATTAAAGAGGTTCTCCAGGCAAATTGTTACTATTTTATATAGGCCAGGGGGAGGTGGGAAAAAAAAAAATCATACTTACCTGTCCCTGGTGCTCCGGTGTCCTCCCTGCGCGGTCCGGTCCTGCTGCTCCGGCCTCTTCACAAAGTGAAACTGCTCGCCGTCTGTGATGTCACAGATCTCTTTTCGCTGAAGCTGCTGATTGGCCTCAGTGCTCATGTCGTGTCTTTAAAGTATATGGTACAGTTGTAGCATCTCCTTCCTTCCAAGAAAAACGTAACTCTTTGACCAACAAAGCGAATTTCCATCCGTTGCAGCTGATCAGTTTCCATCCCCTAGCGGTCATGACTGTAGTTAGTTCTAATTCCATCTCTGAGTACTTGTAATCGTGACATCTTGGTATCTGTCCACCAGTCCCCTCCCCAGCGTTATATTGGGATCGTCTCCAGCGTGACCCCCATAGTCCAGCAGATTCCTATGTGTATTAGCTAAGCAGTACTGCTATGCAGGTTACAAGTTGTGCCCCTTGTTGTCTCTGCTGCTCTCACCTGATCTCTCAGGTGTATTAGTGTTTTGCGTGAGTTGTGTAGGCAGCATATACACATCAAACAGGTCATGCCGCGTCTTTTGATTCTGATTTTTGAAAGCCGCTCTGTTCTCCTTCTCCTCGGATGGAAAGCTTTGAACGCTGACTCTACAGACTCGCTTAACCTCCCCGCTACTATTGATTCATGTGCCTGACACTGTATCTGAGCAGGGGTAATGTAAGAACTTGCTTCAGTCTTGTGTGTAACTCCATTTATTGTTGCTAAGAAATGGCTTGACGATTAGGACTTGTTCACACAGTGGATTTTTATCCATCAGAAATCCAAGGCTAACTGTTGGTTCACGTGTATGACTTGCTGTGGCCCATCATGTAGATTTAACTCAGTGCAAAGGGGCTTTTTTGCATGTGGCCACCCAAAATGGTTTCCATGGGAAATCCATGGCAAGAATGGGACCGTCAAGAATTCTAATCTTGTGGCAGAAAAATCTGAAGCTGTATGTATGGTAACAAAGGTTTCTGGTGAAAACAGTAGGGCACTGATTCGATTCAGGATATGTGCCAAGATATGTAAGAAAATTCTGCCATCTGAACATGACCTTATAATGTTTCAACATAAGATGCTCGTACCAGAAGTTACTCAATCGTGAAAAAAAAAAAGTAAAGGAAGGAATGTACTTCAGCATCGCACCCCTACCTGATGGCACTGTCCAGTTTAGGAAACCAGTTTTTGTATATCCTCTTAGGCAATTCTGACTTAGCAGAGGGGGTCTACTCTGCGCTGTAAAACCGGCCTGCGTTACATAGGCACTCCTTGATTCCTGTGGACACTGTGTAATACCTCATGTCCCCTGTGGTGGTGCTGCAGAGAAATTGAGCACTTTCTGACATGTTCTCCTACAGATTACAACTGATCATGGGTGATCCCAGCAGCGTGACACTTTGCATTAAACCTACTGTCAAGGGACCCGTCTGACAAGTAGGGATTGTCAGAGCCAGAGAACCCCTTTTAAATTCGACCGGTCAATGTTTGCTTTTTTACAAAAGCTTAAAAAAATTCTAAGATATACAGAGGAGTGTTTCATGATGGATATGAAGACTGGATTACTGAGACCTTACACAAACTGGGCTAGTCGCTGTATCAGTTTCATATTGCGTTTCTTAAAAGACTTTTAGGGTTGGACTGCTGGGGGGCCCGCAAGTGCGCTAGGTGAATGGAGCTGAGCAGTGGTGCACATGCTTGGCTAATGCTCCATTCAGTTTTATGGGAAATCCGGAGCAGTAGTCTCTATCAATCCCATAGAAGTGAATGGAGAGATGGCCGAGCATGTGCTTTACCACTCAATACACATGGGGCACTCGGGAATCCAGGTGGAGGGCCAGGGGGTCCCAGTGACCACAAACTTATCCACAGGATAGGGGATTGTTATTAATAAAAGCACCCTTTAAAGGTGTTGTCTCATAAAGACATCCCTTGTCCATACGTCAAGTCTGGGTGTTTGAGCATGGGTTGTTGTCATGAAAAAAGAACTTTAATAGAGGACAAGTTTTTGGACAGCTAAGTTGCTAAGTTGAGATTTTGTAGCAGTTTTGCTATATGGGTATATATTATTTTGGTTCAGTGGTTTTCAGGGTTTTTTTTGTATTTACTCTTATTTAAAGAGGACCTTTCACCACCAAATCCAGTGCATTGCATCCTCCCATTCTGGCAGAGTTATGTTTTTTCTCTAGCCCCCACCATTCCTGAGCAACCATTTCTATTTGTTTCAGCACAATGATGCTCTGTACAGTCAGGTGGGCGGTCCTAGGATAGAGCAGACAGACAGGGACTGCCCACCTGACTGTAGAGAGCAGAATTGTGCTGAAACTAACTATTTCGAATGGTGGAGTTAGAGAAATAATTCCAACTGCGCCAGATTCCGTAGAACAATACAAAGAGTTTGTGGGGGTGCTAGTGCTATTGTCTCCAAGTACTTCACTACTTAGGGTTCGTTCACACAGGACATTAAGCAGTTTTACATGGACGTGCTGTGAATATCACCCTATGCGTTGCACTTAATATGCTTTTCTGCATGGAAATGTTATTTACAGCGTGTGTATGATATTCGGTCAAATCTCATCCACTTTGGCGCTACTATAATATGTTTTAGATTTTCCATCACAGAAAATCTATAGCATTTGTGCTACTTGTGGACCTTCCCTTGGGTTACGTCCAAACGGTCCGGCATTGCTGCGGTTTTGTGCTGTATTCTAATCCACATGCCTCAGACTACAGCAATTGGATTTCACCCTTTCAATGTAGCAAGTGTGAAACCCGCTGTATATTTGCTGTACATTAAGCTTGCCATCTATTCATACTTGGCTGCTGATTTGCTTGTGGGTTTTTTATTAGGTGTCGCCTTATATTGCTTTGGGGACTATAAGCCCCGCAGGTGTCCCACCAGGGACTGACTTGTTCTCTGTGCAGCTTTAATAAGCAGTTCCCTTACTTTCCTTTCACACCGTAAGTGACATCTTGGCCTTCCTCTTCCTTTCTTGGGTTGGGTCCTATTTTCAGTTTTCCGGTTTTGTCACAGACATTTCCTCTTCAGCTTTGTTGCTGGGGAAGCCCCATTACACACATCTGCGCACACGTCTTCTAGATTGTATTCTCCTTTTCTTGTATACTTCTGAATCTTGGGTTATACAAGATACATCTTCAAAAATAAAAATGACGTACAAGATGAGGATGTCATGTAGACAGTCCAGTAATGTAAAGTCCAGCCAAATAGTGATATATACAGTAATGGGGCTGAGAATCTTGTAATGGAGCAAGTAATCTTGTGTTGCACTGTGTTTGATATAGTTGTGTTTTCTTAGGGGATATAATGCTGTTTCGTGGTAGTGGTCAATAGTGGTTGTGCTTTTATTGTAAATTGAAGCTCTGGAAATGGCAGTATATTGTAAGGAGTCTGTCACCCAGCTAAAGTACAGTGGGGGAGAAAAGTATTTAGTCAGCCACCAATTGTGCAAGTTCTCCCACTTAAAAAGATGAGGCCGGCCTGTAATTGACATCATAGGTAGACCTCAACTATGAGAGACAAAATGAGAAAACAAATCTAGAAAATCACATTGTCTTATTTTTTTTTTTTAAGAATTTATTTGCAAATTATGGTGGAAAATAAGTATTTGGTCACCTACAAACAAGCAAGATTTCTGGCTCTCCTGTAACTTCTTCTTTAAGAGGCTCCTCTGTCCTCCACTCATTACCTGTAGTAATGGCTCCTGTTTGACATTGTTATCAGTATAAAAGAAACCTGTCCACAACCTCAAACAGTCACACTCCAAACTCCACTATGGTGAAGACCAAAGAGCTGTGGAAGGACATCAGAAACAAAATTGTAGCCCTGCACCAGGCTGGGAAGACTGAATCTGCAATAGGCAAGCAGCTTGGTGTGAAGATATCAACTGTGGGAGCAATAATTAGAAAATGGAAGACCTACAAGACCACTGATAATCTCCCTCCATCAGGGGCTCCACGCAAGATCTCACCCCGTGGGGTCAAAATGATCACAAGAACGGTGAGCAAAAATCCCAGAACCACACGGGGGGACCTAGTGAATTACCTGCAGAAAGCTGCGACTAACGTAACAAAGGCTACCGTCAGTAACACACTACGCCGCCAGGGACTCAGATCCTGCAGTGCCAGACGTGTCCCCCTGCTTAAGCCAGTACATATCCGGGCCCGTCTGAAGTTTGCTGGAGAGCATTTGGATGTTCCAGAAGAGTATTGGGAGAATGTCATATGGTTAGATGAAACCAAAGTAGAACTGTTTGGTAGAAACACAACTCGTCGTGTTTGGAGGAGAGTGAATGCTGAGTTGCATCCAAAGAACACCATACCTACTGTGAAGCATGGGGGTGGCAACATCATGCTTTGGGGCTGTTTCTCTGCAAAGGGACCAGGGCGACTGATCCGTGTACATGAAAGAATGAATGGGGCCATGTATCGTGAGATTTTGAGTGCAAACCTCCTTCCATCAGCAAGGGCATTGAAGATGATACGTGGCTGGGTCTTTCAGCATGACAATGATCCCAAGCACACCGTCAGGGCAACGAAGGAGCGGCTTCGTAAGAAGCATTTCAAGGTCCTGGAGTGGCCTAGCCAGTCTCCAGATCTCAACCCCATAGAAAACCTTTGGAGGGAGTTGAAAGTCCGTGTTGTCCAGCGACAGCCCCAAAACATCACTGTTCTAGAGGAGATCTGCATGGAGGAATGGGCCAACATACCAGCAACAGTGTGTGCCAACCTTGTGAAGACTTACAGAAAACGTTTGACCTCTGTCATTGCCAACAAAGGATATATAACAAAGTATTGAGATTTGTTATTGACCAAATACTTATTTCCCACCATAATTTGCAAATAAATTCTTAAAAAATCAGACAATGTGATTTTCTGGATTTGTTTTCTCATTTTGTCTCTCATAGTTGAGGTCTACCTATGATGTCAATTACAGGCCGGCCTCATCTTTTTAAGTGGGAGAACTTGCACAATTGGTGGCTGACTAAATACTTTTTTCCCCCACTGTATATTAAACCATCAACACAGATAGGTCAGGCTTACCTGAATCCAATGCATTTTCCCCCCATGCAAATTCATGCCTCTGTTGCTGAGATATTAGGTTTTTTTTTCCATAGGTTAGTCTGGAGCACCAAGCGCAGCTCCATTGCTCCAAGCAGCTGTGCCCCACACTGCTCTTAATACCCCTCCTTCCCCCTCCCTTCATTGAGGGGCCAGGGAGCTAAACTGAACTCTTGCCTGACCCTGTGTTTTCCCCCCACCTGTTGGATAATCGGCGCATGTGCAAAAGCACTCTAAAGTACCCTACCCATGAAAGAGGCCATCAGTGTTTTAAGTCTGGAAAACCCCTATAACTTTATTGAAAGAGTCCTAATTTAAAGGGGTTTTCCAACCCCAAATGAAATTTTCATACTTCTGACCTATTCATAGAATAGATTATGAGTATGTGATCTGAGGGGTGTGACCCTCAGACCCCACACAGGTTAGCTGTTCTAACTACTAGTGGACAGGTGACATGTGCAGCACTGCTCTTATTCAAGTAATAGTTCACCGGCACCACTGCTATGCAGTGGACGGGGCTGCTGTGCTGCTTCTGTTACTTGTATAGGAGCGGTGCTGCATGTGTCGCCCGTCCATTAGCCGATTCCCGCACCAGAAAACTGCTAGACAGACTAGCGTTGCTTCTTCATTGATCAGGTCTGTTGGGGGGACCCAAATGGAGAGACGGACTGCTAAAACAGCGGTTACACATGGATCCCGGCGGACCCCATTGACTATAATGGGGACCATTCTTATTAAGTTGAAACAGGCGGAGAAAAAAGTCCTCCATGCAGGACTTTCGGTGTACACTGTGCTGGAGTCTCCATTGGATGTGAACGTAGCCTGACAGATCACATGCTGCTGATCTATCCTGTAGAAAATTGGATTTGAGGCTGGAAAACTGCTTTAAGGAAGGTTATCCCCATGACAAATCCTCTTTCTCATCGTGTTTTCTTGCCCTCTTTCCCCCATCTTATGCCTTATTAAATATAACCTGTATATGTTTTCCTTTGGCGTTGGGTGACTGTCTTAGGATCCTTCGCTGTGGACTCCTCCGGTGCATTATCCTCCCACCCTAGCACTTCTAGTCCAATTTCCATTTCTGATTCAAAGCTTATTTTCTTTGGAGTTGGACATGAAACGCGTGTGTGCAGTCCTTGAAGTAGCTTGTTTCTGTACATCAAACCCTCTTATTATCCACAACCCTCCCCCTTCATTGTCTCCTTGGATAGTAGCGGCGGGTGATGGATCTCTACCTGATGCATGAACACCGTTGCTATAGCACCTGCTCTTTCTCGTGTGCTGCCTGACTGATCTCTTCTATGGACACTTCATATTCTCTTCTGCACAGGAACGTCCTGTGTTAACATTTAGTTTAGACCAGCCTCGCTTTTTTTGTGTAACATTATAGAAGCAGCCATAGCTTTTGTTAACCTTTAGTTTGACAGGGTCTTGACATCACGGCTTTAGTCAGCACCTCCCTCCTCACCGCCGCACTATTCACTGACCATATTGTTTATTTGTGAGAGCCACGGATCAGATTGCTTTGGTTTTATTAACCACGTAGGAAGAGAAAACCTTGTCACATTATTGTTGCTTGCTTGAGCTTTATAGGAAAAACATGGCATTTGCTTAACATGCTGAATCATTTGTTTTTGGAAAAGTAGGGACCATGTACAGTGAAACCTCTCTAGAAGCCCACTGCCGTGTAAAAGGTTTCGCTGGAACTTGGCATTATAATCGGAAATTCCAAATTTAACGTAATAAGTTGCTAATGCCAGACCTTCACTTATAGTTATTTGTACTCAGTTGACTAACACTAGGTTCACACTAGCACTGGCTCTCTTTCGTTGGGTCTGTCAGGGACCTGAACAACGGAGAGGCAGCGGACTGCTTAAACACAGAGCCTAGCAGACCCCGTTGTCTATAATGGGGTTGGTCAGGGGTCCATCATTTTCAATCTGAAACCGGCAGACTCTACGACATAGTCTCGCAGTTGTGAAGGTAGTATATGTTATTGCGTCCTGATAATACTTATGCCTCCAACATTCCTATATAGCCTTAAACTCGCCATACACATCTTAAGGTCGGCCATACCCAACTGATTTTGGGGGCCTCTTGGTCCAGGGAGATCATGGGGGATAAAAGGTATAGGCAGCTGGATTTCTTTTTGGCTGATCCTTGAATCCCAGATCATGTTGCTTTGTTTCAGGATAAGCATTTATCTATAGAGAACTGCCTTCCAAAAGGTGGCGCTAGAGCAATGGGGCATATTTATATATTTTCCCAGATTCCTTAGCAGGACATATGGTTTATAAGACCTAACACACTGCAAGATGGCCTTAAAAAGCAGTAATCTCAATCCGATGCCGCCCCTGCTAGCTCTTGTGTCAACCCCCCCTACCTCATACCTCTTGCGAGCAGGGCGCTCAATCCCATTGTGTGAATTGACTATTTCTTTGTAATGTATCTTTTTGTCTGTACTTGAACCCTACATTTTCTAAAGTGTTGCGGAATACGTTGACGCTATATAACTAAATAAAATGCAATGTAGCAAGCCGCAGCCAAAAAGCACTGGGGGAAAAACCATGGCGGAAATGCATCACTGTTTTTCCCCCAGCGCTTTTCACAGGAAGTCCGCAGAGTTTTCCACTGCAGACTTTCTGCTTCAGTTATACCTATAGGGAAATCACCAGCGTTTCCATAGGTATAATTGACATGCTGCGATTTACAAAAACGCAATGGTTTTTGAAATCGCAGCAAGTCCACTGCAGATATTTCTGTGCAATGTGTGGATGTGATTCGCTCTGTAGTTTTTGCCTCTGTGTTTAGGTTACGGAGGGCCCTGGCCAGGATCTAAGGATAGGTCATCAATTGTTTAGCCTGGCCCAACTTGCGACTAACACTGCAAGAAAAAAAATGCAGCAAAAACGCGTTGTAAATTTTTTGCTGTTTTTCTCTGTGTACTTTTTCTCCCCCCTTCCATTAACTATATATAGGGAAACCGCTCGTGATTCTGCAGCAAAAATTAATATGGTGCATTTTTTCAGAAGCACAGCTTCTTTTTCTCTGCAGCGTGTGGATGAGATTACACAAAGTGGTTAATGGTTTCTGGTGCTGTAAAATGCACAGTTTTTTTTTCACGCTGCATCACTTCAACATAGGTCCTTGGCCTTAAGTAGACACAGTATTTTCTCTAACCCTTAAGAACACGCACACACTGCTTAGCTGATGGTACATATTTTGTATGGGGGTGAGGAGGGATGTCCATGAGCAGAACAACTGCTTGGCTGACAGCTGTCTAATGAATATGGCCAGCTTCTTACGGATGAAAATCAACTTTTTTTTTTTCTAAGAAAAGAAAAATTAGCAAAACTTTTAAAAGATGATGTGAACAAAATGAACCCTTTAGAGCAAAGCTGATCAAACGGGGCCATCCTGGGAATGGTGAGTTTATGTCCAATTCTTTCATTCTCAGTAGACCACATCCAGTGGTGTCTGGCAGCAGCTTACTCCCTTCTCCCCATTCAGAACACATGCATGCTCAAGCTTGCATGTGTTTGGTGGAAGACGAGCGGAATAGCTGTCAGTTAAACAAGTGTTCGGCTCATGGCTATTATTACGGTAGGGCCATGTTTGGAACTACTTATTCTATGTTTAAGATTGTACAAGTGGTTAGCCTGGATTTGTCACGAGTCTTCAAGAAGTCGTGCTGCACTTCAGTGGTTGTGAAATGGATTAGCAGGAAAGTTTAGTCATAACCTATTTTTCATTGTAATGGCTGGCTGATCACTTCTCCTCTTGAGCTTCTGCTGAATCTTCGTCATTGAACGTGGATAATGGGAGTTCATTAAAAATATTAATAACTTTTCCCATACATGTCCTATTTTTTTTTTTTGTATTAGTTTACAGTTTTCCTCTTAACAAAAAAGGCATCAATGACGAAAGGAGAAGCAGGGCTGTGGTTATTAGGCCAGGACTCCGGCGACTTCTCCAACTCAGAGAAGCCAGAATCCTGCTCCGACTCAGACGCCTTTATAAATGGCTGACAGCCATAGTCAATCCGAAGCACCGAAGCAGTAAAGCTCCTCTGTCTGTTGCTCTCATCCCTCATAGGATGCATGCAAGGCTTTTTCTTCCATTACAAGAGTAAACAAACATGACTGAAAGAGTCCGTCATGTTGTTTTCGTTATAGTCAATGGGAACAGACTTGGACAGAGGGGGCTCCATCTGTGTCCATCACTCTACTACCATTAATGTCCGTTGCTCTCATCCTATGATGGATGAGAGCAATGGACTGTAATAACAGTAGTGTGAACATCCCGTAATTCATTAAAAAGCCGGTGACAAAATTCCAATGAAGGTGAATAATGTAACAAAGTAAGCATCTAATTAATTATTCAATCTGAATAATTATATGATAAAAATAAAAATCATAATTGTAACTTTTTTTCCAAACCAAAGTTGGTCCTGACTTTGACTGCACGACTCTGACTCTACAGCCCTGCATAGAAGAAAGGAGACCCATATCAAAGATCAACATGGCTCACCATTTAGGTTCCCCCTCCATGACCATAGCATCTCCCTTTGGCCAACTGCTTCTAGTTTTCTCCAAAACATGCTTATACCATCAGAACAAAGAATTACGCATGTGGAAATGGAACATGCCTGATCAAAATGAATATAGGCTGAACATCGGTACTAGAGATGAGTGAAGCATTCAAAAATTCAATTCTGCAACTTAGCCAAATTTTGCGATACGATTCTATTCGATCCGAATTAAATCGCAGCGAATCGCGTAACAAAAACAGCTATTTATTCGCTACAGAGAGCACGGGTGGGCGGCAAAATGGCAGAACCCCTTTGATGCCGCGGTCAAGTTTGACTGCGGCATCCAAGGTGTTAAAACCCCACGTTCCCAGAGTTCCTTGCCCCATGTCCTAATATGTAGAGCAGCCATTTTGAAGTAAATGCGATTCGTTATCATGAAGCATGAGGAAAATTCGTATTCGATGCGAATCAAATATTTCCTGAAATTTGGATCGAATTCCACTTCTGCAGCTTTGATTCGCTCGTCTCTAATCGGTACATCCTTTTATGATGCTAGAGGAATGAGCTGAGGACAAGACTCTCCAGACCTCTCCTGTGTAGTGTGAATTAAAGGGGTTGTCCTGGTTTATCTTTTTTTTTTATGTGATCGATAGACAACTTTCTACTTCCAGGCCCATATTGTGTACTGGATGGGTGCCAGAAGCGGTGCCGTACAGATGATCGGCCCCCTATTGATCATATATTTATGGCATATCCTGAAGAAAAATAAGCCCAGACAACCCTTTTAAACATTTCCCTAACCATGTCCTCCTTACCCTTCAGTGCTCTGTGTAAAAGCAAATGGACTTCCAGGGTTAGCAAAATTAGCAAGAAAGTTCACCTGCCGGAATAACAAAGTTACTGATTTCTAGTTTGTGCGTCCACATCGGGTTATTCATTTCTAGCTGTGGATATTTTTACTTGGCCATTGTTGTGACTGTCCAGCGAGGTGGAGAACAAATGACTGTGTATAACGGGGTAATAAATCTCCAGCCAATATCCTTCACATATACAGTACTGTGCAAAAGTTTTAGACAGGAGTGAAAAAAAAAAAGTGCTGCACAGTAAGAATGATTTCAGAAATAAGTGTTTAATAGTTATTTTAATTTGTCCATTAACAAAATGCAGTGGCTGTAAGCCTTCAAATACATGCCTGCAGCTTAGATACGGCCTAGCCTCAGATACAGCAGGGGGCTAATCAGCGTGAGCCTCGCACCGTGGGCTCTGCGGCAAGATCGAGAAGGATGCTTCAGTGTGATGAGCAAAAGAAGCGTCGGTCACTGCCTCCCATTGATAACAGCGGCAGATTCTGGCTGGCATTGGAAGCTGATCATGAGGCCGAATCCATCTCCAAATTCCTTACTCGGGAGAGTGATTCGTCCTGCTGCAGAGCGCACGGCACTCTCTTCCTTGTTACATTGGAACGACCATGCAACTGCCTGAACAGGATGAGATTTCAGGCTCAGAATGGAAAGAATGAACGTTTCCATTCACTTTTAGTATGCAGAGGAACTGAAACACCAAGTATTTTAGACAGTTTCAGGAATTTATACACTTAGTAAACAAGTCTATAATCCCAACTTGGATTTACAAGCTTTAGGTGACATTAATGGAGATCTGGCAGTAGGTGTGTGACCACTAAACAGGTTGCTGGGCCCACTTGTCATTTGGGGTCAATAGTCTTCACTTGACTACAGGGCGCTGGAGTTGAAAAATTCCAACTACAGCCTTCAAATAATCTGATTTTGAATTCTATTATAGAATTTTTAATATTGTATATATATAATTAGATACATAGTGTTACATATTTACCTTCATACGCATTCAGTCTCTAGCTTTCTAACAAATGAAAGGATCTTTACTGTTTGACTGACCATGGCTATTGGCCATTTGGGATAGAGTTGGAGACTGAGTTGGTCTGTGGATAAATGGAGACGTCGGAGTCAGTGGTTTGGCCTTCCGAATCCATGGCCTTGCTGGTCTGCGCATGTCCCTGTTCTGTCCTATGCAGTGAAGCCAAGTGTACTGACCTTAACTTTATTGCATGCAATGCACATGTAACAGAGTTAGTGGGCATGCTGGCTATGGACAGCGGTATGTTAAATAGTTTGGGGACCCTTAACCCCAGCTGCTTAATTCTGCATGGTCCTAAACCAGCTGACAGGTTCCATACGTTGTAGGCATACCATTGCTATCTGTTAACATGCCGGTCACGTTCACCGTACTTGTGCACTGGCTTGTAAAGTTTTAGCTTACATGAATGACGCAAGCAGTCAGTCATTTACTTGTGGTGCAGGTAAAAGTGCTCAGCTCCGAGTCTCTGGGCCTCAGACTTTACCCGTGCCTTGTGCTGGAGCTCTCAACTTTTCTTGTACTTGAGAATGAAGAACAAGATGAAACGTCTGTTCTGTTATCACACCAGTTTTCTTGCTTATTTGCAACAGAATTTCTAAATCCTAGTCATTTTTTTCAGACATTCTTTCAGACTTTAAAGTTGATATACAGAGGTGGACAAAATTGTTGGTACCCCTCATTTAATGAAAGAAAAACTCACAATGGCCACAGAAATAACTTGGATCTGACAAAAGTAATAATATATAAAAATTCTATGAAAATGAACAAATGAAAGTCAGACATTGCTTTTCAACCATGCTTCAACAGAATTTTTTTAAAAAAGAAAACTCATGAAACAGGCCTGGACAGAAATGATGGTTCCCTTAACTTAATATTTTGTTGCACAACCTTTTGAGGCAATCACTGCAATCAAACGATTCCTGTAACTGGCAATGAGACTTCTGCACCTCTCAACAGGTATTTTGCCCCACTCCTCATGAGAAAACTGCTCCAGTTGTCTCGGGTTTGAAGGGTGCCTTTTCCAGACGGCATGTTTCAGCTCCTTCCAAAGATGCTCAATAGGATTTAGGTCAGGGCTCATAGAAGGCCATTTCAGAATAGTCCAGTGTTTTCCTCTTAGCCATTCTTGGGTGTTTTTAGCTGTGTGTTTTGGGTCATTATCCTGTTGCAAGACTCATGACCTGTGACTGAGACCAAGCTTTCTGACACTGGGCAGCACATTTCTCTCTAGAATCCCTTGATAGTCTTGAGATTTCATTGTACCCTGCACAGATTCAAGACACCCTGTGCCAGATGCAGCAAAGCAGCCCCAGAACATAACAGAGCCTCCTCCATGTTTCACAGTAGGGACAGTGTTCTTTTTAAGATATGCTTCATTTTTCCGTCTGTGAACATAGAGCTGATGTGCCTTGCCAAAAATTTAGATTTTTGTCTCATATGCCCATAGGACATTCTCCCAGAAGCTTTGTGGATTGTCAACATGTAGTTTGGCAAATTCCAGTCTGGCTTTTTAAGTTATTTCTGTGACCATTGTGGGTTTTTCTTTCATTAAACGCGGGGTACCAACAATTTTGTCCACATGTGTAGGTTATATCCACAAGGGATAGATACGCTGTGGATTTTCTGCCATAAGGTGGCAGCATTTTAGTGCATCTTCATTACGTTTGCGTCTTGTACAATTTCAGAAGTAAACAAAGTAAGTCTGTCAGAGGATGGTGCATGCAGTATTAAACATACCTAGGGTGATGGTTATGGTAGGGGGCATGGCCAAGAAATCCATGTTTTGCAATCCGAAATGCCCTGGCAGTGGCGCCTTGATATGCAATGCCTTAGATTCTATGCACTGAACACTCCCTTTTCTGAGTGATTGCTCCATTGTCCAGTCAAAAAAAAACTTTGGATAGGTCATCAATTAAAGATTGGCAGGGTCTGATACTCGGCGCCCAACTGATCAGCTGCTTGAAGGCACTGCAGTGTTTGGAAGAGTGCTTTGTTTTACAGTGGCTGTGTTTAGTAATGCATCTCAGTCTCATTCACTTGAATGGGACTGAGTTGTGAACTGATAAAAGTTATGTCACATGACTAGTAAAGCAGAAGGCAGTGGTCACAGAGCACTAAGTGACCCTGCAGATCTTCAATTGATGACATATCACAAAGGACAGGTAATAATAATAAAAAAAAAAATGTTATTTATATCAACATATTCGGCAGCACTTTACAAATCACAGGGTTCATATCGAGACAAAATGAGACAATACAGAGTAATAAATCAATTCACGCAATGGAAGTGTGGGCCCTGATCGCAAGAGCTTACAATCTATGAGGTTATCAATTGATAAGGCCAGAAGACCACTTTAAAAACATGGATCTCTTGGCCGTGCATCCTCTGACTATCACCCCAGGTAGGTTTACACTGCTTTCCCCATCCCCTATTTAGCTCGGACACATGTTCGAGGGATCAAAACAGCGGACAGACTCCCTATAAAGTGTTTTCTATATTATCCAGTCAGATTTTATTTTTATTTTTCTATGGGATTTAGAAAACTGCAGTCTGGTTGCTAAGGCCTTATTCACACAAACGTATTTCTTGTCCTTATGCTATCCGTTTTTATAACTGACAGCACGCCGACCTATACAAGTCAATAGGGCTATTTACACTTTTTTTTTTTTTTTTTTTTCATCACACTGTGTAAACTCTATGCATGCCCTATTGTGGTCCCTTTTTTTGGAGCAGAGTCGTCCATGGGTGTATGACAGATCTGTTGCTAAGCGAAACCACAAGCTTTCCACAGCAATGTGAAAAAGGGATGTCATGTGGTTGTTAAAAAAGAAAAAAGGGGGGCACCTGGACGCTGACATTCATAGAGATGAAAGCGGTCTGATGCCGAATTGGACGTGTCCTTGTGAGTAAACCCCTAAGGCAAATTTCCCCACTTTTCCTACATTGAGTAAAGAAGCACGTACAAAAAAGCACAGGCTTTCACCCTGCTATGAGGCAGCTGTAGGTTTGGAAACAAGGGTGGGACAGGAGGTTTTTCTGTTCTAGTTTTCTTTGAAGTTCATCTTTAACGTTCTTATCCCATAACAGGATGTGCAGTCGTATTATCTGACGATAGAAAACTTGTAAAGCCACTATAACTATGTATGTATGTTAATCCGTACAGTACTGAGCAAACATTTTAGGCAAGAAATGTAAAAATGTATTATTTTGTTAATTAACTAAATACAGTGAATGAAGAAAAGAGAAATGTAAATCCCATTAATATTTGGTGTGACCTCAGTCTGGAGGCAGAGTCCTGGAAGTGATGATATGGCCCCCACAGGGCCCTGATCTCATCATCATCCAGTCTGTCTGGGATTACATGAAGAGACAGAAGGATTGGAGCCAGCCTACATCCACTGAAGATCTGTGCTTAGTTCTCCAAGATGGCGGGAACAACCTCCCTGCCGAGTTCCTTCAAAAACTGTCTGCAAGTGTACTGAGAAGAACTGATGGAAGGCAAAGGGCAAATAATGATGGGATTTTCTTCATTCACTCCATTTTGTTGATTGACACAAATAAACTATTATCACTTCTATTTGCAATATTTTTCACATACCTCCCTAAATCTCTTGCTGAGTGTCGTGTATATATATTCATGTTGGTGTCGCTGCTTTGCATATGTAATGTAGTGGAAATGTGATATCTCAGAAGCTGATATAGATATTATTTTCACCTGCGATCACATTAATTCGTGTCTAGTGACATTGTTGCCCTGAGGTCAGAGGAAGCAGGTTTGCCTTTTCGGCTTCTGTCCTATAGACCACACTGGCATGTTTTGCAGGTGAGCTCTACTTTGTCATGTCTGTGCCAAGTCATGTATAGGCGTATTGCAAATTGAGGAGAAATTGCAGGCAGAAAACACTCCATAACTGTACTGTGTGAACCCAAGCTACTGATTTGAATGACAGTATTTCAGCTGTAACATGTATGCTCCTGTATCACTGTCGGCGAGAGATGTACATCAGAAAAGCTTACATGGAACACCACGCAAGAGTTCGGCGTTGAAACGCGTTGCCCATTTTCATGTCCTACTGGAACCAATAAAACGTTTTTAATTCACCACGAGCCCTCCTTATTAGTCAGCAGTGCTCTCAAATCATCCCAATTTTTTTCTTCCATTTTTCTCTACACACAAGAGTTCACCTTAGATATTATTATAGCGGATTTTGCAGCAGGACCCACCAGAAAAAATCCGTCCGCCATGGAAATCTTCCTGCTGATGGCAGAAAGATTTCTTGCTCCCATTCACTTCCAAAGGATGTACGGATGGAATCCACTCAAAAATCGACATAGGACCCTTTTTTTTTTCCCACTAGCATTTTCAGCTAGTGGAAAAAGAAATACTTGCCTACCATTGAAATCAGTGGGATGAGGAATTTTTGTGGTGCAAAAGTTCTGCCGTGTACAGATGGCCTTAAAGGGGTTTTACAGCTGCAAAACTTTGGTGCCTGGGGTTTTTCTGGGTGGGTCAAAAAAAATAACCTCAACTGATCCTATATAGTCTCTACTTCCTGGCCCAGTGGGCTTTTTCTGTGTTTCAAGATGAGACTAGATTAGAGACCAGGAGGACCAGCAGGGATCAGTATCAGTGAATATGATCTTCTTTTTTTTTATTTTATTTATTTATTTACATTAACTTATTTATTTAATCCAGTCAGCATTAATTGGCCATTATCAGACTGTGCAGGGACAACCCCTCTTATAAATTTGCAGAAAAAGTAGCAGAGGAACAGCACAACACTGAGGTCTAAGGTGGAATTGTCCTGGCAAGGATTTGGAAATTGTCACAGCACTGGATTTGATCTCACTAAACGTCTTTAGTGTGGGCCTGGTCCATAAGGGTTTTGATGTACGTTTCTTTATGCGTATCCTCTCTTATTATTGTAATCTTCATATAGGGAAGTCTGAGGTATTGTGAAACAACTGGAAAGTTTTCATATACCCTGAGCAGTTGTTTCACTTTACATATTTTGTCCTTTGTGAGACTGGAAAATGGTGAGTCACAATGAGCGACGCCTGCCGTGACACAGCGTCCAGAAACTGCTTTAAAGAGGACCCGACGCCACTTTATCCCTATTAAATAAGCAAAGGGGGTGTGTACAGGTCCTCTGAACAATACTAGGGGTCACTTACTTAGATGTTATAAGTGACATGAGATCCTAGAAACCTTTCTTGTCCGTATAAATCTACTTGACACTTGCAGCTGATTAAGTGATGAGTTGAGTACGGTCCAAAGTAGTGGTCGTGATTCGGCTGGAAACGCGCTGTATGCAAGTCAGCATGGTTCTCAGATTGATATGGTATAAAGTAGATTGTTGTCATTTTTAGAGCATTATTAATTTCATGGTGCTGTACGTTTGAGGTTTACATACAATACACAAAGTATACAAAACAAGCACCATGATAAGATAGTGACCAATTGGTATAAAAGACCCTGTCCGGAAGGGCTTACGATGCATGAGATAATATCAATCAATAACCAATGTACAGGCAAGGCATTGAAGGGGCTTCCAGGGCTTATGTACTGATGATCTATCCTAAAGATAAGTCATCAATATGTGATGGTGGGACCGATCAGCTGTTTGGAAAGGCGCAATGACCTCTTCCCTATGCCGATGATGTCATGTTCATCAGTCACATGCAAGCCAATGGGCCTGAGCTGCTATACCAAGCACAGTCCCTATGCAGTGTATGGCACTATTTAGAGAAGCTGCTGCAGCACTCACCCAAATGCTGTGGCCTCTTCAACTAGCTGATCAGTGACGGTCCCAGGTGTTGGACCCCCATTGATCACATTGATGGCCTATCTTCGAAGGATAATATAGAAGTCCTGGAGAACCCCTTTAAGTGTTTAATTGCTGGGAGGCTATCTCCAGCAGTCCCATAGAGAGAGACTGCACAGCATTGAGCATGTGTGTCACTGTATTCAAATGAGGGGCGTACATGTGACTCCTGTTCTAGTTGTCGATAAGAGTCCAAGGCATGAGACCTCTAGCCAATTGAACACAAATCCTCCCCTGAAGCAACAGTAACCAATTTTATGTGAAATCTGTGCCAGCTTGTTATGTGACAGCTTGGTCAGAACGCACCCTTATACAACATCTTTATGATGTGATTGACTAATAGGCTCTGCATTACAAGTAGAATGTTTGGCATTGAGTATAGCCGAGTTCCACGCTTTGATCCCCCTATAGAACAGTTTGATAAAATGAGTGGTCATCTTTGACTTGTGGCTACCCTGCTCTTGTGGAACAGCGACGCTGAGCGTGCCCTGATGACAAACACTTGGGGAGCCATAGGTTAGGGATCACTGGCCTAGAGGGATCTATACTCTCCTAGGTTTACTTTATAGGGGAGAAAGTGATAGCATATTGCTATAGTAAACCAGCACTCTTGTATCAGTAGGGGTTTCTACTAATGGGATTCCGACTTATCCCTTTAATGGAATCTTAAAGTGGTTACATCCTGTATGCTGGACTACATCTCCCATCATGTGGTACATAGTCGATGAGGCAAGCTTTAAGGTGTTGCCAGGGACATTATTTTTGTGCACTGCTTATTATCTAACTATCTGAAGCACCACACCCCGTATATCATGCGATGCTTGGTATTCAGGTACATTTAATCTGTACACTCCCTGTAAGAAATGTGCCGCGCTGTCAAAGGGAGACTAATGGGCGCCTTAACTGGACACAATAATTACCATACTTAAAGGTAGGAGCTGGTCGTGTGACATTACAGGTGTTGTCCGAGAGTATAAGTGCTGGAATCATCTGTAGGAAATGTTAGAACATTATTCCTCTCTTCATTCCCCTGCCATTCCAGCACTGGTGGGCCCTGCTGGCCTTTATTTTCTAAGCCCTGGCTGGGCATGCACCCTACATGCTGGCTTTGCCAATGAGGCCAGTGATTTGCAGCAGCTATCGTGGATGTCATTGCCCTTGAAAAGTAAACCAGGACTGACAAGGGCCACCGAAGGTTTTACAGGAGAGGGGGGCACTTTTTATGTGGTAGGAATAAGCCCTAACATTTCAAGTGTAGGAAAGCCTTTCACCACTAAGGGTGTATGTAGTATGTCATGGCTTTAAGCGCTTGGATAGAATATTTGTGCTAGAGTTTGGTGTCATATTAGATCTCGAATCTCGCCCATATGTTTAGTAGGCCTGTGTGGGATCTTGATGCATGCTTCCACTTCATTCAATTTTTTGCGACGTTGACTCCATGGCTCTGGTATTTGATGGCATCGGGATCATAGAGATGTTTGGCCTTTTCACTTCTAGGGGATGTGTGGTAAGATCTGTGCCTGTACATATGGGCATATGTGGCACGTATAACTTTTTGACGTCTTGAGTTTTTTTTTTTTTTTTTTTTGTTAGATCGTATGCGTTACCATCTCAGTTTGTGTCGTTTATGCTCCGTTTTAGCCACACACCTGATTTTTATCTTTCAGTTCTCAATATTCGACAATTTTTATTTTTTAGTGTCGCGAGTGAACAGGGTGTTGAATTGCTTTGTATTGTACTTATAATTTCATTGTAGATTACTCAACTGAAATGGCTCCTAGAGAATGGAGAGATCAGCTTCTAGTGTCTTTTCTAAAGTCCTTATTACAGTAAAGTAAATTTACTTCTCTACAACTAGACCTCTAATATACTGAGGCCTAGGCATTACCCTTATGGCAGCCACTTAATGAGGGTGTCTCCTTTATGAGTAGATGTGATGAAATTCAGACTGTATCGTCCTTTGTTAACCCTAATTCTATGTTCTGGTGCCCTCCCAAGCCTGGCAGATTGACTAGTAGCTGAGATTAACCGGGCACAAATCCTTCAGTGCAGATGTTAAGACTGCTAGATTTTTAGGCAGATGAGGGAATAAGTGTTATTTCTGGACTCGGTACAAAAACTTTGATCGCTGCCATTTCTTTATGGTAATAATTAGGATGTAGATAATTCTACTTGTTTTAATATAGTTTCTGTTTTGTAAAATATTCATTTTGACACTAAATTTAAAGAGGGTGTCACTGTACTGATTCCTGCACAGTTGGATTTCTTTTTCGCCAGTCCTCACGGTTCCCGAGCAATAGGTGCAGTTAGTTTTTGTGTCTGATGTGCTAACTAGACTCTCTAATGCCTAGTGGGTGATGTCAGGTAGGAGGAGGCAGGGGGTAGTAATTCTGAGCTCTGACCATGTCTGCCTCTGATTGGTGCTCTGAGTCACGCCCCCATTGCCTGCACTTGCCTGATGGCACCCACTTGACATTAGAGAGTCTAGTTAGCATATCAGGCACCAAAATTAATTGTACCGATAAGGTGCAATGGGGGTTGGAGAAAAAGTTCCAACTGTGCTGGAATCAGTGGAGCGGCAACTATTAACAGATGCAAAGAACTGGAGATGGTGGAGGTAATGAAAGGTCCTCTTTAATATATAGATTTGTTAGTGGTAGTGATGCTGCATCTCAAAAGCCACATGTTAAAGTGTAGAATACTGATGACCAATCCTTAGGATAGGTTGTTAGTATCAGGTTGGTGGGGGTTTATCACACTGCACCTCCGCTGATCAGCTTTCAACATTAGCAATAGTTCAGCTCCCATGGAAGTTGTCCACCTGGTTTCCAGGCATCTTGGACAAAGCCTGATTTTGAGGCATGAGTAAAAAGCCATTCAGGAGTTATGGAAAGATGGATGATAGCCCTAATTTCAGCTTTTTATAATCCTAATGTCTGCAGATCCTTCCATTTCTCTTTATCGAATGCTAGTATTTATTTTATTATTAAGAGTTGCTATAGAGTGGCAAAATATTCTTCAGCACTGTACAGAGGCAGTCCATGTCCTCAACTGGGGCTCCACTACTAAGGCCTCATGCACACAGGGCAATTCGGTTTGTATATCAGCTGGATTTCCCACTCCAAACCTAGTCAAGAGACAGGACTCCTTGCATCATGGTATATACTGTATACAATACAGACAGAGGCAGGAGCTCCCAGCATCATAGAGCTCTCTGTGATCCTAGAAGTCCTGTCTCCTGACTAGGCTCAGACTGGAAAATCCATCCCATGTATGGACCAGATTTTCCAGTCCTAATCGCTCCATGTGCATGGGACTGTCAGTCAAATGGTGGTTCTGACAACAGTCATTCCACTCAACCTCTCCATTCACATGCACACCTGTTTGGTTGATGACAATATTCACATGCACACTCATTGTGCATGTGTACTGTAATGGGAGAGGGGAGTAAGCCATCTGTGGTGCTGGCTTATCTCTCCTGAGAGCATGGGGAATGGGTGTTCACATTTAGCATGCTTAGTCCTTCTTTTCCCGACATTTTCTGTTGGGGGCGATCCAGGACACCACCATACGCAATAGATGGTTGCCGGGTCCTGCCAAAATCAGCAGCAAATATTGTCCGTGGTCACATTGAAACATAGGTGTCCACAGTTTCAACATTGAGGATTTTGCATCCTTGGGGGGGGGGGGGGGTGTATGTGTATAAAAAAAAAAATATATATATATATATATATATATATATATATATATATATATATTTTTTTTTTTTTTTTTTTTTTTTTTTTTTTTTTTTAACCACTTGTTGCACCAGATCATACTTTTTTTTTTTTTCCCCACTGAAGGATTTAATGGTAAAAGGTTTCCGTCTGTAACCCCATCACTCCTATGTTGTTTCCTTTGCTCAGGACAGCATAAAAGATGTTATCGGTTTCACAATCACATTTTCCCTTTCATTCGGTGAAGTAGCATTTACCCCCAAACATACCTTGTGCCTGCAGCCATGGCAACCTATGCTAGATGCCACTCCGCTGTCATGGAGATCCTTTCTGTCCAGAGGACACAACTCAAGGGCTATTAATTGGAAGAAGAGCCCTTGTTAAGAAACAGCAACAGACCCTCATTTGGCCAGAACAAGGCCAGGTTAACCCTTCAGCCGCCGTGATAAATAATGATAAATAACGTGCAGCTTGTCATCCAGCAGTGTATTATTGTGTTACCTACATCAGTGCATCCATTTACATGTACCTAAGCTCAGTTATACTGTTGAGATACTGATGATCCATCCATATATATCCATATGTACAAAGATATGGAAAGATGATCATATGTCTTACTGCATGCTGAAGTACGGGAAGGTGACTTTAAAGCCGTGTCCTCATGATGCACCTTTTTGTTTGGGAGTAGAAAGTCAGGGCCATGTGTCAAACGGGGATTGTCAGGCGACCTGAAATTTTAGAAAAGCAGTTTGGAAAATTGCAAAACAATATAGGAAGTAATACTCCATTAACGGATCCTCTGACGCTTCCCGAGTCTACGTCCAGTCTGTCTGTCCGTCCTACTTCATCAGTAATGTATCAACAATACTGAGGTCAGTGATTTGCTGCTCACGTCGACATGTTATCTCTAGAGCAGGAAGGACAAAGATCAGCAAGGGACCTAAGAAGTGTCTGAACAGAATCAGAAAGTAGCCATGTTTTTATATCCTGGACAACCCCTTTAGCGTACATGCACACAGGATTACGGGTGAATTTTCGGTACAGTTTTTAAGGTGGAAAGCCTCATAGTTTAGATAAATTGACATGTGCATGCAGAAAAATCTGCACGTCCGTGTATGAAATTTTTCCACATGTAAATTCTGAATGTACATGTAGAGTTCAGTGGGAATTTATGAAGCCATACTTCATATATGTCCGATCACTGGGACCCTTACTGATCCTGAGAATGAAGGGAATACACCGTGATTCAGGGCCGCTATTTTTTTTTCGTACCTTTCTGTCCGACGCTTCTTCTGCACTGTGTATCGGGGTGCAGCATTAAACCATGTTCCGTTCATTAGGGATCCCAGAGGTTGGACCCCTTTGGATCAGGATGATAAAGTGATGGTATGTCCTAGCCATATGACATCACTTTATGAGATGGGAGTAACACTTTATTGAAGGTATGTATGGAGCTCTTTGAAGGCGGGGGGTAGTGTTAGTTACAAGGTCTAGTTTGGGTTCCTGAGGAACCTTTTGTTTTAGTTTTAGTTAACTGGAACTTGTCATCTCATGTTCTGAACATTGGCGTAATGTATCATATGATCAATTATGAGTTAGGCTGGGGATGTGAGTGGGGTCTAGTACTGGTTTTAGATAATTGAGACCATGTAGCATAAACAATATTTGTACGTCCGTTTTTAAGGTTTGCGTCATATAACGCCCTGATGCCCCCGCCATCCCCCTAACCTGATGATTTAAGAGGTTTCATCTCTCTGTGCTCAACTCCAACACTAACTCCTTTATAGACAGAAGTAGTAAAGCTCCTCTAAATCATGAAAAAGACCAGTGATTAAATTCCTATGAAAGTATATATGCAACAAACTAACATATGTATCTAATTATACAATATTAATAATTGTAGAATTTAATTAAAAATAATCATTTGATATTAAAGTCTGAGTCATTAACTTTTTTTTGGACTCCACCCAAAATTGGTTGAGACTCCACGACTCTGACTCCGCAGTCCTGTCTGTGACTGCCGAGCGTCAGACCTAACCCAATATGATAGGCCATGAATATTCTATTGTTATAAGTAATGGTGATGCCCAGTCCACGTCACATCTTGTACTTGTGTGTAGGTTTCGTTTTACTAAAGACTGTGCCATATATTTGTTTCTTGTGTACACTAACTTTTCATGTCACTTGTACTTGTCTGTCTGATATGATGTTACATGCATGTAGTAACTGAATGTTCCCTTATTCTTTTCCAGTTTCCAGAATGCGGGTTCTATGGGATGTACGACAAGATCCTTTTATTCCGCCATGACCCAAACTCTGAAAATATTCTGCAGCTGGTTAAATCTGAGGCCGACATTCAAGAAGGAGACCTTATTGAAGTGGTGCTTTCAGGTATTTTCCTCCAGTTGCCTGATCTGCAGGTTACTTTAGCGTCTATGTGATCTTTAAAACTATAGAGAGTCTAATTTCAGATATTGGTATAGTCAGTGGCATGGCAGCTTTCTTGTGATGCACAAGTGGTCTTTCTGGTACAGTACACATTTATGATGGAGATGTAGCGTTACATTCATGCATGTGTTCTCTCAGTACTAGATCAATGATATACTCCCTCTAGGGATATTCACTACATTTGCTTTCCAAGGTTTTGAGACAGGCAACAAGCTTTATTGTGACATTGGGAGCTTATCCATTAAAAAGTCCTTTTGTCCTGTTAAACATTCAGGTCATTTATTAAAGGGAGACTATATCCAGACCCTAGCATATCAACCCATCTCGGACTCACAAGGGGAGAACACTGTTTGGTTCAGATGACCCTAACCTATCTATCTGTGAGGCTAGGTTGATTCTGGTGACAGTCTCTCTATAAGGGGATATAGACAGCTTTGCTCTTGTTTACCGCTGAATTACTTCTTAGATGCAAGATTAAGTAACAAACTAGTCTTCGTTAAAATCGTTTTTTCATTTTGCTGCTGTAGAGTCTGTGTAGCTCCTTCACCTTGCTGGCTGTCTTGCTGCCTCTGACATAGATTGGACAGCTAGCTGTCTAGCTTAGGACTGGAACCATCTTCTATCTCTGCTCTCCCCCTCCCTTCTGTGAGCAGTCCAAGTTATTATAAGCTGTGGCCAGATGCAGGTAATGATCTGAGATAAGAAATAAACCTATACTTACTTTTCTGACCTGCTGCCATGCTAGTGTTACTGTTCCTACACGAACATCAGGATTTGTATTTCAGCTATTTTCCATAGAAGCCAAGAAATGAGACCGCTGAGATTCTTTGTTTCTTCAAGTAATTTCTTACAGGTGTTTCTTCACTTGTATCTCTTATTTTCCATGACACAACTACATGATCACACAAGAAGTGCTGGAAGCTTAAAGCAACAGGCATGCACGATGGCTCAAGAAGATTGTGTGCAGTTAGCCCATGAACTTGGTGAAAAACTTACTAGTGGTTGTAAATCCTAAACTGTCCATATACTGTAGATAGCTTGTGATGAACAAACTTCAGGCTTTCCCTCATAATACACATACATGCTCAGTGTGGCCAAGCGTGCATGTATTCTGAATGAAAAGAGGGCAGTAATGTGCCGCCCGAACACTTCTAGTGGTCACTTGTCCCCCTGAGAACAAGAGGATTGGGTGTGCTGAATACCTTCCATTGATATTTCCATTGGGGGAACGTTTGGACATCCCCATAAACAATAGATTGTAATCGGTGTGCTTTTTGTCATTTCAATACTCCTGGTTAAAATGTGTAACTGATCATCTGCGCCATAATACAACAGTCTTATACTAATCCTACTTGAGGGATTATATGTCAGTATGCACTCAAAAAAAAGCCCTTCTGGTTTTGTAAACGTGAAATTGGAGGCAGGAATACCCCTGTCATAAAAACGGAACTTTTATTGTGTTGCGTAAAAAAACAAAAAACACCTCAAATTGTGAAAATGTTTTTAAAAAACAACTAGTCAGGGATTAGGCCACTGGCACCAAAGCCATTGTTGGATCTTTTTTTTTTTTTTTTTTTTTTTTTTTTTTTTTTGGTATTCTTGCACATTGGGTAACCTTGGCTACCCAAGGCTGGACAAGACCTTGTGCTGCCATTGCAAATCTACAGCTATGTTCACACTGCCGTTATTAATGTCCATTGCTATCATCCGTCACAGGGTAACATCAGCGGACATTAATTATAGCAGAGTCTCCTTCTGTGTCTGTTCCCATTGACTCTAATGTAAACATGACGAACACTTTATCTTCTTCCTTCCATCATGTTTGTTTACTTTCCTAATGGAGGACAAATCCCTGCACGCACAACTTTCTTCCAACAGAAAAGTAAAAAAGATGAGACAAGAAAGCTGTGACAGATCAGAGCAACGAACATTAAATAACAGTAGTGTGTAGCTATCTTCTCTCAAAGGCTGGCTGTTCGCTCTCAAAAGAGTGACCATCAATATAATGGAGCATAGTCCCTACCTGACTTACCGTAGTATCCCTATAATTCTATGGAAGGGTACACACTGTCATCCATCATGTTGTTTACATTAGAGTCAGTAGGAATGGACACAGACAAGGGGGCACAATCTGTGTCCGTTGCTCTAATACTCTTAATATCTTTTGCTGTCACCCGCTGACTGACGACAGCAATAACGGTAGTGTGAATGTAGCCTAACCCTGTTGCAGCTCCTACATGTTTCACCTTGTCTTGTTACTGGGTCTTCAGGGAGCAAACTGACTTACAGAATACAGGAAGTAATGCAAGTGGCCACATGTTCTCGGAGTGTGTCACCCGAAAATAAGCTGTTTGTTAAATCCATTGTAATGTAGAATTTTTTTAAGAATTTTTTTTTGTGACTTGTTTTAAAACTGATGAATGGTGTCGTCCTTTGCATGGCACTGTCACGGTTTTATTTATTATTGTTTATTGCCCTTTACCATACCTGTATATTTTGCCTCATCTTATCCTGAGGAAGGGCGTGAAACACACGTGTGATGCCGGCCGTTCTGGGCTAACTATTTCTATATCTGGTGTGTCTGCTTTTACTTTTTTATTGATTTTTCTTACTATTGCATTTATTGTTCTTTGGATCAAGTTTACAGTTTTTGGGTGTGTGTAATATTATTATATATGGATACTTTTTGATTATGGTATTTATGAACATGGCACCCCTCTCCGATCATGTTTTTTTTCTTGTGTAATATTCTAATAGTGTGAGATTTTGATTTTGTCAATAAAATATATATATTTTTATTAGTGTTTGGTAGTCATTGCCCCTTTATGGTCTTTGTAGATTTAATGTTTTGTTGTTACCCTGGTGTGTGGATTATGTAGTTGCTGTGGACACCATCTTTCTGTATTAGGTTGTAGTTATGTCTATGAACATGCCAGAGGTCCGCTATGGAGGCAGTTGTATAATCTATTTATATTATTTAATATATATATTTATATTATATATATATATTTTTATTTATTTATTATGCTTACTTATATAGTGCCATCATATTCCGCAGCGCTTTATAGACATTGTGGTCACTGTCCCATATAGTTTTTTGATTTTATATGACTTGACTAGTGGAACGCGAAAGAGATGGAAATCCAGATTTGAAATGTAATGGCTGAATTCTAAGAGCTATAGACAAGCAGGCTCATTTTTCCCAGGAGTCAAGATTCTGAAGTCAAGGCCACAGTCGTCTTGGAAAACCCTGAATTGTAGCTTTGTCAGCATATAAATCAAGTGAAATCGCCCTTGGCTGTGTGCAAAGAATGGGGTCAAAACATGAGGTCCGGCGCAGCCTGAATAAGGTCGGTGACATTGTGCGGTGACTCACTGACTCCATACTAATGAAGGCGGAGGAATCGGCTGGCGTTTAATTACCCTGGTGCTAAAGTATGCGCCTACAGCCTGTAAAACCAAAGAATTTCACTGCCATCCAAGGGCATAGTCTCCTCTGCATTTTAATGACGTGTTTATATAACGCCGTGTGCTTAACCACCTTTATTTATATATATATATATATATATATATATATATATATATATAAGGAAACGCTGTATTACTTGTTGTTTTCTCAGGTTAACTCCAGAACCATTAAAGGGAGCCTGTCACCATGGGCTTGCAGTTCAGTCTGCAGGCAGCATGTTATAGAGCAGGAGGAGCTGAGCAGATTGATATATACCGTTGTAACTTGCCATTCTTTCATGTATATCATTGCTCAGTCTTTTGGGCTTAAGAGTCCAATGGGCAGTGTCTCCTAAAGCTGACAATTACTTATTAGGACTGCCCACTGGACTCCTAAAATAAAAAAAAAAAAGTAAGCTTTTCAATCAGTCAGATACTTGTTAGGCTAGGTGCACTTCACATTTTAGCCTGCAGTGGGGAAAGCTCCATAGGGGCTAAATTAGTCAGACAAAGGCCAAAAAATCTGAATGGTATAAATGAGTATATGACAAAGAAGGCATGGAATAACGTAGTAGATGTCTCTCTATTGTGCAGCCTTGTATCCATTTTAAGCCATACTGGCCTGTGGATGGCGAATGCCGTACTGATCTGTTACATGGATATTTCTGGAAGCTCCAGTGACATCACTATCAATATATGTACTTCACTGGAGCTTTTACAGCCAGAGAGGGAATGGGGAGGCCTTGTGAGGATAATCCAGTCTTGAGAGACGGGACATTAGGCAGTATACTTTCTCCCTTGGCTGTCGTATATTAGAATGAAGGCCATCAACAGTGGTGGATGTCATGTGGTGGTCACCCGAGAAGCCTAGCCTTCATCCCTTTGCAAGGTCTCGGGTGGGTGGTAGCAAGGGGGGTTGTGGTACTGGTACTGGTAGGCTAAGTAACTGCAGGAATTTCATCTGTAAGTGGACAGGTACCATATTTGAGCTGCTCATATGTAGGAGCGATCCATATATGGACTGTTACATCACTGGCGCTTTCCATGGAAAGTAGAAAAATAGAGAGGAAGTTGCTCTTTTGTGTTCAACCCTCAGATCAAGTGATGCTTCTCACTGAGCAGGGGCTGGGAGTGCAGGGGAAGGTCTTTATATGCTTATACTGGGGGATACTTTGCAGGAATCTCTTGGGAGTCCTCTGACATATACCTCTTATGGAAGGATCCAAATGTGGTGTAAACTTAGCCCTGTTCTACTCGACGACCCCTGCTCTATAGAAGGTTTGCCTGCAGGTAAGACACCATGTGTAACGTGACCATGTCATAAACATACTGGTGCTTTGTGTGGGCTTTTCTGGGTACTCCAATTTCCTCCCACTATCGACATACTGAGAGGGAGTTTAGTGACATGGGACAGTGACTGACAATGTCTGTAACGCTGCGGAATATGTTGGCACTACACCAATAAGCTAAATAAATAAATACCTACAAATGGTGCAAGTCATGTGTTGGCCATCACAGATCTAATCCCAAGTGTATGGCCAGATTTAGTTGTAGCTGAGGGTTTTACAGTTGTATCAGGCTCAGACCATCCTCTGGATGAGGGCTTGTATTTTGCAGGATATGTTGTATTGGTACCATTTTAGATTCTTATGTCTTTTTAATTGCTACTGTTTTAAGAGGTGGGATACACAAAAACAACTACTTAGTTGTTTTTTGGTACTTAGATTCCAAGCTATCTCCTATCCTGCCTGCATGGTAAACTAACTCCAGTGTTGGTGGACGGCCCTTTTTTCTGCGGATTATTTGTGTTGACCCCAGGATTATTTTTGCAGATTTGTGTTGCCCCTGGGTCTATTGGAGATATGTTCATGCACACTTGTTGGGGTCCCAATTGGACCCCCATTAATCTAAGATTTATTCCCGTGGTATTTAGTAATTGTGGGTAAACCTTTGTGTGTCTGAAGCCTCTTGTCTAACTAGGACATACTTCATGTTATTACTTCCACCATTTGTAGAATGAGTCTTTTAATGTCATATCTAGGTTTGCAGTCAGATAATATCGACTATCCTAAGAGTTATATAACTTAGTCTATAACATGCATTGACTGTGTTTTCACCCTGAGGTTAATGGATGCATTAACTGAGCACATGACCCCCCCAAATGAGAGAGAGTAATTGAGTATATTGGAAATTAGACAAATGGACCTTAAAGAGAATGTATCATCAATATTTTTTTCTAATTAAAACCGGATAGTGATAACAAATTTTTCTTTCCAAACAGTTTTTATTTTCTGATTGCATATTTTTTTTATTCTGTTTTCTGTATATGATTATGGTGACAGCCATCTTGCCAGAGCTGCTAACCGTTCAGGGATATTCTTTACAGTGCTCAAGTAGACCACAGGAAGCCGTTTGGGCACATTTATGTTGTTGCGTGCAGCATCCCATCACAGCACAGCTCTCATTTTCTGAGAGCTTTAAAAGATGTGCTCCGATTGGTTGTTATGGTCAGCAAAGACTATTTTTTGTTTAAACTGTTTCATAGGTCTTCCTCATTGACTTCTATGGGAGTGTGTTGTGGGCATGCTCTGTGGCCTGGGCAGGGGTCATTGTGCAGGGAGGGGTAGGTGTTGAGCTGTGATTTTTTGCCTGTTGTGAGTTGTAGATCCTATAGGTAGCATAGATGAAGACTTTCATTGTAATTCTGTGTTGATAATGAGATGACTGATGAGAAGTGATCTCTACAGAACAGGAAAAAAAAAATTTAAAATGTAAAAAGTGGGACAGTCAGTGTTCAGACACTTCACCTATACAGTGAATGGGTCATAAGTTGATGTGGGTGTTGTTTGTAAATAGGGATTTTGAAAGATTTGTCATGATATTATTCACAAGCCCTACTTTTATAAATCCTATCCTTGGTCCTCATGGTAGATGAAAGGTGTTTGGCAGCAGCTTAATCCCTTTCCTCCTTGAGGACACATGCACACTTGGCCAAACCAGGCCTGCATGTTTATGGTGAGGGTGGCAGGAATATCCCTTTATGCAGAATTGTATGTTGTGTGGCTTTTGTGGCTACATCATATTGGCGGAGTATGGTCTACAATTGGTCCGGCCGCAGGAGAACTGTGAGATTTGATGGTTTCCTGTTCTTCAACACACATCAGCCACCTCTTTGTGACAACATTTCACACCCCAGAGATCTATCATATAAATGTATCGCATTGAATGAGGTGACGGCCTGGCAGAGTATAGGCTTATATGTTATAGGCAGGACGAGGCTGAGCTTCCTGTCTTTTACAGTACATGCACACCATCAGGATTACATGCACATTTTGCATGGATTTCAGTGTGGAAAATCCAAACTGTAATCCATTAGCATTAAAGTCAATGAGAAATTCTATTTCTTTTGTACGTGATGCAGATTTTTATTCCATGTGGAAATTGACCTATGGTGCAGATTTTTATTTTTTTTTTTTATTTTTCCAATGCGGATTGTAAATAGTTAAATGGCTTTAAAATCTACATGTGTGAAAATCCGCACCAAAATCCATTCCAGTTGGCCCAGATTTTTCCATTCTAGTTCCGTGTGTATACATGCGGATTTTCTACATGTAAATCCTTAGGATAAATTCCCACATGGTAATATTGGTTTGTGTTTTACCTGCATATTTGCATCTTGGAGACAACAAGCGGAGGTCTTGAGGAGCATGGGGAGAACATACAAACTCCTTGCAGATGTTGTCCTTGGTCGGATTTGAGCCCAGGACTCCAGCGCTGCACGGCAACAATGCTAACCTCTATTTCAGTAGGTAGTGGGGAATAAGCTGATCAGTGGAGGTGCTAGGAGTCTGCTTCCCCTGGTCTGATGTTGGTGACCTATCCACTGTTCTTCCTATACGCCCCTCATACACATGCACACTTGGTTGGCTTGGCACTTTCTTCTTCTGCAGATCTGTTGCCTTAAATATGCACATACTTGCTTTAGGCTAGGGCTACACGTTGACCGCAACCAAAGATTGCTGGGTCGCCCTGCGACTCCTTCACTAATATTAGTGAAGTGGAGTCGCATGGTGACCCCTAGTTTGTCCCAGATTCCACTTGTACTTGCCGAAA
Organism: Leptodactylus fallax; assembly: GCA_947044405.1. NCBI lineage: Eukaryota > Metazoa > Chordata > Amphibia > Anura > Leptodactylidae > Leptodactylus > Leptodactylus fallax. The sequence goes on along the minus strand of CAMRHE010000130.1, from coordinate 3,383,176 downwards.
TGGGGAACAGAGTTTGACTTGAAGTCTTAGTCGTGGCACACTTGGGGTCACCTTGCGACTCGCTATCACTAACAATCTTTGGTCACATGACAGGAGTCGTTGCCATGTAGCCCTAGTCTTAGTCAATGGCTTGTTTTGGGCACGACAGACGTAGGTCGCTTCCGTTCATAAAGTTCACTGAGAGCCTATTCACACCTGGAGGTTTTCTTGCTTTCTTTTGCTTCCGCTTTTTGTTTTATAGAACTGCAGTTATTTGGTCACAGACATTGTAATGCTTTTTATCAGATAGCCTATAAAGAAAAAGCTGATGAAATAGAAACCATTAAAATAACTTGCTTCTTTTCCCCTCCTCCTCCATGGAGAATATTTTTGTTGTGCACTGATTTCTTACATGCATAGTCCGCAGCATCTGGGCTGGAGGTAAGGCGACTAGCTAGGTAGGGTTGTGTTCACACAGCACTATTCTTCCCATCAAGGTGACAGACATTGTGGTAGAATAGGGTACGTCTTATGACAGATCTAGCACTCCATTATTTTTGTTTTTCTGCTTCTATCACAAACCAGAAATATGAAAAACTTAGTGTGAACAGGGCCAGCTCTATTTTTTTCGTCTTGTTCAGATTTTGGCTTTACTGGTATTAGCCGCGGTTCCTATTTTGCATTTATATTCTTTATTTGTGAATCAGATGTTTTAAAGATATTTTCCAGAATTTCTCCTAGTTTTCTGCTGTGTCCTGGCCGTGTCCCCCTTAATACATTTTGTTAGGACTTATTCACACATGAGATCAGAGGTCAGTCTCCTGCTGGAAGAGATTGTACCAGAACCCATGGGTTGATAAGACTACCCAGTTGAGCTGAGACCTGGCAAGGGGAGGTATCGAAGTACCATCTCCATTTATATCCTTACCCTGTGTGTAGCCTTTATCTGCCAAATAATGGAGTGAATGGTCAGAGGCGCCTGCATTGCTCATTTAGGCTCCATGGAATATATTTTTTTTTTTTTGTGATGTAAATAGATATCTTCAGCTAGGACAATGATGGCAGATTCACAGGATACGCCATAAATGTCTGATGAGGCAATGAATGAATGGAGCATAGCTCTCTTCATTCCCTTCTCTAGTGACCACCGCTCCATTCACACCCTACCTGGATGTTTAGGTGGCTGCCCTCCATTGTCCAGAGGTGGGACTTGCACCCATTAGACATTAAGACTGGGACTACATGGCGACTTTGGCCGCGACTTCCTATGTAAGTGAATGGAGTAGCGTTGTGACCTCGAGTGTGCTGTGACTGCGACACAAAAACTCAGCAGTGCCCGATCTTTATGCCACTGGACACCTCAGTCTCAGCACCTTCGGAGTTTTAATGTGACTCCATTCACGTAAATTGCTGAATAAGTTGCAGGATGACACAGTGAGCTTTGGTTATGCAACTGCAGTTGCTGCCAAAATTGCCATGTAGACCCGCAGCGTTTTGGTGTACTCTTTTAATGTATCATAAATGAGGTCAGAAATTCTCCTTTAACACATTATCAATGTCTTTCTTGCAGTATGACGCTATCAGACTAAAGGTATTTGATGTTTCAATCTTTTTTGTTTTTCTTTGTTTTCAGCGTCTGCAACCTTTGAAGATTTCCAGATTCGTCCACATACATTGTATGTCCACTCATACCGGGCACCGGCGTTCTGCGACCACTGTGGAGAGATGCTCTGGGGCTTAGTGAGGCAGGGCCTCAAATGTGAGGGTGAGTTAGAAATGAGACTATTCCTTTTAGCCATGCATAATACAGTACAAATAACCCTGCACGTCTATTAGCAGAACATACACATAAGAGCATAGTGGGTCAAGCCCACCAATTATGGGGTACAGGCTGGCCATCTAATGCATATGGGTGAAGGGGTAACTCTCCCCTGACATGGTGATTGAGAGAGGAAAGATCGGGCATTTTGAAATTCAACATGCCTGATCCTTAGTTCCCCTGGGAAGTAAGTAACTATCAGTTATCTGGCAGTGGTTTATTCTGAGTGTGCCTGTGTATGGGGTTGTTGAGAGGAATAGCTATTGGCCAAGCAAGTGTTGTGTTGTAAAATTCTGGCTCAAGCTAAGCCAACTAACAAGTGACATAAACTTAAAGGGGTTGTCCAGGCAATAATGGACATTGAATTTATTGTTTAAACAGGCCCGGGGGAGGTGAAAAAAAAAAAAAAAAAATCATACTGACCTTTCCCGAGTGCTCTGGTGCATCCGAGCGCAGTCGGTCTTCTCGCTCCAGTGTTGACATGTGGCGGAAATCCCAGCCACATGTGACTGCTGAGGCCAATCAGCGGCCTCAACGAAGGGCAGGTGATGTCACTACATGTGACATCACGGGTCTCCTCCTGAGGTTGCTGATTGGCCCCAGCGGTCAAGTGACTCATGTAATGGCTAATCAGCGGCTTCAACGGGAGGGATCTGTGAATTCACAGCCAGTGAGCAGTTTCACTTTGAGAAGACGCCGGAGCAGAAGGATCGGGACAGGTGAGTTGTTTTTTTTCCCACCTCCCCGGCATATTTAAAATAATAAAAAAAAAATTGCTTTTTTTTTTTTTTTTTTTTAATCTGCTTTACTAAGAAAAAAAACAAAAAGCTAAAAAAGCTCTGTATGAACATACCCTAAAAATACACCAGGTCTGACAATCCAGCATTAGCTGCTGTGATAAACTGGCATATTTTTGGAGTACAGTTTAGTAAATCTGAGCCATTGTATGTTTGCTGCACATTTCACCTTCTCCTTGCAGGCTATTAACCTTACATTATTGTATAGTGTCTTCATGCTTTCTGTTGACTACTGTGCTAGAGATAATATCTGTTATTATGGCAAATAGATTTTCTGTAACTATCTTAGTACTTTTTCTTTAGGTTCTCTATTTGGTGGTCAGACTATTAGGAGATGCCCCTAGGATATGCTAGAACAGGTCAAGATGAAAAAACCCTTCAAGGCTAAGGCCTCACATGGCATCTCACAGCAAAAATGCGTTGCAGAAAAAAACGCGGCGGCAACGCATCACGGTTTTTCCCGCAGCGCTTTTCAGAGAAAGTTTGCAGAGGTTTACTTAGCAGACTTTTTGCTTCAATTATATCTATAGGGAGACCACCAACGGCATATTTTACCACAATGTGGGGATGGGATTCGCCTAAAGGGATTGTCCAGGAATTGGAGCAACCGGTCAGGAGGCTGGGGGAGGTGTAGGTGTAAAAAAAAAAAAAAAACATACTCGCCTGTCCCTGGTTTTTCATCATCCGCCATTGGTGTCTGTGCGGTCTCACACAGGTGCATGGATGCCCGAAGTCCTCAGCCTCATGTGACAACCATTAAGTGGCCTCAATTTTACACCTCTCCTAGTTTCGTGACAGGTTGCTGCTATTCCCGAACAACCCTAAAACCCTTTTAAGCGCCATATGTTGCAGAAAAGCTACATTGAATTTTTAATTTTTTTTTTTTTTGAGCCAAAGCAAAGTGTGGACTTAGCAGAAGGAAGAAGTATATGTCTTTCCTTTATATTTTCACTTACTGCAGCCACTCTCAGCTTGTGCTCAAAAAGCTGCAGCAAAATCTGCAACAAAAAAACATGGCTTTTCCGTAACATGTGGCCTCAGCCTAACATCGTTTCTTTTTTTCTTTTTCCCATTGTATGTAGTCGCCGCTGTTTGCAGAATAGGTTGGGTTTTCTTTTGCGTTGGACTTTTGTTTTCCTCCCTAGTCGGTGACTTTTACTTTTTGTCTGGCTATCTGCTGTGTTTTTGCTAAACAATAACTTGTTGGTCTGGAAACTGTCAGAATTACTGGAATAGCATTTTCATGAGCCTTCACATAAACAGCCCCTTCCAAATCATGTGTTTGGATTTTTGTCGCATGAGCAGCTATGGGAGGATGTAAGAAGACTACAGACTTGGCTGCTCTTTTACTGAGCAACTTAATACACCTTAACCCCATGTAAAGTTCATATCCAGTGGTGGTGAATGCATCTTGTCCTGGTAAACCCTCCCGAGTCTATGGTGCGAGCAGCTTACTGCACACTGCAATATTCACCGCTAAGCCATAACATTAAAACTACTGATTATGTCATGACATTGGCTGCTGTCTAGAGGAATTAGGCAAGAGCCATCAGTTCTTCAAGTTGGTGTGTTGGAAACCAGAAAAATCGGCAAGCATAAGATGTGAAGGGCCATATTAAGATAGCTAGTTAACTGGATAAGAGCATCTCCAAAACAAGGCAGTCCAGTAGCAGAAGGGTTGGGGTCAGTCTGACTCAATCGATATTGAGTGGTTGGGGAGCAGATTCCCCTTTTGAGGTTGATGCCTTGACAACTTTCCCACTGTACCCTTAATACTTAAAATTTGGGGTAAGATCAAAGAGAAGCAGGCATTTGTTGGGTGTACGCTGTTCACACTGCTATGGCACCATCCCACTCTACTGGAGGGATGCTGCTGCTGGGATACAATAGGTCATTTGTTCACACAGGGGGTCCCTTAAACGTTTTGCAGATGTTGCAGCCTGAATTCAGCGGCCTACCACACAGTGTTTATCAAGAGTACCTGGAGCTTTGACCAGGTCACAAGGCCTAACTATTAACTCTGCAGTAATCCTAGATGATGTCAGTGACTTTCCTCTTTTATAGATTTCTCCTTATATTGCTCTTCATTGGTTCCCATTGCTTGTTAGACAGACGTGCAGAACTGATTTTGGGCCCTTTCGGGGATGACCGGTACGTTTAGGCTCCCATTCTTACATCTAGTGTTGCAAATATTTATTCTGACTTCATAGGGTCTATAGAACCCCCATTACTGCTACAATAGTCCTCGGCAGCGATAGTGCGTGCCCCTGATGTGGTATTGTTGATGCATATGTTCTGGGCAGGGGCGTAACTACCGGGGTAGCAGTGGTAGCAGCTGCCACAGAGTATAGTAATTGTTCATGGGTGGTCCACAATGGGACATATAATAGTGTGTGCAGGGGCCACTGTGGGGCAAAATACTCAGTGCAGGGGCTACTATGGGGAATAATAGTGTGTGCAGGGGCCACTATGGGGAATGATACTGTGTGCAGGGGCCACTATGGGACATAATACTGTGTGCAGGGGCCACTATGGGACATGATACTGTGTGCAGGGGCCACTATGGGGCAAAATACTCAGTGCAGGGGCCACTATGGGGAATAATAGTGTGTGCAGGGGCCACTATGGGGAATGATACTGTGTGCAGGGGCCACTATGGGGAATGATACTGTGTGCAGGGGCCACTATGGGACATAATACTGTGTGCAGGGGCCACTATGGGACATGATACTGTGTGCAGGGGCCACTATGGGGCAAAATACTCAGTGCAGGGGCCACTATGGGGAATAATAGTGTGTGCAGGGGCCACTATGGGGAATGATACTGTGTGCAGGGGCCACTATGGGGAATGATACTGTGTGCAGGGGCCACTATGGGGAATGATACTGTGTGCAGGGGCCACTATGGGGAATGATACTGTGTGCAGGGGCCACTATGGGGCAAAATACTGTGTGCAGGGGCCACTATGGGGCATAATAGTGTGTGCAGGGGCCACTATGGGACATAATACTGTGTGCAGGGGCCACTATGGGGAATGATACTGTGTGCAGGGGCCACTATGGGGCAAAATACTGTGTGCAGGGGCCACTATGGGACATAATACTGTGTGCAGAGGCCACTATGAGACATGATACTGTGTGCAGGGGCCACTATGAGACATGATACTGTGTGCAGGGGCACTATGGCACATAATAGTGTGCGCAGGAATGCGTTTTTTTTTTGTGGGGGGGGGGGGTTGGAGGAGGCGGTCCGGGGGGAGGGGGAGGGGGCGGCGGTTCGGGGGGGGGCCCCATGTCAAATGTTCGCCTTGGGGCCCAGCCATTCCTAGTTACGCCACTGGTTCTGGGAGTGCACATCACTGGGTGTCTTCTGGAGGGAGATCCCGCATATTACATATAAAGTAAGCAGGATTACAATCGGACGCGAAGGCCTGCTTCTTGAGCACATCGGGGATGATTAAGCTTCAGGAGAGGTGGGTATATATCATATCTGTATCAGACGAGAAAGCTCCTTGCCATGAATTCAGACTGTTCCTCTGACAGTCTTGGAGTTTATATCCAAAATGAAAAATATTAGACTGGAAAAAACAAGGCAAAAGCAAAGAAGATCAAAGCAAGGGCAACTGATAAATTAGCGAGAGGGTCGTAGGCACCCAAGGCTCAGTGATCTGCGTAGAGAGTGAATGTTAGGCCATCTGGTATAATCCCATAGAAGAACTACAAATTGCTGAAAATGTTACTGCTGTCTATCAAAGAAAGGTGTCACAACACATCTCAGCTTGTTGCATTTGGGGCTGTGTAGCCACAAGTTAACCCCTACCCAGATGAAGGTGTCTACAATGGGCACATGAGCACTAAAGCTGTGCCATGGATCAGTGAAACAAGGTCGCCTGGGGAAGTGGTGGCACCAGGATGCATTATTGGAGGAAGGTAAGCTGTTGGAGGCAGTGTGATGCTCTGGGCAGTAAACCTTGTGTCCTGGGATTCATGTGGCTGTTACTTGGACACATGATTACTTCCCTATTGCAAATTTTATCGCACTGGTTGCAAAGCCAAGTTGGAAAATGATGGTGGAAACCCTTACTGAGATTTTGGTCTTACAATATACAATGTTTTCCTACAGGATGTGGTCTCAACTACCACAAGCGATGCGCTTTCAAGATACCGAACAACTGTAGTGGGGTCCGAAAGCGAAGGTTATCAAACGTGTCACTAACTGGATTGTCCAGCATACGGACTGTGTCTGCAGAACCCGTCTCCTTCTCTTCAGATGAACCACTTCTGGTATGTGGTATTGGAATACTTGGTTAAATGCCTATGTTGGTTAATGTGTGATGTGCTCGCTCGTGGCCAAAACCACGCCATTACAGTAGTCATATCAGCTTGGTTTTTATATTGGTTACATCCAAAAGCAGTATTATTGTTAGAGGGGTGTTTCTGTTAATAACAGCTATTTGCTATCCACTCTGATTACTGGATTACTGATTACCCCCAATGATCATGAGAATGGGGCTCCCTGAGTCCCACGTATAGATTAGTGTGTGCATGTGTGATGTCGCCTCTATTCACTACTGTAAAAATTATAGAACAGTATACTCAGCTGTCTCCTTCTGTTGTATAGAAGTAAATGTGCGCATGCGCACTACCACTCTATTTACACAAGGAGCTTGGGGGCCCTTGTTTTTGTTGTTGCTGGTTACTAATGATCAGGCGTTTAGCTTCTATCTTCGGGATAAGGGATGAAGTATTATTGGGAAAATCCCTTTAGGTTATGAGTGAATGCTGGGGGTCCCAGTTCATGGAACTACACCAGTCATGAGATCGAGGGTCCTGTGTTCCTCCGCTTAAATGAAGTATTTGTCTTTCATGTGCACTGCCGTCTCTTCCCTCTCTGAGGTACTACTAGAGAGAGTTTCGGCAGTCACATAAAGATGAATGAGGCTGCAGTCTGCGCATGCGCGGCTATTACTCAAATCAAACTGAAGTGCACGGGAACCTCATTCTCATAATAGGCTGCAAGCAACTTGTAAACTACAGGCTTTGGCACAGTTTTGCCTGCAACATCAAAATGCTGCACCCAACCTGTCCTCTATAGTACAGGATTCCAGCAAGATACTGGTTGAAATTTTAGATAAATAGAATATACACACACATACTTCTCTACAAGACATGCTTAGCACCTCTTAAAGAAAAAACCCTGTAATTTTATTGCATTTGCTCTATCTAAGCACATGCTGTTGACAAATGCCTGAATTTTGTCATAAGCCTATGAACATGTGTCTGGATGCCTTATATTACCTGCACAGAGTGCTCACCTGGCTCCTAGTTTTGGCCAGTAGGATATTTGGTGGGAGTTTAAGGTTCCTTTTTATTTATGCTTGTATAGCTCCATCATATTCCGCAGCATTTACAGATATAGATCAGTCCATTCATATAGAGCCTATATCAGGACCACATTACCCTCTCTCATCCCTCTGTTTTCCTGCCATCTAACCAAATCTCTCATTTGTTTGTCTTCTTTTTAACATTACGTCTCTTTTTCTGTCCCTTTACGCTGCCATCTGCTTCCTTTATCAGTCTCCTCTCAGCCCCAGTTTTTGAGGTATGTGATGTCTTTGAATCTCATTCTCCAACCCAGCATCGCTTTTTTCGCTACCCTCCTCTTGTGCTGCAGCAAGGATCTAGGACTGTAGCTGGTAGTGACTTGTTGGTGTAGGGGGAATATGGTTGAAACTAGTGATTAATGTAAAAGACTGTGTAGAGGAAGTTAGTGCCATGTTATGGCATGTGTTGAGATTAGTAGTGACCTTGTACAGCGCAGTGGTAAAATTCACATATACAGCTGATGGGGCGCACAGGAAGTGTAGGTGTCCGGTGTATTTGGATTGTGACTCTACTTTACAGGGGGGATTCAGTTAAAGTGTACCTAAACCTTCAAACACCTTTTTGATTTTCTGTCAGTATTTGTGGCATTAAAGGGGTTGTCCGGCCTATTTTTTTTATAGGCCATAAATATATGACCGATAGTGGGCTGACACCCGAACTGATCAGCTGTACAGAGACGCATCCTTCCAGTAGACAATACTGGGCCGGAAGCAGAAAGCGCCATTGTCTAGCAGTACAGCACCTTCACTGCAGCTCATCTCTCATTGAAGTCAGTGAGAGCTGAGCTGCAGTGAAGGCGCTGGCCCACTATACATCGGACGGAGCTTTCTGTTTTCTGCCCCATATTGTTTACAGATTGGGAGCTGGAAGCGGCTCACAGCTGATCGGTCTGGGGGCCGCGAGTCAGCCCCCTATCGATCATATATTCATGGCTTGTCCTGGGAATAGGCCATAAAAAATAGGCCCTGACAACCTCTTTAATGGATCTTGGCTCCTTTCTGTGAAATCCACTTTCCCTCTCTTCTATATTCTTACCCTTGTCTCTCTCACTGCTTCTCATGGGAGTTCGGGCTCTTGTATAATGTAGGCAAACTGAGGCTGGGGTGGTGTGCCTTCAAACAGTTATACCTTGGACAGTATAAAACCTAGAACAGTAGTTTTGGTGTCATATGAAAGCTGGAATTTCTACCTGTAATAATTCCAGAAATATCGCCAGTTAAAACCACAGTCGGGCTTGGCATATTTATATGAGCTTCTCTCATTCCTGTGTTTTTAACTGCTGATATCTCTGGAAATAATAAAGATAGAACCGTGATATTTAGTGTCATGTAAAAGATGAGAATTTCAGCTTTCATGTGACTCCAAATCCACTGTTCTACAATTTAAGTTTTTACTATCTCCTAAGCTATATATTGTCCAAGATATAACTGTTTTGAAGGAACCCCTTCCCCCAGCCTCAGCTTCCCTGCAGTATACAAAAGCCCTTACTCCAAACACAGGATTTCATGGAAAAGACCCAAAATTCTTTATAAAGTAATGAAGTGTATTACATTTATTAGCATTCATGGTCTAGGTACTGCATCGTTGACCCATTGAAGTCTATAGGGCAGGGCGCAGTGCCCTAACCTTCCGCTACACTTTCTACTGCGTCTGAGCAGCGCAGCTCCTGGCATGGAAACATTACCTGGAGCCGCACTTTCACAGAACAGCTGAACTGCGGGGTATCCAGCTGTCAGACCCCCGCTGATCTAATATCCATTCCTCATCCAGTGCAGCAGCTCCAGCTATCCTAGGGATAGGCCATCAATAATAGATAGTGGGTAACCCCTTTATTGTTTCTGCAGAATACTGGTTGCTCATACTAAAGGCTTTATCATTGACGTATACTGTAGCTTTGTAGAGTGATTTTGGCTTTGGTATAGGATGCAGCATTTGATAAGATTATGATTATTTAAGCTTGTGTGTGAATATAAAAGGATTTCACGGTATGGCACGGTACAGAGATTGATGCATTTAAAGGGTACCTAAGTTTTCATAGGAACAGAAATATAATACTACTATGGATATTGTTCTGGAGCTGTATTTCCATTAGCAGGCATCTTAGAATTCATTGTAAGGGAGAGATTCCCCCCATTTTGCTGGCAACACAATCTGACTTTTTGTCTGAGATTGGGGGGTGTACCTGGAAAGGAGGTCTACCAGTACCAGGTGAGGATTCCCTTCCAGGGTTTCCCAAGAGGCTTTGCAGCTCACTCAAGAGAGTGTAGAAAGCCACCTTCAATACACAACAGTCACCTGCCACTGTGGTCACAATGTCTGCCCCTCTATTGTACAGAGACACCTGAGGGAACACTACTTTCCCATCACTGCCGCACGACCAAATGAATTGATATGAGCGTTCATGTGCAGCTGAAAGCAAATGTGTGGAGGTCCGCACCAATTACATGGATAGGAGCTTTCCTCATCCAGTGCAGCAGATCCAGCACCAGCTGATCTGTGTCGGGTCCACAGGATGGGTCATCAGTATGAAGTATACGTTAGGGGCCAGAAGACCCCTTCACTCTCATCTTAAAATTGTACATCTGTGGATAGGGGAAGTGTGTCATCCCCTTTAAATGTTCTTAAAATTGAGGGACGATGGAACTGATATTGGTGAGTTAAGAACCCTAAACCCCATGCTGGTATTTAGTGACCACATACTTGGTGATAATTTTTGTTAAGAAACTCTTACGTTCATATACAACTCCAAACTGGTTCACTGTATCTGGTGCACATCCTAAAAGTGGCCACACACATTAGATTAATGTCTTCCAAACTAATTTCAGTGGGATTGGATGACCATCTATTGTACATGTGGGTGTCCCAGTGTTGGGGAGGGGAGAGCCTAGGGCTGCAGATTTTCAACATGCTTGATCCTTTTGTTGTTGTGGAGATGACCCTCCACCAGAGGTGTCTACCAGCAACTTGCTTCCCTTTCTTCATTAAGAACATGTGTTCATCCGAGCTGAGCCTGCATGTGTATGTGGAGGTTTGCAAGGACTGTCAACCGAGTATCCTAACCACTGAGCCCATGTGTAACCAAAAACTTCCCAGATTTTGGCATTTAGCATTGTGTACCTGAATTTTCCATGGTCAGTATACTGCGGTATCTTGCTTTGCATAGTATTTTCCATCCTCACAGTCTTCTTATTGTGGTTTTAAAAGTTAATATTCATTGGAGCGGTGGTAATGTGCTAAAATTCACCTAGGTAATGCTGCGTAGGATTTGCCTAGGTGCACCTGCCCAGATGTGAAATGTCACTGGCATGGCTTTGATAAAGAAGGTTGGCATCCAAGCGACAGACACATATCCGCTTAGTGTGGTTTGTGTTTGCAAAGACGACGGTTAGGACAGGGGTTTATGCATGAGAAGAAACCCTCGTATTATTTCAGGAGGCAGCGTGTGTGTAAAGAAGGGGAGGTTAAGCTTGTTCTAGCATACATTGCTGTTTGGTTTGGCTGGGGCCTAGTTCCTGCTGCTGGCTTACCTCCATATTTCACGACTGCACCTCACGCATCTCCAGACGACATCCTCTCTGTGTTTCCTGGCTGCACAAAATTACCCTCAATAAGCAGATCGATGCACCCACGACTGTTCTGTTTTCTAATTAACCCCTTACTGTATCTTTCCAGATGTTAAAGTAGCTCAAAATGGCTTAAAAAAACAGTGGCAACTTCCTAATGGTGATCCCGGCCTGCCAGAGCTTACAATCTGAAGTTCTGACCTTTTCACTTTAGCATCGATGGATCCCGTCCGCTGGTTAATAACTACTCCTAGTTTCCTTTTGGTAGTGAATGGGTTATGGCACCTCTCGCCGAGCTCCCCATCAGCTGCAGTTTCCATCATGTAATCTGGTTTTAGCAATCATTTCCTGGAGCAATTCCAGCCAGAGCTCAGACTGGAACAAAAATCCCTTGGAAATAGCCCATAGATCAGGCTTACAAGGCTGAAAAGCTTCTGGGGCCTCTGTTCTCCCGGCACAGCCAGCAATGGGACAGTTTTGTTTTATCTTGTGCAGATTATTGGGGATGAGTACCTTACAGCAATTATGATATATAAGCAAAGGCATTAACTAATACTATGCAAACTGGGATTCTACGCAGCGTCCTCCTTTTCACAGTTCATTGTATAATGTCAGTAAGGGTTGTGGAAGTAAATTACAACACAAGGATACTGTGGACTAAGATAAAAATGTTCACGGTAGCCAATTTACTGCGTTTCCTTAATTTGGTTACATGAACCAGATTGGCTGTGAGTTCCTGCTGTGAATGAGGGAGAGAGCTGCTTTATTCACACATTTCACTGGACACAGTACGTTTGGGCTGCCTCCTTTTCAGCGTCTTTTGCGCACTTTCATTTACAGGATTTTACAAACTGTAGGGAGATTTATTAAAGGGGTTTCCATGCTTGATGACCTATCCTTAGGATAGTTCATCGATTAAAGATCGGCAGGGGTCTGACACCCGGCCAGTCAGATGTTCAAAGAGGCTGCGAAGTTCATGTGAACTGTTGTAACTCTTCTTTTCTTACCAAGCACAGTACCGTATATTTCTACTGTGGCTGTGCCTGGTATCACATCTCAGCTCATTCACTTGAATGGTACTGAGCCGTGATCAAGACATGTGACCAATGAATGTGATGTGCGGCCACTTCACATAGCTGGTCTGCGGGGATCCCTGGTGTCAGACCCCCACAGATCTACAATTGATTACTTATCCTATGGACAATTTAAAAGTCTTGAGAAACCTTTAATCCTGTGCTACGTTTAGACATGGCACGCAGAAACTGCACCAAAGTTATCACAGTGGTTCATTTTATTAGACATATTAGTCTTCCTTAAATTTTTGGTAAAATTTTAGCCATTTTGCTGAGTAAATCTCCCCAATATGTATTAGCAAGAGTCCCTTATTTATCCACACTCTTTTTAGTCCCATTTAGTATTCGTGTACAACCCACTTAAAGGGAACCTTCCACACGCCTGAACATGCAGACTTCTCTATGGGCAGCATGTTATAGAGCAGGAGGAGCTGAGCAGATGGATAAGATTCAGTATAACTTGTCATTTATTGACTGAAATCCCTCAAAGATAGATGTCAGTCATTCAGTAGGCCCGCCCACTGGACTCCTAAGGTCCGAATGAGCAGAGATTGAAATGAATGGTTACAAGTTATTCAGAAATGTTTCTAACGCAACCGTATATTACTGTGCTCAGCTCATCCTGCTCTATAACATGCTGCGTGCTGCCACAGGTTCTCTTTAGGAATGTTAGTTTGGTCACCCATAGGAAGGTCCATTTTGCATGAGATAACCCCGCCACTGCCTGTGCATGTTTTTGTCAGAAGTTTCATCCTGAGCAGATGCTTTTTTTTTTACACTGTTTCTTGATACCAGCTGCAAGAAGATATTGTGTAGCCGCTGTCACTAAGGCTCTGCAATGGATCTTTGCAGCTGCTGTCTAGTCAGAAAGTGCTATGTCCGTCTCTTCCCTCATGTTAGGGAATGATACTAGTGGCGGTCTTGGTGACAAATATCGCAATATGTTACAAATGACATTATTTGTCTCCTCTTTTGTGATCGATCTTATATATTCTTAGTGGTATTCCCACATTCCGAATATCTGATCGCTGGGGATCCTAAATTCTCCATACTTGCTCACTCGTTACTTCAGCAAGGAGGAATGTGAATGGAGTGACAGTCAAGCATGTGACCTGTTGCTTAAAGGGAGTGTGTCACCAGAAGCCAGCATATCAACCCAGCCCCGCAGATAGTTAGGTTAGGGGCACCTGAATTAAACAGTGTTTTCCCTTTATGAATCACTACCTCTGTTGCTTGAGATATTGCTTTTTTTAGTCAATATGCAAATGAGCTCTTTGGAGCAATAAGGATGTTGGCACTTAACTCTTTGGAGCAATGTCAACGTCCTTGTTGTTCCAAAGAACTCCATATGCGTATGGACAAAAATAGCGATATCTTGGCAACAGAGACACTGATTCACAAGGGGAAAAGGACTTTTGATTCAGGTGACCCTAACCTATCTATCTCCAGGACTGGCATCTGCTAACACTCTTTAATTCATTGTCTATAGAGCTGAGTGAACCAAACACTGTACTCTATTTTCATCAGTCCTATAGACTTTGAATGAAGCCACAGCCATTGTTATTTATGTGTTTCAAGTAGATCTTATTGGAAACTCACAAATCCATTACAAATCCTACTTGCAAATTTATGGAATATTCTAACATTGTTCTCCTTTCTCTCCACAGCAAAAATCCCCATCAGAGTCGTTTGTTCGGGAGAAGAGATCTAGTTCCCAACCCTACGCCGGTCGCCCAATTCAGTTGGACAAAATCTTGCTCTCCAAGGTCAAAGTGCCTCACACATTTGTTATCCACTCATACACTCGGCCGACAGTGTGCCAGTACTGTAAGAAGCTGCTAAAAGGTCTGTTCCGTCAAGGGCTGCAGTGTAAGGACTGCAAATTCAATTGTCACAAGCGTTGTGCAACTAAAGTGCCTCACAACTGCCTTGGGGAGGTGGCCATTAATGGAGGTATGCATATGATGGTGCCCAGTGTGATTTGCTGTTAGATGCTATATGAGGTGGAATGTGGGGCTTTATATCTGTTTTTTTTTTTTTTTTTTTTTTTCTGGAGACCTGCTGAGTCCGGGAGCAGAGTCTGATGTGGTCATGGAAGAGGGAAGTGACAATGAAAGCGATCCAAGCATCAGACTGATGGACGATGTAGATGAGCCCCTTACTCCAGATTCTGACAGTATAATGACAGGCTGTCGAAGTGAGAATGGAGACATGCAGGACCCTGATCAGGATCAGGACACATCAGATCGTATGATCAGGTATGCAATAAGGTCTGAAGACGGACTGAAAACAATGACAAAGTTTCAGAACTTTTGACATATATTTGTGGGTTATATTCACACATAGTTGCTCTATAGCAGTTTTGCCATGATTTTCTTTTTTCTTGCAAAACTATGTTGGTATCGCAGTAGTTTGGCCCAGAGTTTTTTTCCTGGCTTATCAATTGATGACCTATTTTTAGGTTATCAATTGAAGATTGATGGAGTGCCTCACCGCTGAGCTGCCTAAAGAGGCCTTCAGCGTCTGCACAGAAAACAAAGCACAGCACCATATATTTTACAGCATCTGTGATTCGCATCACAGCTGGAATGGGAATGAACTGCAAACAGCCATGTGACCAACGAACATGACGTCATATCGCCTGTGAAGCAACACTGTCTGCATCAGACACCACTGTGATCACGAATATGTGGTTTCAGTTCAGTGGAGCGAAACTGGACTTAGCAAATATCTTGCAAACCTATTCTCCCACAACCAAGGCTCTGAGATTTGCACTTATGAAAACCTGAGTACCCCTGAAAAGTTGAAATAGCTGCAGGGTCTTCCTTGGTAGTCTTATATGTTATATGACTGTATAAACCTTTATTGTGTCTTATCGGTTTTTCTTCTGCTTATAAGTTCCATTATGGATGCCGCACATTTTACATTTGTCACTAAGGAAGTAGGCCATGTACACTAAGGAGCTGTCTGCTCCTATACATTATAACTAGTTTAGTTTGTTTACATGTAATTCTGCCAGGAGTGACTGTTCATTAGCAAACAAATAGCTGAGAAAAAAAGCTCAAGTGACCATAATCTAGGTGATCCAGGAACACTGGACTGCAAATATAGGGAAAATACATACATACATACATACATGCATGCATGCATGACACAGGAAAAGAGCAAACTATGAGCACAGTCAGGAAAGCTGCTTGCTGTCTATGAATAATATCCCATCTGTAATCACATAAGCAACCAGAAGTAGATACAATTTAAGAAAAGTCTTCTATCTACTTGTAAGATGTGATATTTGCAGAATGATTAGTCCTTTGCATAGAGAAAGCAGTCTGCAAACGTATTGAGGCTGTGAGGAGAATAAGCCCCTCTCCATTCACTGTATGAAGAGAGGAAAATATCTCCCTCTCCATCTTGCATCTATGGAGACAAAACTTCAGTAGTAACATGGAGTGAACTGCAAATTAGATAGAAGGGTGACACCTAGTCGCAGTGACTTTATAGAGGTATTCTGTTTCAGGCAGAAACAGCCATATTATTAAAGTATGTTACATTTTGGTCCAGAATCACATACTCTATTACATGAGACCAAGTTAACTTGACCATTTAAAAGGAGTCCGCCCCTAAACCACTCATGATCCAATCATAGACTGTGTAGGGGCCTTTATGCCTATAGGAGTATCATAGTTTTGCCGTTGCATATACAAAAATACTATTCTAATATCCATTTATGGTTGTGGTTTTAATTCTCAAGTTTATTTGAGTCATTTATCTTTTTTTTCAGCCCGTCAGCCAGTAATAACATTCCCCTGATGAGAGTGGTTCAGTCTGTCAAGCACACAAAGCGGAAAAGCAGTAGTGTTATGAAGGAAGGTTGGATGGTGCACTATACCAGCAAAGATTCCATGGTAAGAATAAGTCTTAGTACCAGTTCATTTCTACAATTTATCTTAATTAATAAAACCATTGGTATTTTTTTTCTAAGTTTTTATAATTATTATTATGCTTGAAAAATTTTGTCTAACATTTTATACATTTCTTACATATCCAAACTATTTATGTTTATATTTTTTTTATTTTTTCCCCTTTGTAGAGGAAAAGACATTACTGGAGACTGGACAGCAAGTGTATAACCTTATTTCAGAACGATACTGGAAGCAAATATTATAAGGTAAAAAAAAATTTAGGTAATTTAGAAGAATTTTTTAAATCTTTGTGTGACAACTTTAAAAAGGTTTCCCCCTGATAACCATATATCACCTATGCACAGATTAGGTGATAAATGTCTGATCGTTGGGGGTGCCACCATTGGGACTCCAGCTGATCACTGGAAAAGGGGGCTTGAGCCATCCTTTCCTCTTCACTGCAGTTATGTAGGATTTACCTATGTTCCCTGCCATTCTGTGCATCTCTTTGGAGCTGAGAGAAACTGCCAAGCGCTGTACTCTGCTGTCTTCGGTCAGCCCCATAAATATTGAATTTCTTTTAAAGGGATTTTCTGACATTTTTGAAAATTTGCACAAACAGATAAGTGTATAAAGGAGAAAAAAAAGGGGACTGTCCTTTTGAAGGCCTCTCTACTCCAGAATTGCAGGTCTGGTCCACAGGGCTTCCTGTCAAAATAAGACTGAAATTGATAACGTCTTGAGCATTGTGCATCAGCACACCGCCTCCTCCTGTGATCTGATCACTTTGGAGAGGAGAGTTAACTGAGTGTGGACTCATAGACTAGCCTCACCCGCACATCAGCAGGAGTGGATATAGTTTAGTTTATAGGTTTTTTTTGTGGTAGATTTAATGAAATTATAATTTTGACATCAGATTTTTAGTATTTTTTGTTTTTCTGCATTTATACTGTATCTCTTGTTTTTTTGGTTTGTTTTTATTGACAGGAAATCCCCCTTTCTGAGATCCTCTGCCTGGAACCTGCTAAAAACCTGTCCTTGCTCCCCCCTGGTGCTAACCCTCACTGCTTCGAGATCACCACTGCCAATATCGTATACTATGTGGGGGAAAGCCTGTCCCAACCCATCACCCCTGAGGTTGGAAATAACATGGTTGTGAACAGCGGAGTGGGCATGGAAGTAGCGCGTATGTGGGAAATAGCCATACAGCATGCCCTGATGCCAGTGAATCCTAAGGGAGCCAATGGAGGAAGCAGCCAGCACAGTATGTCATTGCGCTAAGAATGGGGGAATATGAAAACACGGGGTCTCATGGTTTGTGAAGTAAAATGGGGATTATAACACATGGGTGCCATATACGCTGTTGATTAATCACAGTTTTCAGGATTTCTGCTCAATGTCAACAGTGGATGTTCTTCAGTGCAGCCAAGGAGAAGAAGAAAATGCCCAAAATGGTGCAATTTTTTGCAGCACAATTCACTGGATCATCTCTGTCCTGATCATGTGATGGAGAATACACAGGCCCATTGCTCATTACTGGGCGCCGATCTGGTAGCTGTACTATAACCAGATGTGTGTCACATGACCAGGGCAAATCTTTATCCACTGTAAGTAAACGTTGAAGGCTCCTTTTACATGTTAGCAAGCAGAGATCTTGAAAACCCTGAGGAATTTGTATGGGAAGTACAATGGAAAATTCTGTAGTTTCTTATACAAAATTATACTTTATTTGCTAAAACTAAAATACTCCTTAAATGACTAGATCTCTGTGAAGAGGTGACAGTCCTTGCCTTACATATGTATTCCGGAGTGTAGTAGATAGTGGAAAGGATTTATTACAACTAGTGCATAGGCGAAGTGCAGGGACTGCTACCTAAACTTAGTCTTAAAGGGCTATTCCCATTTTAGACATGTCATACAGTACGGTGCAAAAGTTTAAAGCAAGTGTGGAAAAAATGCTGCAGTAAAGGAATGCTTTCAAAAATAGAAGGACTTAAAGATGTGTGCAGCCCTCCTAACTCATTTCTGTAGGGGTTAACCAAGAAAGCTTGCCTGGCTGTTTCTGAATCTCTTTGATGTAAATGAAGAGAGTTGCACACATGCACAGCCACCTCTGTGGAGGGTGGAATCCATTTTGTCTACTTCTGTATCCATTTTGTTAAAGTATTACTAAAGTTCAAAAATTGATACAGAAGTAGACAAAATGGATTCCACCCTCCTCAAGCCATTCTCTGCCTGGATGACCTGCCCTAGCAGAATGAGCACACCATTTCTAGAGATTAGTGTGGGACCCAAATCTTTTGGGCACTAAAGACACTTCTTGAGGATGTCCAATAAATGTCTAATATGGGTGAAACCCTTTAAAGATTTCCTGTTCTGTGAATGTGAGTAGATGTCCAATTAAATATTTTTTTCTATTTCAGGGGATGTATCGATGAGTATCTCTGTGTCCAACTGTGAGGTGCAGGAGAATGTGGTACGTATAGAAGATTTTTTTCTGCTTTTCTAGAAATTGCTGCGGGTGACAAATGTTTACACATCTATTCTATTCCTTATGGTACAATGTTGGTCAGTTTTCAGGAAGAGGTTCTCTAGCTTTTCCCATGCAATCCCATTTATGGTCTTCTCTGTATAGCTAAAGCTGACTCATTTGTCCTTAGTTAGTCCATGAAGGTTGTCAGTTTGGATGGCAAATCACTGATCTATCTCTGCCTGGATCTGTGGCATGTAAGAATGACTCTCCAGCTACTGTGTTCAACCCCGATCAGCTTTATATCAGATATCTTCCTTCAGTTAATATCTATCATGGGTGTTTTGACCGTCGGCAGAAATTGGCCTAAATTCCACCGATCCAAAAGCTCTAATGTGTGGCCAGCTTGGTTCATTTTTCAGAGTGATTCTGCCTTAGTATGACACAGTAGAGCTGAAGTCTGAAACATAACATAAACTTTCTCCTTTTATAAGCCTAAATATGAAACTAGTTGATCTGAGACAGTTTTGCAAACTTGAAGGGTTTGTTTCAACTGGAGACTTGTATTCCCTATCCAAAGGATAAGGAGATAAGCATCTGATTGCTGGGCTCAGGAGAACAAGGGTCTGACGTTCCCGTAAGCGATCCTTGTGAATAGCATGGTAGTGTTGGTGGTCCAACAGAATCAAATTGATGCACACCATAGCTTCATACACACATGGTACTCAGGGGAACCTGTGGGCTTCAATTCTCATGATCGTTGGGGGGTCCCAGTGGTCAGGCTTCTGCCGATCAGACATACTTAGGTCTGTTCCTTCAAGGTACCTATATCAATAGGAGCTAAGTTGTCTGAACCAGCCAGTTTTGTTACGGTCATGCATATATCGACTTTTCCCCAACAGATGTTGCCAAAGGAACCAAATGTCCCAGGCTTGGTGAATTTCAATACCTGTCGGATCCTTTGTCTTTACAAGAGGCAAGCTGCTGCTTGAGTTGTCTGGCAGTGGCTTACGCCATTCTTTATTTTCCAGTTCAGAGCACATGCACGCTCAGTCAAGCGTTCATGTATATAGGGAGGGGGTCAGTAGGAATAGCTGTAGGCTGAATAATGGTTAGTTTGACAGCTATTTTGAAGGTGCTTAATTCTTGCTGTGACCACATAGCATTTTCTTTTCTTTTCACAGGACATCAGTTCGGTATATCAAATTTTCCCAGATGAGGTTCTTGGGTCAGGCCAGTTTGGCATTGTATATGGAGGTATGACTTGTGTGTTTTATTTATTCAGTATGACATATTATAATCTGTATTAAAGGGGTTGTCCAATTAAGTTAACTCAGCAGGACCTTTGTCCCTTTCCGCATTCAACCTGACAGCAACCAGGCTGAGTGGGGGCAGCATTGGTGACAGTCAGTGCTCCCATACATTTTAATGGGTGCTCGGGAGATAGCTTTGTGTCTCCTTTGCTCCCATTGAAGTGAATAGGAGTCCTGACCACTACAAGTCCAGCCCAGGTTGAATGTGGCGTGGGATAAAGGTCTTGCTGTGTTTACTTTGTGGGACAACCCCTTTAACAAGAATTCTTGGCTCTGGGATTTTGATTTCTTTGTGCTCTTATGTAAATATTTTATATTGTAGGTAAACATCGGAAGACGGGCCGGGATGTGGCTATCAAAATAATCGATAAGTTACGATTTCCTACAAAACAAGAGAGCCAGTTACGGAATGAAGTTGCCATTTTACAGGTATCAAAAAACTACTTATGAGTTATCTCCAATCTGTAGCTCTCCAACTCTCATCATGCCCTGTCAGACTATGGTGGTTGTAGTCTCACTACTGCTGGAGAACTACAGGTTGGAGCCCTTTGAATGATCTACAGGGCTGCCATTAATGATGCAATAGAAATACTGTTCAAGACTTTAGGTAAAAGGGGTAGGCACTAGCTGGACTGGAAGGGAAGCGACTCAGGTGACCACTGACGTCAGCGGTCACCTGTTGGGTACCAGTGACAGCACTGCTAATAAGTCACCTGGCCCCACTTATCCAGTTTGCCTGGAAACCCCCTTTAAGAGACAGCAACAGTTATGCGAGAGTCTCTTCCGCTCATGAGCAGGGGTGCCAAAAGCACCCCTACTAGTTTGCTATTGACAGTCTATTCTTAAAAATAAGACTGAATAACCCCTTTAAATTCCAGTCTAACAAAATCCCCTGTGAATTGCTAAAGTAGTTGTTGAACTGAAATGATAAACTGGTGACATTTACTTGCTAAGTAAGCGATATGTAAGTAGAGATTTAGAGAATTTATTTAACACTACAAAATGAAATTTCATCACCCGTTTCAGGTTGTGTCTGATATTACGCTGCATATGAAATCACTAGAAGAACCGTGCCTGCAAGCATTTATGTTTCTCTTGTACTTTTTGCAGTTGGTCCCTTAACAGGTTTACTTTGTGTCTTGGAGATTATTGTACGGGGTTGCTTGAAGCTGAAAAATATCTCTGTGGCTTTCATTTTGGTCATAGATGTCGGAAAGTTTACCAATTTGACATATACTTTGTTGGATTGATGGTAGGGCATCATAGATAAGAGGGGTTTTCCTTGATGGCCTGTCTAGGATAGGTTGTCAAAATCAGATGAGTGGATGTCTGATTTTTAGCACCCCTGCCAGTCAGGAATCCGAAGGGGTCACAGTCTGCAGCATATTCATTGGTTACATTGCTCTATCTACTTGCACACTGTCTACTTGGTAGCGTGCAGGGTGTTGTAGCTCTGTCCTGTTCACTTGAATGCGATGAAGCTGCAATATCCTGCAAAGTAGATGGCGTGCCAGTAGACAGGCTGATGTAAGACAGGCTGATTTAAAAAAAAAAAAAAAAATGCTGTAGCATTTATGTGAGCAGCACAGTACCATCAAACAGGCAGATGCCAAGAGTCAAGTCCTCACCAATCTGATATTGGTGGCCAATCCTAAGAATGGGTCTTCAGATCCTGGAAAACCTCTTTATACTGGAAGAGTATATATATTGGTGGCTATGGTAATGGTATAATATGAGATTACAGAAAAAAGGGTCTACTTTATTTTCAGAAGAGCGCCCCTCTTGCCCATGAATTGTCTGTTATACCTTAGACATTAAGGTCCCATGCACACGACTGTGGTTGAGTTTATCACAGAATGAAGCCGGATGACACACGAATGCATCACATTCAGTGATGCATTCATGTCTATTGGGGCTTTCGGATCCATTCCGTTACGATAACCTGGATAATTATAGAACAGGACCTTTTCTGCTCCATGCTATCGGAACGGAATGGATCCATGGAAAACACACATGTGAATGCAGCATGGAATGCACTCGGATGTTACATTCTATGATAAACTCCCCCAACGGCCCCCAACTTGGATGCACCCTCAGTCATGTGTATGAGACCTTATGCAGCTGAACTTCAGTACCAGGCATATACCATTGGAAGAGTGACATGTTTTCTAGAGAAATTGTACAACCCCTCCCCGCACAGCTGACCGGACTTGTGGGGCTACAGCATAGCACTATTGATATGTACGGTGCAGGACAAGTAGTCACTTGTTTGCTGCAACTTGTAGCTGTAGCCACTTCTTTGAACACAAACCACAAAACCATGAACCACAGTATGCGAGCAGCATTGTGCACTCCGCTAACTGATCACCGAGACATTGCTTTGTTTACACTTCTGTTTTTGTGAATTCCTGAAGATGCACATTTCTTCTCTGGAACGGAGTTGTGTTTTGTCTTTTAGATGTTTTGTTAGATCCTCGGTGAGTCTTTCTTGTGGTTAAGGCGATAGCTTTGTTCTCCTTTTGGCTCTGTAAAATGTGTGCATATAGAGAATTGAGATCTTATTCCTGCCTGGCGTTTTATTCTGGCTGGGATGTGTTATCTGCCAGACTGAAATCCTTTTACTGTCCATACTGTGACAGGACTTTACTGCTGTGTTCTGGGAAACACTGCGACTGGAGCTGTCCAAGTATTTTTTATGAGGAAAGCAAAGTTTAAAAGGGTTTCCGGGATTAAAAAAAAAAAAAAATAAAATAAAATAGTGGTAAGAAATGCAATAAAATAAAAAACCTTGATAAATCCACCAACACTCCAGCGTCAAGACTTTGGTGATCCCTGCCAGTCTTTATAGATTTTCCTGAAGCAGTGAGATGCCAAACACCCATGTGACCCCTACATTCAGTAACTGCTAGTATATACGACATAAGACCGCTGCTGCACTCACATGAAAGTGTTTTATAATGGCTTCCCCTCTCTTTACTACTCTACTCAACAATGAAATCGCTACAGCTAGGTTCATGTCTGTGTTGGAGGCTCTGTTATAGGGTCTGCCTGAAAATCAGCATAGTGATAAGTCCTTCACAGAGGACTGTTTCCCCTACCGCTTTCAGTTTAAGAGCGACGGACATCCGATGGTCCCCATTATAGTCAATGGAGACCATTGGGCTCTGTGTGTAACTGTTGTTTTATCGGTCCGCCTCTCCATTGTTCGGGTCCGTCGGGAGAGGCTCCTGCTCCAGCCAGTTGCCTTACAGCAAGACAGACAAACAAGTGTGGAGGAGTTCCCTCTGTCTGTGCCCAACCCAATTACTCTAATGTAAACAACATGGCGGACATTTTCTTCCATTGTGTAAAAGTTCTGCAGGTACAACCTTTTCTTCCTTCATGTTTTTACTTTTCTGATGGAAGGAAGCTTTTTACAGGGGGGTGAATGAAACGGACACCTGACGGAGGGGGCTCCACCTGCATCTGTCTGATGGATGACTGCAAAAGGCATTAACTACGGTAGTGTGAACATAGCCTTATTTCAAGGAATACAAGTTATAACAAAACCAAGGTTGTCAGGATTGCAGACATATCCTTTTTAATAGAGACCTATTTTCTGCAGAGCCCTTTCTAGGTGTGTATATGTTCATGTGACTAACCCTTTTATTTCTATGCATGAAGTCTTATGTTATAGCAGAACAAAGAGCGCCGCTATACTTCTCTGTATTTTCCATTCGGACTGGACATCTGAGAAACCTAACAATGGCAATGCTTCCATGAGCAATGACCGGCATCTACACCTTCCCCGTGACATGCGATAGCTTCATTTGTGGCACAATACTCTGCCATTCATTCTTAATAGCTGTTTGCACCTGCGTCGCTGTCCAGTTTTAATTATGTCACTCCTCTGTTTGTTTTAGGACTACTCCACGTACTACTTTACATCAGAGCCGGCCTTGTTACAATGTAAAGCTGCTCACCTGTAACTGTACTTGTAATAATACCCACCGATGAAATCTGAGTGGCAAAGCCTTATGATGCTTGTGATAAATATCATTTTTCCTTTTTCCACTTGCCAAACTTGGCTATTGAAAGTGCTTCTCAAGGATTAGAAAACATGCCTGCTTCCTATCCAAAACAGCGCCACTCCTGCCCCACTGGCTATGTTTATTATTACACTTACTCGAATGGGACAGAGCTGCAATACCACTCAGAACCCATGGACAGATGTGCCGCAGTTTCTGAAACAGTTACGTGCTTCTAATAGTGAAAAACTCCTATAGACTTAAAGGGGTATTCCCACAGACATAACCATTTTTAAATTTGTAGATAATTAAAAGTTAAACACTTTTGCAAATATAAGTAATTAAACATTTTGCAGAGTTTTAAAAATTTTCTCTAAATATCTTGTGGTCACAAGTTGTTGTCTTGATCGGTTGCCACTGGATACGACCATGAATGCAGAAACTTTCTAAGGTCAGAAAATCAGCTATAATTTCCTTATTGTGGCCGGGATATCTTCTGATACATGTAGTGTCCCTGCCTGATAACCCAGCTACAATAAGAAAATCATGGCTGAGTTCCTGATAAGTCCCAGACCATAGAAAGTTTCTGCATTAGTGGTCGTATCCATTGGCAACCGATCAAGACAACAGATGTCACCATTAAAATAGTTAGAGGAAATCTTTAAAACTCCGCAGAATTTTTAACTACTTATATCTGCAAAAATGTTAAAGTTTTAATCATCTACCATTATAGATATGATTATGTTCATTGGAATACCCTTTTAAGGCTCCATGTAGCGAAATGCAGCAGGAAAATAAATGCAGCAAAACGGCATTGCATCTTTTTCCACAGCGTTTTTGCTGCATTTTTCACGTTTTTTTCCCCCTATTAAATTTATAGAAAAAAATGTTTGCAATTCCACAGCTGAAATTAACATGTGCTTTTGAAAACTCGGCTATTACGCAGTTTTTTTGTTTTTTTTTTCTGCAATATGTGCATGAGATGAAATAAAATCTCATTTGCTTTGCTAGTACTGTAAAATGCAGCGTTTTTTTTTGCCTCTGTATTTCCACAGCAGCCAAAAACACTGCGTTTCTGCAACATGCCGCCTTAGCCTTAAGTAATCTTTAAAGGAATTGTAAAATTATAGAGCTACATAGTTAAGGACAAAAATTCAGTCCAACCTATAATCCTACAGTGATGATCCAGAGAAAGGCAAAAGCTCTATGTGGCGGATTCCAGTTACCCCATATTAAGGGAAAAATCCATCTTGACTACAAATAGGGGAATCCCTAAATCAACCGCTTATCTCCAACAATCTAAAACCTATAACTTGTAACAGTATATATATCCAGGCCCCTATAGAACTTTGGCAGGAAGTTCCATAGTCTCACTTCTCTTACAGTAAAGAATCCCCAACTAATATAAACAGTGAAACCTTCTGTCTGCTTAAAGGGATAATCCAGTTTCTATTTGTATTCTTTAATACTGCTGCTACAGGGCATATAAGTATAATAAATGAGTACTCACCTCTCTGTGGGTCTCCTTTTCCACCTCTGGCAGCTCTGTTCATTTGTGTACAGGTCCTGTGCTATTTATGTGAGGGAACCACTGCAGCCAATCACAGTTCTCTGTGGCCACCTTTTCACCAATAGCATGTGACTGTGGTGATTGACTGCAGCCGTCCCCTCATGCAAACAGCCTGGGTCCTGTATACAAAGTAACTTAGCTTCCAATGGTGAAAATGGAGGCCTCGGAAAGGTGAGTAATCGTTCGTTATGCTTATATACCCTGTAACAACAGCATTAAAGAAAAAAAAATAGCAACTGGACAACCCCTTTAAGGCAATGTTCACATCTGCGTCAGTGCCCAGTGATATCAGGGAGAAAAGCAACAGATAACGACCAGCGCACCCCATTATAGTCAATGGGGTCCCACGAGATCCATTGTTGTCAGTCATTAGATTTATTGATTGTACATGCACGTATTCAGAAAATCCACACCAGCTGATTTTGGTGCAGATTTTCATACATGTACATGCAGATTTCAGTGCAGATTTCGAAGCCCTTTTTTAAGAAAAAATAAAAAATCTGCGCTGGAAAAAGCAAATGGACATGCTGCGCATTTTAGGTCAATTTGTGCAGAAATAAAATCTGCCTCAAGTTGCATGAGAAATAGAAGTTGTGATTGACTTTAATGCTAATGGATTACAGTGCAGATTCTATGTATGGGCTAACTAGTGATTTGTATAGAGACCAAACATTGTTCTTGTCATGGGCATACATGTCTCTCTTGAAGCATCCCATGATTGATTTTATTTGCCTTGGCAGCTGCTGCCTGGCACTATTTGTTTGCCTTCCAGATGCTGATATAAGTAGTGGGGTTGGCTTATTGCAGAAGGTCTTGCCACAGATGGTTATTGCTATCAGTTAGTTTGTGATAAGGAAACCAAAGTAAAATTGAGCTTCCTCCATTCAGTGTACTGAGACCTGTTCTGAATGAACATTATAGACAGTAATTATTATTATAACACATAAAACATAGTGTTCTGTGCCTGTAAGTATAGCAGCCAGAGGTAGTGGATCAGCTGATCGGTGCAGGTGTCTGACCCTGGACGATCAGATACTGATGACCTATCTGCAGGATACATTATTAGTATCTGATCTGTGGGGGTCCAGCTCCTGAACCGAACACCGATCAGCTCATCTGACTTCTTCCGGGCCTCAGAAGCTACTGGTGTGAACAGGGCCTGAAACAGCTCTGCTACTATTCAAGTAATAGGTGCAGGGTTGCAGTACCCTGACGCCACCCCCATACAGTGGACAGGGATGGAGCTCTGCCCCTATGACTAGAATAGCAGTAGAGCTGCTGCTGGCTCCATTCATAGCAGTAGCTTCTGGTGCCTGGAAACAGCTGGATCAGCTTATCGGTGTGGGGTCTGGGTGTTGGATTGCCACCAATCAGATACTGATGGCCTGTCCTGTGGATATGTCATCCGCATGGAAAACCCCTTTAATGACTGCGTTTCCTGCTGATCAGGAATTATTTATTGGGGGTGCATGTGACAGATTGCTTAGAGCCAGAGGTGCTTCTTGGCTGAAGGTTCTGGGGACATCGATCTCCTTTAATAAAGTTTTCTTGTGTTCTAGACCAGACAATCCCTCTTACTTTCTGTAATATTGTCTTGCTGCAGCATTTCAGCAATGTCCTTCATGGTTCCTTATCTCCATCTGCATTGTAGTTATATTATTGCAGTACTAACCTTGTGCATCGTAACAAGTTATTGTCTATGGTAATGTAACCGGTAAAACAAAAGCCTAAAGACATTGTATCCTCTGGTGTTTCATACACACTGGTGTTTCTTACACACTAGATTAATGATGGCGATTTCTGCAGAACCTGTTGACCATTTCATGCATATGCGAAGCCTTCCAACTCTCCCCTGATGGCAGATATTGGGGGGACGATCAGGCATTTTAACTTTTAACATGTCCAATCTTGTTCTCCAGGGGATAAGGCTTCCCAGAGATGTCTGACTGGTGATTGAAAGGGGTTTTGTTATTATGGGCACTTATCTCCTATTGTATGTCAGATTGATGGGGGTACAATGGCTGCCCCCATTCCCCCTTGTGATCAGGAACACAGGGACCAGAAAGTCCCCCTGCATCCTCCATGTGAATGAATTATCAATATCCTTGCCTGACCGCCACGCCATTCACTTCTCAATTCTAGGACCGCACTCTACGGAAACCCCATAGAAGTGAATGGAGCATCAGTTAGGCAAGGGCATCGCCGCTTCATTCACATGGGGGATGCAGGATTACTTTTGGACCCCCCCTTTCTCCTGATCGTTGCTAGTCCCACAACACTGACACTTATCCTCTATTATGCAGATAGGCAACAAGTGTCTGTAATGACACAACCCCTTTAATCCTCTCTCCCCATGCCAAACACATGCACCCTTGGCCAACACCAATCTAAACTGTATGGGCTAGCATTACAACATGTATATCTTATATAAGGTAATACAGTGACTGATAAAATAGTAGGAAGAGGATATAGAATGACAGATGGGAATTACTTTCATGTATCTTATCTGTAGAACCTGCATCACCGGGGAGTGGTGAATTTGGAGTGCATGTTCGAAACGCCAGAACGAGTGTTTGTGGTGATGGAGAAGCTGCACGGGGATATGCTGGAGATGATCCTGTCCAGCGAAAAGGGAAGGTTACCAGAGCGCATCACCAAATTCTTGGTCACGCAGGTGAGTGCTGGTACAGTAGGTCATGTATAACAGGATGTGAGGGGTTATAAGGAAATCAAACCCATGTCTTACGTTTCAGATCTTAGTAGCACTGCGACACCTTCACTTCAAAAATATTGTCCACTGTGACCTAAAACCAGAGAATGTGCTGCTGGCGTCCGCAGATCCCTTTCCTCAGGTAATAAACAGGGGGCTTTTAGATTAAAGGACTACACACTGACATATGATCAAAGGAGCTTTATGGTTTATTTCACTCCACATCTATTACTAGAATGGAGGGAAAGATCTGTCCACTTAGTCCTCATTCTGTGGTCTGTATACATTGTCCTTGTACAACACAAGTGCTTCTCAGAGGTTGGGAAATGGATCAATCTCAGAGTAATCATTACCCAGCCCTTCAACTATACTATTCATTCTGCCCTTAACCCTTCACAAACCAGGGCTATTTGGGTCTTGACCAACTACATTTTTTTTTTTCTTATTTTGCCAATTTTTTTTTTTGCAAATTTTTGATTTCTATTTTTATTTAAATACTTATTGCATTTGGATTACTGTTTTTTTTTACATGTTTGTTTTACATTTTTCTTACAATATGACATAATAATTTGTCAGCAGCAAACTGAGTGATGAAACCACCCTGGGACCCTTTCTTTGTTCCAAAGACTTGACTGCACTGGGGGAGGGGGGTTCCTCAGTCCCAGATCACATCACTGGAAAACTTGGTGACCTCTTTGAAGGAGAGGAAGTGGGCTGGTCTGTCTTGCTGCAGTAGGAGATCAAAGAGTTAAATGGCTGGTATTAGTGGTTCCTCTGATCTCTTCTACTAGATCTGGAGCTAGGCTGCCCAGTAGGCAGCTCAGCACATGCTCTTAGGTGGCATCGGACAGGGCAGAATTTATTCTATACTGCTGAAAAAAAAATACACCACTGAGGGAACGAAAGTGTAAAGTGGCAAGCTAAATATGACAACAGGTTAGACCGTGGGTGTTCATACAGTATAGTAGTTCACCAAATACTTGTAGTATGCCTAACACCATGTAATACTTCTACATGCATCTCAGGTTAAGCTGTGTGATTTTGGATTTGCACGTATCATTGGAGAGAAATCCTTTCGTCGCTCAGTCGTTGGGACCCCTGCCTACTTGGCTCCTGAAGTGTTAAGAAATCGGGGCTACAACCGCTCATTGGACATGTGGTCTGTTGGGGTGATCATATATGTCAGCCTGAGTGGGACTTTTCCTTTTAATGAAGATGAGGACATTCATGATCAAATCCAGAATGCAGCCTTCATGTACCCACCACATCCCTGGAGAGAGACCTCATCTGATGGTGAGTGTTTTATCTTGTGTAAAACACACCAATATTCAGCAATTGTGTGTTATTCACATATTTATTGCAGCTGCCACTCCATCCAGAGTCTATGGGACGTATGACGATAGTCGATCACTGTACCCAGCTGTCACATTCAGTCCCATAGACATTGCATGTAGAAGAAGTGCATGTTTATTTGTGAATAATGCAATGTTGTCATTGGTGGGACCTCCAGCGATCAGACACTTATCATCTATCCTGTGCAGAGGTGATAAGCGTCGATCTTAGCGCAACCTTTGCAGCTCATATTATCAAGACAGGTCTGACTAGCTATTATAATGAACTGCACAAAAATATTGCAGAGAAGTTGTTAGTTATTCACCTCCTCCTCCTCCTGCTTCTGATATACATCAGTATGTCAGTCATTGTGGGAGCAGGGAGAGGCAGGGGTAGCACGGCGTATTATTTTTCAGCTAGTCGGACCTGTCATAATGACATAATGCTGTTAAACAGGAATCGTGACAGATCCACTTCAGAATTGTATTTCCAATTCTATAGTATCAATCAGCACTATAAATGTAAATTGTGATGTAAAATGAACCTTTCAGGTAGATTTGGCAGACTAAAACCTTATAGACCGGGGGGTTTCATGTCGCAGATCACCCTGATGTAAAGCCATCCGTGCGCACATTTAATAAAATAAATAAATAAACCTATATACTTACCTCAGGATGAGTCTCATCGGAATCATCTCTAGTGCTCGCAGCACCTGCGCAGTCCTTTAGTGAAGCCGGAATACACACCCCAGTTTTACTGTGCATGCACCTGAGTTCTGGCGCATGCACCCTGAAGCTGAGGTGTACTCCTCTGGCTTCATAGAAGAACTATGCCGGCGCAGGGAGTACAGCGGCAGGGTGAGAATAAAGGTTTTTTTTTTATTTTCAGTGCAGGTACAGATTGTTTTACAACAGAACGATTTGGGAAACTAAACCCCTTATTCATAAGGACCTGTGGGTGGTTTAGTGTCCCAAATCGGCCTGGCAGGTTCCCTTTAATGGACTAATCGGCATCTCGCCTTTGGTGGATCTACTTTTGTATATTTATGTATTGCGTTAATAGCAGCTACCAAATATATTTCGATAATGTTCCAACTACAAGTTCGAATGAATTGATAAGGGAATATTTACACACAACTGTTCTATAGTTTTTTGTTTTTTTTTCTCCTTGTAAATTTGGTAAAACAAAAAGCATTGGTTATGCAAAACTGACCCTAGATTCACACTAGTGTTGGAGAAACACGGAGAGGCAGACCGCTAAAGTAGTGGTAACACACAGAGCCCGATGGACCCCATTGATTAGAATGGGGTCTGTCTGGTGTCCGTTGTTTTAAAACTAAACCAGTGGATGAAAAAGTGCTCCTTGCTGGACTTTTTACCTCTGGCAATTTTCAAGCAGACTCTGCGACAGTCTCTCCAGAGAGAACTTGGCCTTAGAGTTCTCAACCTTTGAGCAGTAGTGTTGTCTAGTCATGAGCAATAACATACTTTTTGGTCATTTATGACTTCTATTCTGCATTTGTAGCAGATTTTCACTCTGCAGACTCTCTAATTTTCAGTTCTCCTGGAGCTGGTGGATGGAGACAAGCTGTTGTTATGTCTCTCATAGACAGCATACAGAAAGTAGAGGGAAATCTACTTCTCTCTCTCACTCGTAAGCATCACCATATTAGTTTTAAAGAAGTACTGACCTCTATTGTTAGGAGCATTGAAGCCTCTGTATGTGCCTCACCTTTCTCACTCAGCTCCTGCTCACTCTTCCCCTTTCTATAGACTTCTATGCAATTTGATAGCTCTTTGAGTCCAGTCCATCTTCCTATGGCAAGATGGGTTTAACAGGGATTCCAGATAGTCAGTTTATGAGGGAGGAGGGGAGCCGGGGAAGAGTCATATACAGTAGGTGGAGAAAGAAGTATTTCTCTTTGGTTTCTTGTATTCACTTGTACTGTTCGTTTATGCAAAGGTTGTTGGATAGTGACCATTGAAGGAACAATATTCAGATTCATAGATTTTATCAGAAACCATAAATGGCTGATCACCCATTTGTCACAGTTTCTCTTCTAAACCTGATTTGTCCTTTTTTTAGCTATTGACCTCATTAATAATCTCCTACAAGTAAAGATGAGGAAGCGTTACAGTGTGGACAAAACCCTCAACCACCCCTGGTTACAGGTGAGCAGCTTTCAACACTTAACCTGGCAACCTGTGGTTTCCATTACTTCTGGATTTTTTTCTTCTTTCATTAGAAATGTGATTATATATGTAATGTGTTATATCAGATGGATCTGGTGTGAAATTTAAACCAGCTTTTAACTTGCGTAGAGTTGTTATTCCGGCACACACACAAGCTAGGAGAGGCATCTACTTTATTAAGTTTGGCGCAGGAGAGATCATACATCAGTTTTGATAAATCACCTCAGGGTTTTTTTCCCATTACAGTAGGTGATAGCATACCATTAGGCTATGCCATTACTTGTGGTGACACAGGCTACTAAATGGGGCCGTGTTGCATATTGCTGGATTGGTAACACTATTGCCTCTAAGCTGAGAAGCTACCCTTGCTGGGACAAGTGCACAGACTTCTTGAGCTCTCCTTTTATTGGTCTGCCAGAGGACATAACTAACTTTGACCAGTGCTAGAGAGAACAGTGCAGTCATACAGTATAGCTGCACAGTCCTCTGTTTCACCCTTGCACGAAGTGCAGGAAGGAAACATGACCTGAAGTTACAACCAGAATAACACTAAAGCCTGGAGAAGTGAGTACCCCCTGAACCCCAGGTTGCCTGCATTAAAGCTTTCACTTCCCTCCACCAGAAGTCCGAAATTTAACCATTTGACTGCCTTGGACCACTAGGGAGACACTAATTTTATCCTACAGAGAAGCCACTAATATCTGATGAGTGGGTGGCTGAGTGCTAGGGTGCTGTATGTTAATTATTTAATGTGGTTTTGTATTGCCCATCTTAGAGAACAGTGTCCAGGTCCCATACTGCCCCCCTCACTAGGTACAGAGACCTTGAGGGAACACTAATGGATAGATGTGTTGTGTAAGGGAATAACTGGAAGGGCAGCTTCACTTCATTTAATGCCTCCCTTTATTCTAGTGATCGCAGGGCTCTTACACGTGACTTTTAAGTACTACATTTAATGTTCCTTATGTTTTTTTATTACTTTCAATAGGATTACCAGACTTGGCTTGATCTGCGTGAACTGGAGTGCAAGATAGGGGAACGCTACATTACCCATGAAAGTGATGACCCCCGCTGGGTGATGTATGCAGGGGAACACTGTCTCCAGTACCCTCCTCATCTTTTGCCCCCACCATCTATTGAACCTGAAGACGCAGAGATGAGAGCTTTGGGAGAGAGAGTCAGCATCCTCTGACAAGTCCCGTGCTATGTTGCACTTCATATTAGTTCCCCTGCAAAAAGAAACATTCCATAGGGAACGGATTTTCGGTGTTGAATGTACCATGTTCATCAATCTGGTTGTGTGCATCACTCCACAAGTCTTTACGATACCTCTGGGCTGTATTCCTCACACAAACCCTTCCTGAAGAGCCTAATGAAGACACTCCATTGGAGCAGTGTACAAGGGGCCCCCCCATATGTCCCCAGGACACCCGGATTATTTTTTATTTGACAGATTGTGCATTATAGGAGCCATTCCATCCTTTATTATATTATTCATTACATTTTGTTTCTGCTTATAAGACCTGCAAGACATTTAACTCCATGGCAGGTGGGCTAACCTGTTCCATTACATTACACATTCTGTGGGTTTATGTGTATGTGTCTATACACAACTCACACTACAGTAAAGTCATTAAGATGTAGTTTCTTATGAGGGAGGTCAAAAGGGAACCAGTCCTGGCAGCAGCAGGAAACAGAGCTGAAGTCCAGCAAGACTCTCAGTAATTACTCCATGATGTGTTGCAGGCACAATGGGAAGCGCAGGGGTTAATCTGCTTGGTCACGACTGTCTTTTATTCCTTTTTTTTTTTGTCCAGAGGAAACAGTGTTGGTTTTTATTTAATTTGTAGTCTGAAGGATGACCTAAAAGTTTGTTTGTGCACAGTGAGATACTCTTCAGGGGTCAGCAGATCGCAGGAAGTACCCGCTGAACATCATAGCCTGGAGCAGGGTGGTCGGAGCGATGTATCGAGGCTCTGTGTGTTGTGCACAGACGCCATTTGTACTAATAGATTCACCAAGGACCAATGCTTTGTTCTGGGCAGCTCAATGAGGTCCCCCAAGCTTTTGCCTCACTTAGCCCCTGATTTGGTTTTGTTCTCAATTTTGCTTAATTGTATTAAAACAAAGTTACTAATATTTTTTCTAAAGGTCAAATACAGTGTATTTAGCAAGTTTTCTCAGTATGTTCCATATTATACTCCTCTGGCAGATTTTAAACTATATTCTTACATTTCTATCCTGAATAAAACCAAAAAACTGTGTTACTACTTCCTGTGCGTTCCCTGGTGAGCAGTTGTCACTGTTTTCCGTGACTGCTTTAGTTGTTGATGTGTGTTTTGTCTTCCTTAAAGGAAAGTGGTTAGCACTTTTGATATAGTGACAGCACTACCTAGAGGAGGG
Organism: Leptodactylus fallax; assembly: GCA_947044405.1. Taxonomy (NCBI): domain Eukaryota; kingdom Metazoa; phylum Chordata; class Amphibia; order Anura; family Leptodactylidae; genus Leptodactylus; species Leptodactylus fallax. The sequence goes on along the minus strand of CAMRHE010000130.1, from coordinate 3,348,662 downwards.
GAAGGGCAGTGTAAACATGGTCATGCAAGACTGAAAAATCCACATCAAATCCAAACACAAGTGCCAGGAGACAGCCCCTTCATGTGCAGTGCTCATAGCCCTCTATCTGTACCACACGCTCCCCCGCCCCTCTACCTCTGCTCAGCAAGGTTAATGCATTCTCATTGGACGCCAGAGCAGTCACTCAGAGCAGGACGGATGGACGGACAGAACATTATTAGAAGCTGGACATGGAAATGACTATGGATTGATTGGATGCGCCAGGTCCAACAGGACCATGATGGGTTTTAGTTCTGGCTTGAGCGATGCACCCCACTCATCCACTTTCAAGCATTTTTTGTTTTAGCAACAGGAATGTCGTGTAATGTTCTGAGAAAGAGAACATTTTAGAGAGAGAGCCTGGGTAGACATTTTTCAGTCATCCACACTCTTCAAAAATTTGCACCAGACATGAATTTTTTGTAACTAGAATGCCTACCTTTTCCTTGTGTTTTGTCTTCTCAGCTCATTTTTCCATCATCTTTAAGCTGGGTATTTTTTGTGAATTAAAGGAGGCCTGTCCGCACATACATCAGATATAAACTAAACACATTGGGGTAGATTTATTAAGATGGACATTTCACCCACCAGTCTTAATAAAGGGCCCGACAGGCACAAGGTGTACCTGATTTATCAAGATGCTCCGGCCACCTAAAAAATCTGGCTCACACCCATCCACCAGAATGGAAATCTATGGCTGTCAGGAACTGGCAGAAATCAGGCGTGCGTTATAATAAATATGTCAGGCTGAAGTGTCCCTTCCCGCTCTACACCTTGTTTCACGGAAAGTGGCGAGCGAAGCACAGAAGGTGGACGAAAGGGCCCTGCGCCAAATGTACGCCGCATTATCACCAATTTATTCCAGAAAACTGGTATAAATTGGATAATAAATTTCCCCCATAGTGCTGTATCTTTTTATTGTGGTTCAGTACTCCAATGCTTTTAATACATACGCAAATGAGTCCACAAGTGTTACTTGGTTGTTCACTCACATTCGAGTGCCCTGGCTCTCATCCAGGTGCCCCCACTGCCTCTCCTAAACACTTCTTTCATCAATCTCCTGTAGCACTTTTGTGGTATTAAAAAGTTGCAAACCAGGAGATGGCAAATTTTTCCATGCAATATGTGACGAAATTTTCTGCAAATGGCCTTTTCACATCACCCTTGCCAGTTTCCTGAAAGCGGGAAGGTCAGGACCAGCGGGCCCATTAGATTTATCATCATTTATACCAGTTTTCTGGCATAGATTTCAGTGTAGGCGGACAGCCCTGCTGCAGGTTGCACCTGGTTTGAGTGCCTTGCTATAACGTAGGCGCATCCACCGGCAGTGCAGGAATTTTCACAATGGGCATGCAAAACATCATTCTTGATAAATCCCCTCACAATGTGTTTAGTTTAAGTGGTAGAAATGAAGCTCGGTGTAACTCTCCACAGATCAATAATACATATGAAGATAAGAAACTTTGTAATATATCTTATTAGGAAAAAAATGCCCTCTCTTCTGAATTTGCTGCTAAAATCCATCTCCACAGATGTTGTGGCTTTTCAGCTTTGCTTAGAAATCTGGAATCTGAGAAGGTAAGTTTCCCATACACAGCAAACAAAGAGATCCTGCTCTCTGTCTCTGTAGTTCATCATCAGAAGTAGCAGCAGCATGGATGACATTATAGAGCAGTAGTGAGCAGTGTAGCTGTGAACTAAGCAGTGAGTTTAAGATGGGTTACCAGAACCTTCTTCAGCATCTGTGTGTGTGTTTCACTGCAACCCTCTCTGCTTCCTTCAGACTTCTGTGGGCCACTTTAACCTAATCTCTCAATCAAGCTGAAAAATGGTCTCTAGAGAGTGATTTCTGCAATTCATTCAGAGTGAGGTATCTATGCAGAAGATGGTAGGAGCCTGATAAGCAGAGAAAGAGGTGTTTCGGAAGGATATATATTGCAAAGCCTCTTATCTTTACTAGTACTATTGAGTTATGGAGTGTTGTTTAGAATTGGAATGACACTTTAAAGGAAGTCTACCACATTCCCCAGGTATATCAGCCGTGTTAGAGCACATTGTAGTGATAACCGACATATCTTTGTTATGTATGTCACTTTTGTAGATTTGGAGAAAAACACCTTTGAAGCAGGATCAATTCCCACTGCACAGGGTGGCGCAGGGAGGAGATGGTAGTGGTCTGAGTGGTAAGAGCAGTGCTCCAGGGAGCTGAAGGCCCGCCCCCAGTGCACCAACTGCCTAATTTGCATAAGACCCCAGAGTTATTTTTCTCCAAATCTACAAAAGTGACACATAACAAAGGTATGTTGTTTATCAGTGTAATGTGCTCTGTAATGCGGTGGTGACTGTTGAATAGGCCTGGGGGGAGGCGGTAGACTCCCTACAAATCACTGGTCACTGTCTAGACAGCAGAGGTATCTTACAAAATTCCTAGTGTGTGAAAAATTCTCAACTTTCTTAAGAAGCAGCAGAGCATACTACTTTTGCATCAAGTTTATTTGTCAATTTTTCCATGATGATAATATGGTATTGCATAGTGAAAATGATCAGGTAAGCCAAGCTCCTAGAACCCAGTGGCTAAGTATGACGAATTTAGAAAAATAAATTTTCTCTGCGGCAAAAATTACAGATTGACTCTTGAAGGAATGTCTGCCGACGGAGCTTTATATGCAAGCTAGAGATCTCTGAGTAATGCCAAGGACGAACTGGTATGTCGTATCAAGCAAGTCACCGGTTCACTCATTGTCTGGTTTGGTGACATCTGCTGGGTTTGGCAGATGTCATAAAAATGGTAGCAGCCAAATACAGATGTCTTTCCTTATATTTCCTCTTGGCTCAAGGTATCCAGAGATAGGTGGTAACAATTAGATGTTTTGAAGGAAACAAGAACTTGTTAGTAAAGCAAAGTTTTTTTTTCCTCCCCCTAAAGCTATCGTAGTCTGTCTTGACTCATTTTGGGACATTCAAGAGAAAAGGCAGAGAAGGATATATTGCAGTTGTAAAGCTTGTTCCGATTCAATGATGGCCCATGGATATATTTTTTCAAGATATACTGACATTTAGAATGGTTTCAGTGTAATGTGTTGCGCAAAAGTTTTAGGCAGGTGTGTAAAAGTGCTGTAAAGTATGCTTTCAGAACTTGAAGTGTTAATAGTTTGTTTTTGTCAATTAACAAAATGAAGTAGAGAGAAATCTAAATCCCATCAATATTTAGTGTGACCTTTTGCCCTTTGCCTTCCATCAATTCCTCTAGGTACTTGCAGACAGTTTTGAAGGAACTTGGCAGAGAGGTTGTTCCCGCCATCTTGGAGAACTAAGCACAGATCTTCTGGGGATGTAGGCTTGCTCCAATCCTTCTGTCTCTTCCTTTAATCCCAGACAGACTGGATGATGATGAGATCAGGGGGGCCATATCATCACTTCCAGGAATCCTCCTCCAAAGGGTGGTCACACCAAATATTGATGGGATTTACATTTCTCTTTTCTTCATTCACTTCCTTTTGTTAATTGACAACACAAACTATTAACCCTTCTATTTCTGAATGCATTCCTACTTTGCAGCATTTTTGCACAGTACATTCTCTAGTGGCTACATAATATACAACATTGTGTATGGTAAAAAAGGACGAGGCTATAATGCTCACCTGGGCGCCATCACCCCTTTAAAGCTAGGGGGTGTCAGGAGGCGGACCCCCACCAATATTTAAGTCCTGAAGAACCCCTCTAGCACCAAAATAGGCTTGGTACTGAAGATGTCTTGTTTGGACTGTTTTGATAAAAAGCGTGATGCCTTGTTTTCCAAATTAGGAACTGATATGAAATAGAGCGCCATTTCAGTGCCATTTTTGTGCATTGACATTTAGCTACATCGTGGCAGCATACAGAATGTTTCCACCGAGCGCTTGTTTTATTGCTTTCCTGGCATAATCGTAAGTCTGTCATCTCCTTACAAAGCTGATTTAGTAGAAAGGGCAAAGCTGTTGCAGGGAGAATGTTGTGGAGATCCATCACAGAGGGCTGTTTGGTTCAGAGGAGAAAGTTTTACTGCAGACAGCAAATGAAAGCTCTCTTGTAGTGGTTGGCAGTCAGTCTAGAAAACGGCAAGAATCTGGTTGTTATTAACCAGAAAAGAATGTAAGATACAAATGTACACAATGCACTGGCTGCTGGTCTATCTGGACTGTTCATGGGAAAATGTGTGTAATATCAATAGGAAATGAATAAGAAATGGCCAATGATCAGCCAGCTTCTCCTCACTCTACATTAGTTGCCATTTTGCATCTGGAAACTGCACATGAATGAATAACATATAGTTCTTTGCAAAAAAAAAAACCCAAAAAAACAGTTGCTTACATATACTGTATTATTCTATCCATCATCTCATATAGAACTAAAATGTTTTTCTCCAACTCTGGTGTGACAATGTTCAAATACTATTGAAACTAAGAAGTGGAAGGAGCTACCCATAAAACGAACACTAAACATTGAAAATGTGTAAAAAAAAAATAAAATTGAAAATATCTCAGTAATTCCTCTCCTAGCGCATTGCCTCTACAACCACAATTCCAAAAAAGTTGTGACACTGTAAAATTTATAGAAAACAAAAATGTAATGATTTGGAAATCTCATTTTTTTTTATACACAATAAAACACATATCAGAAGGTGAAAGTTACATCATAGAACACACATCAGAAGTTAAGTTACACAATAGAACAAATATCAGAAGGTGAAAGTTATACAATAGAGCACATATCAGTAGGTGAAAGTTACACGATAGAACGCAACACACAAAGTGAAATTTACATCATAGAACACACATCAGAAGTTGAAAGTTACACATTCGAACAAATATCAGAAGTCAAGTTGCACAATAGAACAAATATTAGAAGGTGAAAGTTACACTATAGAGCACATCAGAAGGTGAAAGTTACACAATAGAATACAACACAAAGTGAAAGTTACATAATAGAACAAAACACACATCAGAAGGTGAAAGTTACACATTAGAATACAACACATAAAGTGAAAGTTGTGCAGTAGAACACACATGAGAAGGTGAAAGTTAGACATTTTTCCGTTTCATCTGAAAAAAATTTACTCATTCAGAAATTGATAGCAGCAACACAAAAAATCAGGACAGGGTTAACAAAAAGCTGGAAAAAGTAAGTGGTACGGATGAAAAACAGCTGGCAGGTCAATTTTCAACACGATTATGTATAAAACAAGCATGTTAGAGAGGCAGAGTCTCTCAGAAGCAAAGGTTCACCATTTGAGAAACGATCACAATTTTCTAAATTTTGTGAATAAAATATGGTTATATAAGATTTCCAAATCGTTGCATTATTGATTTCTTTACATTTTACACAATGCCCCAATGTTTTTGGAATTAGATAGTATTTTGTCTAATATTACAATTAAGAAATATATAAATTAATGGTGTACTCCCTTTCCTGGGACAAGCTGTAAGACTACTTGTTTTAGTAGAGCAGACAGTACTCACTTCGGTTGTGGTTATGGGTGCACAATTTCCAGGGGGACTTGGGAGACTTCCCATGCAGTAATTCCGAAAACACTTTGATATAACTCTGGGTAATTTTGATGTGCTTGGTTTTTGTATTAGGTCATATGTCAAGATCCACAAATCTTAATCGAGCCGATCCATTATTCCTTGAATAAAGGAGCATTGTTTACAGCGTAACTACCCTTCATCAGGCGTATTAGTGAGCTAAGTGTAGATGTCAAGACGAAATCTGATCCTGATAATAGCCAAGCATGGGGAAGCGTTGAGCTGTAAGACAACTGTCTGCAGCAGGAGCTTCCCCCTGTGCCCTATCTACAGTGAGGCTAAAAGATAACTAAGTTACACTTGTCTTTTCAGTTGTCTCCAGCAGTAGAGGGAACAGATCAGCAGGAGATTAAGATCATGTTTTGTGCAAAAACGTTTTCCGACTGCAGCGTTTTCTGCATGTTTCTGAAACAAACCGCGAGGGGAAAGTCTATATCCTCTTTACTTTTTATTATTTCTTGGTTTAGTGTTCCTTTTAAGCACAATCTACTTCTCAGTTTCAGATATTGCTATGGCCTACTACACCTTTTCCTTGCTCTAGCTTTGACAAATTTCTCCCATTGTCGGCTGTGTTGTTTAAAGATGAGAAGTTCATTATGGAGGATTTATCATGGCCGACATTTTCCATGCCAGTCTTGATCATGCCTGTGCTGGTGGAGAATGCAGCTGATCTATTACAAGGTTTAGGCCTCATTGTACATTAGGTGCATCCTTCAGTAGTCCATGCGCAGATACTTAAATCTACACCAGCTTGTCATCATTTGTACCTTTGCTTCGCCACCACTTGCAACAATTTATTACCTGAGGTTTGTGACTTTTTTATGCCACAAAACTGGTTAAATGTGTCCTTTTATGTTATGTTTCCTACTCCAGCTCTGAGGAACTCTGGCATCTTTAGCATTGGGTTCCTTGAGGTGACCTCAATAAATCTGGAGAAAATGTAAAAATCCACTCATAATAACTTTCTTTGGTGGTTCGAGAAGTGTCAAGAACCAGAGGCTACCTAGGAAGCTCTATGCATACTGAATAAGGATGGCCATATACTTTTGTTAGCTGTCGGCCAGGCTCTTGATCGACTGACTACTATTCCTTTTATCTCTCCTGTACACGTGTCAGTGTGTGCTCAATAGGAAGTAAGGAATAAGCTTTTACTCTCATTTGACAGTAAAATGTTAAAAAAAAAAAAAATCCTTTCCATAGATATCTGCTGTTGGTACAGAGTGGGAAATGTCCACAGGCACGTTAGATGGGGTTGGCCTGTCCTACCAAACTCTGCGGTTTTGGCTGACATTTATCTAATATGCATGGACATCTTTAAAGCCTCTCTCCCATTGACAAAGTCATACGGCATAGTGAAAATACCTGGTGTCCTCCTTTTCTTGGTTTGGTTCATGCGATCCCAGTCCTCTCTTTATTTCTGTGAAATGACCACCAGTTTCTCAGATGAGTGTATGGTAGTCTTAGTCACTCCCTCTGCTCTAAGCTGGTCCATCCAAGGCCAGGGGGCTGTTTGCGGTCAGTATGTGTTACTACTTTTATGCTACTCAGTTTTATCATTCTCCATGTTGGTTTTCAGTAGACGGATAAGGTCTAGGCTATGTAGGTGCTTCTGAAGTAGTCATTGCTTAGCTTCTAGTGGTTGCCCTGTGAGTTAAGTAGGCATACATTAAGCAATGTATACAATATGGTAGTCATTCTACAGGAGGGCCTATTGGGTATATATTCTGCTGTATGTCTGTATAGTGGCATATGTCTCTCAGCCTTCTGTAAGACAACAAAAGGAAACCACTATATCTGAACAGACTTTATCGGTCCAATCACAACCAATAGGAAGTGTCCAAGTGTAGGCCACAAAAATGAATCTGTACTAGTTATAGGGCCCTTTAATATGAGTATGTCAACTGTTAGTTCCATATACTGTGAAAGGTTTTTACCCTCCCAGGATTCACACAGTGTTATGTCATTGAGTCCTTAGGCACTTGTAAAGATCCCAAGTTCTCAGAACATACAAAACAAACAGAAGTGGAACACATTATATGATCTTTCCACAAAGGCCTAACCCGCAGCTCGCAGCCTTTCCAATCATTTCTTGCTAGTTTGCTGTGCTTAAATGCTGTAGATCATGGCTACTGTATGGGGATAAGCGTCTCGCTCCTCGGCATACCTGGTATTACACTGAGTACCTGCTCCCACCATCGGGGTGTCGGGAAATGCAGTTTTCACTGCACTATATCTTTGTTAGGGAATATCTTTCTTTGGGCATGTGACTATTACCTCCTGAGGAACCCCACTCGGGCTTTTAGTGGGGGGGAAATGTATAGAGGTGTTTTCTTTTTTTGGGGTGTTATTGTTTGGTGTCTATATGAGGAGGAGCTATATAGGAACTCCATAGTGGCTACATTGTATCCAGCCTTAGGCTTAGGCCCCACATAGCGGGCCACAGCAAGAAAGCGCTGTGAGAAAAAAATGCAGCGGCAATACTTTCCTCTGCAGACTTCCTGCTTCTATTATACCTATAGGGAAACCGCCGGCGTTTCCATAGATATAATTGACATGCTACGATTTCCAAAACCGCAACGGTTCTGGAAATCGCAGCATTTCCGCTGCTCTTATTTTTCTGCAATGTGTGGATGGGATTTGCTACCCATCCGTTTTGCAGGGACTGTAAAACGCCGCGGTTTATGCCCAGGCCTCACTCTATTGCAACATTTGGTAGATGGTTTGATGTCTTTCCATCTAAGGAGGTGTAGCCTATCATTCCTCAGCAACCTTACCACATTAACCCCTGCTCTACCACATATCTAGTGTTTGCAGAGGGTTGGTGGGGTATAATAGGTTTGCTTGGGGCTACTACCTGCTGGATGCATGCATATATTATCTTTTACGATTCAATGTAACATTCCACTTATCGTTTTACTTATATATTGCCACGTATATTATCACCTTATAGTCCTCATCTTGACCTATTTGGTGTTATTTCTGGTTTAATAACTTTAATATATTTTGGTACACTTTTTTATTTATGAGAATAATAAAAGCTAAGTTTTATTGTTATTTTTTTCTTCCACGAACTTTCAGTGACATCTTCTGCATGCAGGTTTCATTTGTTGGCAGGACATTGAGTCAGAAGTCTGAACATAGTTACAGACTCCGACCAGAGATGAAGGAACCGGATTCATCCCAGATTTTCCAAATGCTATGTTCATCCAAATACCAAACTTATAGAGTTTTCACCAATGATCCAGAAGTGAAATGATGATCCGGCTCGGTGTACCCCATGTGACTACTGAGGTTCAATCACAGGCCTCAGCGGTGAACAAAGAGTATCCCAGGGCTTCCAGATCTTATCCGACTTCTCCTCCTCATTATGCAAAAGGGCTATCAGATTCTCAAGAGTTCTAATATGCTGTATCTGTGAGTATAAATCCTCTAGGAATGGGGGAGAGGGGCGCCTCCAATATTTAGCAATGAGGCAACGAGCAACCGTGAGGATGTAGAGGAAGAGCTGGAGAGAGTCTTTGCTAAAACACCTGCCCAACCCAGGTCTGTAGCTGTCACCAAAGTGGCTAAAGAATTAGGCATGACCAAAACAAATAGAATATGTCAGCTGGATGGGCACCACACCTCCAGCAGTTATCTGGGACATCAGGTAGAGGAAGAGTAGAGCAAAGCTGGGGTGTGAAACCAAGGCATAATCATTTTGTAGAACCTCAACGGGAGGTCTTAGCTGCCCGCCTCCAAATGATAGTCCACGACTGGTTGGATATGGGTTTCCCCAGATAATTCTCCCATTTACGCATGTAGGGATGAGCGAGAAACTTCTCAGGGAGTGGATCAGAGAGAATTCCATATACATCAGAGACAAGACCAGCATTGGAGCCATCAGACTTAGGCTGTGGCCCCATGTTGTGGAAATGCAGCTTTTTTTGTTGCAGATTTTGCTGCAGTTTTTTGAGCTAAAGCCAGGAGTGGGTTGAGCAGAAGGTAGAAGTATAAGAGCTTCCCATTCCTTTTGTAGTCATTCTTGGCTTTGTCTAAAAAAAAAACGCAGCAAAATCTGCAACATAAAAAGCTGCGTTTCCGCAACGTGGGGCCTCAGCCTTACACAATCTTTCAAATCGGGTGGGGAGGGACACCTGGGAGCCTCTGAAAATAGTATTTGCCAAATGTATCATACATTAACTTTGATGTCACAATGCCCCTTTGTGATGACACAGAGAACCATTGTGATGTCACACTGCCCCTTTTTCCCCTTTGTAATGTATCAGAGCACCATCAAGACATTATAATGCCCTATTTTCATGTCAACGATCAACACTGTAATGTCTCTATGCCCCTATTATGATTTATGTGATATTGTAATGCCATAGAGCACCATTCTGGTCACGCTCTGACCCTTTATGATGTCGCAGTACCATATTGTGATGTTTCAAAGTGCCCACTGCTAATCTCACAATGCTTGTTGTGAGGGACAGAAGAGCACTTTATCAAATTGTAGCCACAAAACTCAAAACTTTGGACTATGAAATTATTACAGAGTTGAATTGATGTCTAAGTGCACTGGTACTAGTGAAAACCTGTCTGACAATGATCACCACGGTGGTGCTGCAATTGCCAAATAAAAGTCAAGCTTTGACTTTCAACCACAGCTGATCTATCTGCAGATGTTTCGATGGTGTTTGCATACTGAGATGTGATCATAGAACTGGTAGACTTTGACACACAGCAACTCAGAGAATTAAACCTCACTATGTAATAAATAAGGGTGTTCTAGTCATTTTGTCCAACCCTGTATATTTTATATTATCTACAATATCCATTATCTATGGGGATAAATGTGATTAGTGAGAATAACAAATATGTGCAACGTTGTATGACACAGCTAAGGCTATGTAAAGCACGCCAGCCTCTACATGCCTACTTCGTATGCCACCTTGTGGTTACAATGTAAATTACACACTTACGCTTGAAGCCTACACACTGGTTTCTAGAGCTTGTTATTGTAAAGTGAGAGAGACCTGGTTCTACTCTCTACATTAGTGTCTGTTTTCTACAAAAACTGCATTTTAAAGCATAAAACATAACATTCATTTTATTACTTAGGCTACTTTCACGTTACCGTTTTATAGTTCCGTCAGAGGATCAGAACAGCGGACTGTAAAACTGTCAGAATGACTGATGCAAACAGAACGCTTTTGTTAACAATGGTGATTGACTGCCCTGTTGAGAGAATAGACAGAAGGTCTGTTCCGTCTGGCTTCTCGAAACTTTAGGGGTTTGTCACTCACAAAGCTCCATTATACTTTGGGGTCTCTAAGTGGAGGTGCGGAAACATAACAACCATTTAGACACTCCTTCACTTCTCTCTCCTGGGCATCCTCACGTGCTACTTTTCAGAGATTCCCCTAGAGTATTATATGTGACAAAGGTATCAATTCTGCTCATATTTAGAAATCGTGTTTGCCCCACTAGCACGTACCACACTGGGGATAGCACACTACTTCAAAGACTTATGTGTCTATTACAACTCGCAGATCCTGATCCATTAGAAGAATACTCCAATGTCTGTCCAAAATGGTTGTCATTTCTGGCCTACTGTTAGTCTATTAGTCCAACAGATTTACTATATATTACACTAGAATTGGCCTACCCATAACAAATTGTGTGCCCCTTAAAGGGACACTAAGTCTTGGAAACTAATAAAAAATGCATCATGTAATTCATCTGTAGGTATTTCTGCAGGATTATCTGCAAACTGCGGATTAGTAGAGATCGTGCAGACAGTACCTGCAGCCTCCATCTTTGGCTCTTCAGCTACAGAATGTCCAGGGACATGAGCATGCCCATATAGGAAGTTCAGGGCATGTGTGAACCGAGAGCAAGGCAGGTGGTTTGGACTCCGCAACCAGAAATGAACGCACACGCGGTAGTTCAAGAAAAGAATATATATTTACTATAAGTTAATAAAGGCTATTTGAAGGTAAAATGACAGGGATAAAGACAAGCAAAATATACAATATAGCATGAACAATTTCAAGGCAAATTCTGCAATGGTTTCTACTTTTACTCTGTCCACTTCTGCAGTATGGACACTGAATGAACAATATACTCAAAACTATCCCTAACTGACCCTGACATCACATTTGGGTGCACCCCCTTTTCCCCAGTGGTCCAGGTGGACCGCTTACAGTCCGTAGAAGCGCGCGGTGGGGCCCAAAGTCGTTCCTTTCTTTTATAGTGAAGCGTCCTCTCCTCACTGTTATCAGGATCTTGGGAGAAATGAAGTCCTCTTTAACAGGGAAACCCAATGAATGCAATGTAATCCAACAGCAGATTCCACTCAGCACACTGACAGTCCTGCCGAATCCATACACTGAGCTGGGTTGTAAGCCGGGGTTTAGCAGGTGCTGTCCAGTACATCAACAGCACTGCGAGTCTCTATCTGTGGTATCCAAATACACAGTCACAATGTCAGTCTCACTGATCAGCCACTGAGCACAGTTCCTTTCACATGGACTCACTAGTCCTGTTGTCTCTTTACACTCTGTTTGTCTCTGGACCAAGATACAGCTTAGCTGTACAGAAAAATCTCCACACCAGTTCAATACAACACTTGCCAAGATGGCTGCTGCTCTCTGTCTCGTCACTTCCTGCTGCTCTGCTCACACTCTGTCTGCAGAACAGGCAGGCTGACATAAAAGGGGGGGGGTCTCACTCCAGCATCATGTCACAATTACAATGGCTGCTGTCTTAAAGGAACAGAATCACAGAAATACATTCAACATTAACAGTTTATACAGACAAATGAAGCTTAGGACAACATTGGCTGTCTCTTACATATTCCCCCCCACTTTAAGATTGGCAGTCCCTGCCTATGACTGTATATCCAGAGGGTTGTACTTTTATGCACAGGGTGGTAGTATACCGATGATGTATGGCAGGACAAACAAACTCATCCTGCGCATACCGAACAGGGGGAATACCAGCATTTGGCCTAGTGGTCCGTCTGAGGACCGGTGGTATATTATGGGGTGCTGCAGCTATGGGCTGAGAAGGACCAGCGGATTCCGCACCTGAGGGGGCACAGGCCGGAGATACAGTAGTCACAGGTGGAACATCCCCAGGAGCAGGGATCGGCCAACAATCATCCTCCTCGTCGGAGGCCCATTCCGCACCTCCATTCTCTGACTGTGGGAGCTCATTCACATTGGCAGGCCCATCATGATTTGTCCCTTCAGAATGACACAGGCGCAACATATTTCGGTGAAGTACTCGAACACAATCAGTTCCTTCTTTCTGGACCTGGTACACTGGCCCATTCGCATACTTGCGGCCAACAACACGATACGGCAAAGCCTCCCATCGGCTTTCCAATTTCCCTTGGGGTTTCTTGACACGAACTAGCACCAGGTCGCCTGGTTGCAATGGTGCTTCTTGCACTGGGGTCTTATCAGGATGGGGATGTTCTTGCAGGCGCTGCCGCACCAATCGATGGATCGTCTCAAGTCTCTGCCGGTGCGCCCGCACCCAAGAGGTTGGATCCCTCAGAGGGAACCCATCCACATCATCCAACTGTAATTCTCCTATACTTCGCCCAGACCGCCCAAAGAGAAGTGTATAAGGAGAGTACCCCGTTGTAGAATGGACTTGATTGTTATAGGCCCACACCATTTCAGACAAGAACTGAGGCCACTGTAACTTCTTGTCTTCCTCCAGAGTCCGCAGCATCTGTAGCAGAGTTCTGTTGAATCTTTCACAGGCCCCATTTCCCTGAGGGTGGTATGGAGTCGTGTGCGACTTCTTTATCCCGTAGATACGTTGAACTTCTTTCATTACGTGTCCCTCAAAGCAGGCACCCTGGTCGGAGTGGATGTGTTTAGGGCACCCATATACTCGAATGAAATCTTGGCACAGAGCACGAGCTGCTGACTCAGCTGTCTGGTCCTTGGTGGCGGTTACCACCGCAAATTTGGTGAAGTGATCCACCATTACGAGGCAATACTGGTGGCCGCTATTGGATGGGCCCACCATTAGATAGTCTATCATGACGATTTCTAAAGGTTCCTGGGTCACGATGGTTTGCAGGGGAGCTCTCTGTTCTATTGCCTTATGGATCTCACAAGTTCGACAGCTGCGGCATACTTCTTCGACCATTTGACGAAGACCAGGGCAGTAAATCAGTCGCTGTAACCAACGAAAGGTCTTCTCATGACCAAAATGTCCATTCTTATTATGAGCCTCAACTGCCAACGAGCGAGCCAGTTCACTAGGCACCACAATTTGGTATCGAATGTCGATCTCAGAAGGTAAATAGACCTTTCGGCATAGCACTCCATTTTTCATCTCCAACTTTTCCCACTGACTCAGAACAGATAATATCTCACGTGTCAGTCGTTCTCTTTCCTCTCTACAGGGCTTCTGGCCTTTCTCAACACACTTGATCATCTGTGCCAGCCCCTCATGGGTCTGTTGTATCTGTGCCCATTCCTGTCGTGAGGGACCAAAGAAAGGAGCCGTTTCAGTCCCCTCCATCTCAAACTGATTAGCGGCGGCCAAGGCCTGTGAAAATCTGCTGAAGTCGGGCACCTCCACATGCTCCAACTCATGATCCACGTCTACTGTGGGGGTCTGGGCGGTTACCCTAGAAAGCCCGTCAGCATTCTGGTTCTCTGTCTTGGACTGATACTTAATGCGGTAATTGAACTTAGTCATTCGGGCTACCCACCTCTGCTCTAACGCCCCGAGCTTGGCATTTTCCAGGTGAGCTAGTGGGTTGTTGTCAGTCAGTACTAAAACTTCAGCACCGGTCAAATATTCAGAGAATTTCTCGGTCATGGCCCATACCAGTGCCAACAGCTCCAACTTAAATGAACTATAATTCTCGGGGTTTCTTTCAGAATCTCTCAAAGACCGGCTGCCGTACGCTATGACCCTCTCCTGGCCATCCTGAAGCTGGGAAAGCACTGCTCCAAGACCATACAGGCTTGCATCCGTATACAGCTGGAACGGCAAGTGGTAATCAGCATATGCCAAGATTGGGGCTGTTGTCAGTGCATCCTTTAATGCCTGGAAGGCTTGTTCCTGTTCAAGTCCCCACTTCACGGACCGGTTCTTTGGACCACCGGATGTGCCTCGTAGGAGAGCATTAAGTGGTGCTGCTACCTTGGCGAAATCCTTAATAAACCGTCGATAGTAACCGGCTACTCCAAGGAACGCCCTCACTTCTCGCAGGGTAGTCGGTATTGGCCAATCTTGAACAGCCGCTATCTTGTCTCTTGATGGTCTCACCCCTTCTCCTGATACGCGGTGACCCAAGTAATCAATTTCAGATTGGAACAACCGACATTTACTGGGTTTCAATTTGAGCCCATGTTCCCGCAATCTTCGAAATACTTGCCCCAACTGGTGGAGATGGTCTTCAAAGGTCGCAGAATACACTATAATGTCATCCAAGTAGATGAGAGTGAACTCAAAGTTGAAGTCACCGAGACATTTCTCCATCAACCGCTGAAATGTTCCGGGTGCATTTGTCAACCCGAAGGGCATCCGGTTAAATTCGTATAGTCCCATGGGCAAGATGAATGCCGTCTTCTCCTTGTCTTTTGTGGCCATCGGCACCTGCCAATACCCACTAGCCAGATCTAGTGAGGAGAAGTACCAGGCTCTCCCCAGCGCTGAGAGGGACTCCTCAATCCGTGGCAAGGGGTAGGAATCTCGTACGGTGCAAGCGTTTAACTTCCGATAGTCTACGCAAAATCGGATGGACCCATCTTTTTTTCTTACTAACACCACAGGAGCTGCCCAGGGACTCTGGCTTTCTTGGATGATCCCACCCTGTAGCATCTTAGCTAACAGTTCTTTTACTTCCTGATACAACTGTGGAGGAATTTGTCGGTAGCGCTCTCTAATTGGAGGGGTGTCTCCTGTGGGAATCTCATGGTAGATCCCTGTGGTACATCCAAAATCTTCAGCATACCGTGAAAAGGCGGCTCGGTTCTCCCACAACAGTTCATCTACCTTCTGCACCCATTCCAGAGAACATGAACTTGCATCCATCTTCATCTGTTCTCGAATTGCACGGCCATTCCATTCAGAGGTGGGTTCCTCATCTTCTCCCATGGACACAGTTACGGTCCACTCATCCCTTTCAGTCGGCTTCAGCTGCATTGGAGTTACTTTCCTTACTTCCTCCGGAGTCACATAGATGTTAGCTAGCTGCCTCCCTGGGGTCAGGTCCACACTCTGGTCCTGAGTGTTTACACATCGAAGTGGTACTCTTCCATTGCGAACTATTGCCAAGGAACGGGCCACTAGCGGATCAACACCTCCTTCGGCTGCCTGCAGTGGTTCTACCAACACAGCTATGCCCTCTAGTTTCCGACAGGTGCCTATGGGCATGGACACTATTGTCTCCCGACTGGGTGGCAGTGTAACTTTTGTATGCAAAGGAACTGAAATTCGAGCCAGAGGACGCTGTGCATCTGAACTTTTCTGTAAGCCACATGTCCGGATCAGCCGCTGGAAAGCTGTTTGAGTAGGCCGATGGGTGGTGGTTTCTTTCCAATAACCGTGACCTTTCTTTTCAAAGAGGATCTGATCTAATTCTTTTAACACATTCATCCCCAAAATGACAGGGACCTTTACTTCATGTGACTCCTGTACCACCACAATGCCTTTCCTACCTAGATCTTGGCCACATACCCGGACATTCATCCAGGCCACTCCCACGACTGGAACTGGTAACTGGTTAGCTGCGACCACTCGTACGAATGTATGGGGATCATATTTCACATGTTGCTGGAAGTACCGTTCATAACAGTCTCTACTCAAGGTCGTTACTTGGGAACCCGTGTCAATCATCCCGGTAACCGGAATACCCTCCATTTCCACCTGTATAACAGGACTTGCAGCGATCAGGTCATCATTAGGGCATTCTCCCCACATAGTCTCCTTGTCAGTCTCCCCTACTACACGCCCTACAGCAGCAGGGGACTTCAGTTTAACGGCGGTCTCTCATAAGTTTGTCGCTGCTCTGGACATCTAGCAGCAACGTGGCCCATCCGTCCACACTCCCAGCAGCGTATCTCCCGTCGTTCTGGCCATCTGTTTGGGCCCCTTCGGTAAGCCCCTTCGATTTCTCCTGAGCACTGCATTAACTGATTTGGACCCCTTCGGTAGGTCCTATCCTCATCCCTCCAGCGGGGTGGTGGGTGATTCTGATTTTCTGGGTATGGACGGCTCACCCTTTCACCTCCAGTTTTCTGGAAGTCTGCAATTTTCATAGAATGTTCATCACAACGGGTGTGCAAGTGTTCCATTTGCTCTTGCAGTTTCTGCATTACTGTGAGAATTTCTTTAACCGTCCCCTTTTCTACTGTCTCTGAGCCAGAACTAGCCCCCTGTGACAAAGTAACTCCAACTGCGGTCTGGGGCTTCGGGAACATACTATTGGCACGGGAGATGGCCTCTACCTGTACATCATGGAATTTAGCATCAGTCTCTCGTCGTATAAAATCCTGCATAGTCACAGTTAAACTGCCGTCACGTATCCCCAGGACAAACTGGTCACGGAGAGTCCGATCAGGGTTACAGAAGGCTGGCGAGCCCCCTCTTTCCTTCACTTGAATATCTCGGAGCAGTTCTTGTAGGGCATTTGCATATTGGGGAAGGCTTTCATTCTCCTGTTGTACCCTCTGGAAGAACCGAGCCTGCAGAGACCCCAGCAATGCAGTTTCTCCATAAATGGTTTCTAGAATCTGGACTACTTGCTCAAATGTCTGCCTTTGTTCAAATGGCCTCAATATCACCGTGGTCTTAGCATCCCCTTGTAATGTCAATATTGCTAGCTCTACTAGTACTTCTGGTGCGGTCTGGTACATTCGCTGTATCATTCGTATCTGTTCCACCCACATACTCACTGACATATTATTGCCATCAAATTTAGCTAACTGACTTATTATAGCCCCTGCTGGCATTCTTCCTCCAGCACCATTCTCCCGAACGGGTGCGTCACCGTCCATTCTGGTAAGCGGATCCTGCCGACTACGCCAATTTGTGAACCGAGAGCAAGGCAGGTGGTTTGGACTCCGCAACCAGAAATGAACGCACACGCGGTAGTTCAAGAAAAGAATATATATTTACTATAAGTTAATAAAGGCTATTTGAAGGTAAAATGACAGGGATAAAGACAAGCAAAATATACAATATAGCATGAACAATTTCAAGGCAAATTCTGCAATGGTTTCTACTTTTACTCTGTCCACTTCTGCAGTATGGACACTGAATGAACAATATACTCAAAACTATCCCTAACTGACCCTGACATCACATTTGGGTGCACCCCCTTTTCCCCAGTGGTCCAGGTGGACCGCTTACAGTCCGTAGAAGCGCGCGGTGGGGCCCAAAGTCGTTCCTTTCTTTTATAGTGAAGCGTCCTCTCCTCACTGTTATCAGGATCTTGGGAGAAATGAAGTCCTCTTTAACAGGGAAACCCAATGAATGCAATGTAATCCAACAGCAGATTCCACTCAGCACACTGACAGTCCTGCCGAATCCATACACTGAGCTGGGTTGTAAGCCGGGGTTTAGCAGGTGCTGTCCAGTACATCAACAGCACTGCGAGTCTCTATCTGTGGTATCCAAATACACAGTCACAATGTCAGTCTCACTGATCAGCCACTGAGCACAGTTCCTTTCACATGGACTCACTAGTCCTGTTGTCTCTTTACACTCTGTTTGTCTCTGGACCAAGATACAGCTTAGCTGTACAGAAAAATCTCCACACCAGTTCAATACAACACTTGCCAAGATGGCTGCTGCTCTCTGTCTCGTCACTTCCTGCTGCTCTGCTCACACTCTGTCTGCAGAACAAAAAAAAAAGGAAAAAAAAAAGAGGGGGGGGAACACAAAATAAAAAAAAAAAAAAAAAAGTTGTGTTAAAAAAAAAAAAAAAAAAAAAAAAAATAAAAAAAAAAAAAAATTTTAAAAAAAAAAAAAAAGGTAAGGAAAAATTGGGTGTTTTTTTAAAAATACATAAAACAGGGGGGAGGGGGGATAAGGATATGGGTATTCAGCGATTTCCCTCACACCACCAAAGATCACCGGGGGGCCTTGTGACTCTTTTACTCATGTTAGTGAATGGAGTCGTACTGTGACCCCGAGGGTGTGTCAACCACAACTTCTCGCAAAAAAGTCATAGCTCAACTTTTTTTTACTGGTCACAGCACCCTTGGGTTGCAATGCAACTCCATTCACTATCTTTTGTCTTGGCCAAAATCGCCATGCAGCCTTAGCCTTACATGTGTGTTGTTTTCAGTTTCTTTGTGTAAGTCATCCATCTTTCCCAGGTTCCTGAAAGGCAAAACTAGCTAGCTGTGGCATCATTTGGAAAAAAATAGGTCTATGTAGGTATATTTTGATTTAGCTGTCCCAATTACAGTGCTAACTGGTATGTTATCCAGCTTTCCTGGGACCCTGAAAGGCATATCTATTAAGTGAAGGAACAATTACAGAGCAAGGAGGAAGATTTAGTTGTTAGATTTTATATTCAGCAGACCCCAATACCCATCTTTCCCTGTACCCTGAATGGCAAATCTGCCTAGCTTTGCTCATACAATATGAAAGGTTTCTCATTGCTGCTTCACATGGAATCTTACCCTGCTTTTCCAGTGTCCTGGATTGCACAATAAGAGAGTTGGGGATTCATCACTGCAAAGTTAGGTATTCTGTAGCCTAGGAAAGCTGGGTAACAACTTCGACAGGGCTGTGGTTACCATTGGAGCTCCTTAGTGTTGTCATCCAGCTTTCCCATGGCTCAGACCAGGTGTTGATCTACATGGAGATTTATCACTACATTACTAGGCAAATTTGGAATTTATCAGCCTGGAAAAGCTGGGGAACAACTACTAGAGAGAAAAAATGGAGGCCACACATGCTATACACAATACTCCTCGTACCATTTAGTACATATACAATACATGCATATGGTATTGGGGCAATAGTGAGCATACTACATGCTACACAGTTTGGTATTTAGAATTTTTCTACATTGGTTGCTACACAGCTTTACAGATTTCATGCAGGGAAATTGGAAAGGGGGAATTATCAAGCCATAGCTACATAGATTTGCCATTCAGCAGTTTGGGAAATTTGGGTGGCATTGCCTGTGGAGTTGTACTGGGTTGTACTGTTGTTACTGTGAATTAGTGAGGTACAATCAGCTAGTGTCATTGTGTGTCCAACTGCTAGCACCACTGCTGGTATTAGTGGTACTACTGCTGGCACTACTGCTGGTACTAGTGGTACAACTGCTGGCACCACTGCTACTACTGCTGGCACCACTGCTACTACTGCTGGTACGGTACTAGTGGTACTACTGCTGGCATCACTGCTACTACTGCTGGTACTAGTGGTACTACTGCTGGCATCACTGCTACTACTGCTGGTACGGTACTAGTGGTACTACTGCTGGCACCACTGCTACTACTGCTGGTACGGTACTAGTGGTACTACTGCTGGCACCACTGCTACTACTGCTGATACTAGTGGTACTACTGCTGGCATCACTGTTACTACTGCTGGTACTAGTGGTACTACTGCTGGCATCACTGCTACTACTGCTGGTACGGTACTAGTGGTACTACTGCTGGCATCACTGCTACTACTGCTGGTACTAGTGGTACTACTGCTGGCATCACTGCTACTACTGCTGGTACGGTACTAGTGGTACTACTGCTGGCATCACTGCTACTACTGCTGGTACGGTACTAGT
The DNA here is from genome assembly GCA_947044405.1 of Leptodactylus fallax. NCBI lineage: Eukaryota > Metazoa > Chordata > Amphibia > Anura > Leptodactylidae > Leptodactylus > Leptodactylus fallax. The sequence continues at coordinate 3,328,289 of CAMRHE010000130.1, read as the reverse complement.
GGTACTAATGCTGGCACCACTGCTACTACTGCTGGTACGGTACTAGTGGTACTACTGCTGGCATCACTGCTACTACTGCTGGTACTAGTGCTACTACTACTGGCATCACTGCTACTACTGCTGGTATGGTACTAGTGGTACTACTGCTGGCACCACTGCTACTACTGCTGGTACGGTACTAGTGGTACTACTACTGGCACCACTGCTACTACTGCTGGTACGGTACTAGTGGTACTACTGCTAGCACCACTGCTACTACTGCTGATACTAGTGGTACTACTGCTGGCACCACTGCTACCACTGCTGGTATTAGTGGTACTACTACTGGCATCACTGCTACTACTGCTGGTACGGTACTAGTGGTACTACTGCTGGCACCACTGCTACTACTGCTGGTACGGTACTAGTGGTACTACTGCTGGCATCACTGCTACTACTGCTGGTACTAGTGGTACTACTACTGGCATCACTGCTACTACTGCTGGTATGGTACTAGTGGTACTACTGCTGGCACCACTGCTACTACTGCTGGTACAGTACTAGTGGTACTACTGCTGGCATCACTGCTACTACTGCTGGTATGGTACTAGTGGTACTACTGCTGGCATCACTGCTACTACTGCTGGTACTAGTGGTACTACTACTGGCATCACTGCTACTACTGCTGGTATGGTACTAGTGGTACTACTGCTGGCACCACTGCTACTACTGCTGGTACGGTACTAGTGGTACTACTGCTGGCATCACTGCTACTACTGCTGGTACGGTACTAGTGGTACTAATGCTGGCACCACTGCTACTACTGCTGGTACGGTACTAGTGGTACTACTGCTGGCATCACTGCTACTACTGCTGGTACTAGTGGTACTACTACTGGCATCACTGCTACTACTGCTGGTACGGTACTAGTGGTACTACTACTGGCACCACTGCTACTACTGCTGGTACGGTACTAGTGGTACTACTGCTAGCACCACTGCTACTACTGCTGATACTAGTGGTACTACTGCTGGCACCACTGCTACCACTGCTGGTATTAGTGGTACTACTACTGGCATCACTGCTACTACTGCTGGTACGGTACTAGTGGTACTACTGCTGGCACCACTGCTACTACTGCTGGTACGGTACTAGTGGTACTACTGCTGGCATCACTGCTACTACTGCTGGTACTAGTGGTACTACTACTGGCATCACTGCTACTACTGCTGGTATGGTACTAGTGGTACTACTGCTGGCACCACTGCTACTACTGCTGGTACGGTACTAGTGGTACTACTGCTGGCATCACTGCTACTACTGCTGGTACTAGTGGTACTACTGCTGGCACCACTGCTACTACTGCTGGTACGGTACTAGTGGTACTACTGCTGGCATCACTGCTACTACTGCTGGTACTAGTGGTACTACTGCTGGCATCACTGCTACTACTGCTGGTACGGTACTAGTGGTACTACTGCTGGCACCACTGCTACTACTGCTGGTACGGTACTAGTGGTACTACTGCTGGCACCACTGCTACTACTGCTGATACTAGTGGTACTACTGCTGGCATCACTGCTACTACTGCTGGTACTAGTGGTACTACTGCTGGCATCACTGCTACTACTGCTGGTACGGTACTAGTGGTACTACTGCTGGCATCACTGCTACTACTGCTGGTACTAGTGGTACTACTGCTGGCATCACTGCTACTACTGCTGGTACGGTACTAGTGGTACTACTGCTGGCATCACTGCTACTACTGCTGGTACGGTACTAGTGGTACTAATGCTGGCACCACTGCTACTACTGCTGGTACGGTACTAGTGGTACTACTGCTGGCATCACTGCTACTACTGCTGGTACTAGTGCTACTACTACTGGCATCACTGCTACTACTGCTGGTATGGTACTAGTGGTACTACTGCTGGCACCACTGCTACTACTGCTGGTACGGTACTAGTGGTACTACTGCTGGCATCACTGCTACTACTGCTGGTACTAGTGGTACTACTGCTGGCACCACTGCTACGGGGGGGGGCACTGCTGGTATTAGTGGTACTACTACTGGCATCACTGCTACTTCTGCTGGTACAGTACTAGTGGTACTACTGCTGGCACCACTGCTACTACTGGTGGTACTACTGCTGGCACCACTGCTACTACTGCTGTTACGGTACTAGTGGTACTACTGCTGGCACCACTGCTACTAATGCTGGTACGGTACTAGTGATACTACTGCTGGCATCACTGCTACTACTGCTGGTACGGTACTAGTGATACTACTGCTGGCACCACTGCTACTACTGCTGGTACGGTACTAGTGATACTACTGCTGGCACCACTGCTACTACTGCTGGTATTAGTGGTACTACTGCTGGCATCACTGCTACTACTGCTGGTATGGTACTAGTGGTACTACTGCTGGCACCACTGCTACTACTGCTGGTACTAGTGGTACTACTACTGGCATCACTGCTACTACTGCTGGTACTAGTGGTACTACTGCTGGCATCACTGCTACTACTGCTGGTACAGTACTAGTGGTACTACTGCTGGCATCACTGCTACTACTGCTGGTACGGTACTAGTGGTACTACTGCTGGCACCACTGCTACTACTGCTGGTACAGTACTAGTGGTACTACTGCTGGCATCACTGCTACTACTGCTGGTACTAGTGGTACTACTGCTGGCATCACTGCTACTACTGCTGGTACTAGTGGTACTACTGCTGGCACCACTGCTACTACTGCTGGCACCACTGCTACTACTGCTGGTACTAGTGGTACTACTGCTACCACATCTATTTCATAATATCAGTTTCTTGGGGGATTCCTTCCAACAAAATGGTGTGGCTTTATCCCAGCCCCTCTCCTCCTAAACTTTATAGCTCATGTTCACTAGCATTAGAAGGAGAGAGGAAGATATGAGTGTTGTCCTAGAGAATTAAATACTACTTTCTAATTTATTTTTCATGCGCTGTAATTGTGCTATAGGACAGAAGAGAATGCAATATATATACAGTATATATATAGGGCCTAGGCACCCCAGTCCGATACTGGATTACGGTATACATATCGCTTAATGAGCTCTGTGTATATAGCTTTGGAGGCCGCCAGTGTGCGGCTTTTCTCCTAGCCTAGCATAAACTGCTGGGTTATAGAGGACCCAGATCAGCTTTGCAGTATATACTAGAAGGCTATATTCCTCCTGTAACTGTAGCTAAAGTATGAGTCCCAGTTACATGGGAAATCAGCAAAAACAAAACAAAAATTCCTCCAAAGATCTATTATGACCTAATAGGATGGAGCACAATATGGCAGACTTACTAATAGTGTCTGAGTTTAGTGCAAGTGCAAATTTAGTTGAGACAGTCTTAAACTGCATCATTCCCATTACTACAGGTGGTTAAAACCTAGCCCCTAGCCATGTAGTCTTCTTTACAGACATTTAGGAAAGAGTAGTTCATTCTCTGGAGCTCAATGAATCCCACATGGTACTGTAATAGGATACCAGCATTGTAATAAGTCAGGTACTAAAGCTTCTTCCCTCCTAGATATTCGACCATCATCTCTGGGTGGTATTATTTAAAAGTGCAAGTGTTTAGGAACCAAAGCAACTCGGCCACAAAGTGACAGACCATGTAACTGCTCTCATGACTCGATAGGGGAGATTTATTATGTCTTGTACTCCAGTTTTCTAGCATTCAAGTAGAGATGATTGACCTGGATTCAACCTGAATTTTCCAAAAGTTTCAGACTCGACCTGAACACAAAACTTTTGGGATTCATCACCCACAAGCCACTTTTATATTCTAGGGTCCCCAGAGCATAATAAGTTCACGTCCAGGGAAAGTGCAGCAACATAATAAGCATCTATACACCTCTTGCTTCACCTCTCCTGGGCTACCTCCCGGCATCTGGCGTCCCCTTTAGGCAATCTTGTATGCGTTTAAGTGCCATGAAGTCAGCGTGCCCACGTGACCCCTGAGGTCCAAACACAAATGCCAGGAGGCAGCCCAGAAGAGGTGAAGCAAGGAGAGTATAAGTGTTTATTATGTTACCACACCTCCCCTGGACCTCCAGATCATACTTTGGGGTCTGAAGAGTATAATAATATCACTTCTGGTTCATGCCGAATAAGTTTGGTTTGAAATGAGCACACAAATACTGATCATAACAAGGCATGAAAAAAACTGCAATTTTTTGCACAAAAATTTGTGACTTTTTCAGTTTTGCACCACTTTCACCACTTTCCTGAAAAGGGGACGTGGTTGGGGCCAAAAGCTCTACCAGATTTATAACCATTTATGACATTTTACTGGTGTCAATAATCCCTAAAACCTACACTAGCTACAAAATGTACGCTAGCTACATAAATAAGGTGCAGGGGTTATGCCAGTACAGGGGTTATGAAGACTGGCATTGAAAATGCCAGTCTTGATAAATCTACCCCAATAACTGCAGAGTTACAAACCTCCTCTGGCATGTTTATGAGTACCTCAGTGGTGTGCTATGCACTCAAATGGGGCACCACTCCAGAGACTCATAACTGGTCGTATGAAAGAGACACTATGTGTGCACTGCAGATTCCGGGAAATATTAACAACGGTAGGAAACACAGTTAGGTAAATACAGCTGATCTGCACAGGTCCCAACAATCAGACCCTCGCTGATCTAAAAATATTAATGACCTATCCTAAAAGATAGATCACTAATATCAAATCTGTAGGGATCTGACCCCTGACACCCCCATCGATCAGCTGTTCTCAGCAGCTGATATACAGAGAATGGGCCAGTAAATAGACAGCTCTGTTCTCTGAGTAGTGGGGGAACTGAGTCACTACAGATTAGGTCCCATTCAAATGAATGGAAACTGATCTACAGTAACTGGTCTCTAAAAAACAGAGCTGTCTGCTTCCTGCTCCGTTCTCTGTATATCAGCTGCTGAGAAAAAATGAGCAATGTGGGTGAAGGACCTTCATCAATCTAATATTGATGAATAGTCCTTATGAAAGGTCATCAATATTTTTAGCCCAGAGAACCCCTTTAAGGATAAACCAGCAATATTATTAAAGTGGATAACCCCTTTAATGCCTATGCATGTAGAATGTGTATGTGTCCCAGTACTTCTGTCTCTATAGTGTATTTCTTCAATGTAATATTGCATTATGATAACCATATGAAATATGCATAGGCATACAAGTCCTGAAGTATGTGTTACATCACAACGCTGGATTATTTCATGCCTAGCAATCATATTACATGTCTCACTCTGAAGGATTGGAATACACAGTAGACAACTTGTTAAGGAGACAGCTGTCTAGAGAGTGAGCTCATGAGGCCAAGTATTTACTCTGCATTTGGTTTGTTCTTTTAGTTCTTTGTACACACAAACAAAGTGCACCATCCCATGTGTGCGCTGCTCACCTCTGCTAATGTTTCTCATGGCCGCTGCACCTGATCTCTGTCTCCAAGGATCTCAGTCTGCTGTTTCCTGTGTCTCTGCTCGGCAATGATACCTGGAACATGCAATCACCCAGGAGAGCAGTCATAGGTTTTTATCTACATTTTAGTTAATAAAGTTAGAATTTATAAATGTGTTACTATTCTCAATTTTATCTTCTTTTATCTTGCAGTTCTTGCAGTTTTATTTAAATAGAGTCCATCCTGCTAGGCTGATGTGGAGAAAAGAAATGGAGAGAATGGACCCAGAATCATGTTACGCCTTGTGATTGCAGAGTCCAGACTGCCATCAGGCAAAGCAATGAGGATAGCACAAAACATACACAAAACAATTAAGCTCAATACAATGTGGAAGTCACTAACTAATCAACAATTAACAATTAACTTGTTCACCCTTCCCATGTCTCTCTCTTGGGGCTAAACATGTAAACAGCTCCCACACCCTCAGGGACTGGATCCCACCTACTAAGGGTGGGTTCACACTTGCACCGGCACTCCGTCCGCCACGAATCCGACCTAAATGTCGGAAAACTGGATAGGGAAAGGTTTGCGACGCTTTGCTTAAAAACCCATTCACTTCTATGGGTTTTTAAAGCAATGCGCTGGTGTGCGCTTACACCCTCTGCACTGCAAAGCCGTTTTATTTTCGTCGGAAACAAAGTCGGACATGCAGGACTTTGTTTCCGACGAAAAAAACCAGCTTCGCGGCAGAGAGGGTGTAAGCGCACATGTTGCAAACCTTTCCCTATCCAGGCCCTATCCAGTTTTCCGACATTTAGGTCAGATTCGCGGAGGACGGAGTGCCGGCGCAAGTGTGAACCCACCCTAATATGTAATGAACAAGGGTCTACTAACTCCCAGGTCTCATCGTAAACAGGGCACTGTGTGGAATGAGTAGAAGGCAAGTCTATCCATTTTTCCATATACTGTGGGACCTAGCCTCCTTGGTAATATAATGTTGACAGATCAAATCCAGTTCCTGAGTGTAAGGGGATGAGGAGGCATCTAGAATTTTGCAGTCATTTTCCTAGCGCAGTAAAGGGGCTCAGTTAAGAAGGCACTTTCAGCTACTGAAGAAAAACATTTCTGCGTCTACGAAAAGTAGACATACTTTAGGACTGTCCCGCACCACCACCACTATCCTATCAAACAGAAATTTGCAAACCTCCTCCCAGAAACCCCTAACTGTAGGGCAGGACCATTATGTATGGTAAAAAGTACTTGGCAATTCATTTTGGAAGATCTTCCTAAAACCAGGTCTAAAAGTCTGGAAATGGGATGTAGGGTATAGAAGTGGGACTTTCACTCTCTGAGGTTAGGGGACACCAACTTTGTAGTCTCTAGCTCTAGCTACCCTTCCTCATTGGTGAGGCCCCTCACTACTTCCACCTAGTGGACCTTGGAGGGTGGCATAACTTTCTTAAAGATAATAGACTTAAGATGGCAATATAGATTGGATATCATTTGATGACCTTGGGGTTCTAAAAGGAATTTTGGAATAGAGAAAGAATTGTCTAAAAGTAGATCCCCTGCATATTGTGTATGGACCAAATGTCGAAGCTTAAGGGAAATGATATTCATTAGTAAGGAGTAACTTCTCATACAGTTGTTGGAACGATTGAAACACTCCATCTACATGTATGTCTTCCATATATAATAGCTCCTTGGCCTTCTACTGTGATATACTCGGCAAGTTCAGAAGCTTTGGAAGAGACAGGTTATGTCAGGGATCTTTAAAATGATGGAAACAAATGCTATAGAATTTATCTCTTGGCAACTCAGAAGTGTCTCACATAGAAGAGGGTGGGCTGTCCAAGTACTACCGGGACCCCTTCTGCCGCCATACAGAAGGTGATCTGGAGAGATATATGACATGGATGGAATAGGGGCAGATGAGAAGTTCCACAGTATGTAGCTTTTCAGAGTGAAATGACCAAGGCAGGTTGGATAGCCACACAGCCCAATAGTACATTTGGAAATTAGAGAGTCACACTCACCCCTCATCCCAAGGCCTAAACAGCTAATTCACCAGGATGGCAGTAAACCAACCATTTAATGAACGTACAAGGAAATCCAAATTTGTCCAAAAGCATCCACAGGTAATACCACAGAATTGAAGGATTCTGCCATGTCGTCTTTCTAATATACTTAAGTGCCCTGTCACCAAGTACACAATGCCAAGTGACATACCTTGTTTGATTGCCACTTTGCCCTGGATGAATTTGGCATTTTTTTTTTTTTTTTAATGGTCCACCTGGTCAAACAATATGGTAGGTTATACAGTGGGGAAAAAAAGTATTTAGTCAGCCACCAATTGTGCAATTTCTCCCACTTAAAAAGAGGAGGGCAGCCTGTAATTGTCACCATAGGTAGACCTCAACTATGAGAGACAAAATGGGAAAACATATCTAGGAAATCACATTGTCTGATTTTTTAAGAATTTATTTGCAAATTATGGTGGAAAATAAGTATTTGGTCACCTAGAAACAAGCAAGATTTCTGGCTCTCACAAACCTGTAACTTCTTCTTTAAGAGGCTCCTCTGTCCTCCACTCATTACCTGTAGTAATGGCTCCTGTTTGACATTGTTATCAGTATAAAAGACCCCTGTCCACAACCTCAAACAGTCACACTCCAAACTCCACTATGGTGAAGACCAAAGAGCTGTGGAAGGACACCAGAAACAAAATTGTAGACCTGCACCAGGCTGGGAAGACTGAATCTGCAATAGGCAAGCAGCTTGGTGTGAAGAAATCAACTGTGGGAGCAATAATTAGAAAATGGAAGACATACAAGACCACTGATAATCTCCCTCGATAAGGGGCTCCACGCAAGATCTCACCCCGTGGGGTCAAAATGATCACAAGAACGGTGAGCAAAAATCCCAGAACCACATGGGGGACCTAGTGAATGACGTGCAGAAAGCTGGGACTAACGTAACAAAGGCTACCGTCAGTAACACACTACACCGCCAGGGACTCAGATCCTGCAGAGCCAGACGTGTCCCCCTGCTTAAGCCAGTACATATCCGGGTCTGTCTGAAGTTTGCTAGAGAGCTTTTGGATGTTCCAGAAGAGTATTGGGAGAATGTCATATGGTCAGATGAAACCAAAGTAGAACTGTTTGGTAGAAACACAACTCGTCGTGTTTGGAGGTGAGTGAATGCTGAGTTGCATCCAAAGAACACCATACCTACTGTGAAGCATGGGGGTGGCAACATCAGGCTTTGGGGCTGTTTCTCTGCAAAGGGACCAGGACGACTGATCCGTGTACATGAAAGAATGAATGGGGCCATGTATCGTTAGATTTTGAGTGCAAACCTCCTTCCATCAGCAAGGGCATTGAAGATGAAACGTGGCTGGGTCTTTCAGCATGACAATGATCCCAAGCACACCACCAGGGCAACCAAGGAGTGGCTTTGTAAGAAGAATTTCAAGGTCCTGGAGTGGCCTAGCCAGTCTCCAGATCTCAACCCCATAGAAAACCTTTGGAGGGAGTTGAAAGTCCATGTTTCCCAGCGACAGCCCCAAAACATCACTGCTCTAGAGGAGATCTGCATGGAGGAATGGTCCAACATACCAGCAACAGTGTGTGCCAACCTTGTGAAGACTTACAGAAAACGTTTGACCTCTGTCATTGCCAACAAAGGATATATAACAAAGTATTGAGATGAACTTTTGTTATTGACCAAATACTTATTTTCCACCATAATTTGCAAATAAATTCTTAAAAAATCAGACAATGTGATTTTCTGGATATGTTTTCTCATTTTTTCTCTCATAGTTGAGGTCTACCTATGATGTCAATTACAGGCCGGCCTCATCTTTTTAAGTGGGAGAACTTGCACAATTGGTGGCTGACTAAATACTTTTTTCCCCACTGTAGCTCCTGTTAGCCAAGGGTAGAGTAACCTTTTATTTTTATGTAGCACACAGAGACACACCCCAGAGAAAATAAAAGGTTACAACCAGTGGCGTAACTAGGAATGGCTGGGCCCCAAGGCGAACATTTGACATGGGGCCCCCCCCCCCCGAACCGCTACCCCCAATCGCTGCCCCCCCCGGAGCACCCCCTCCAACCCCCCCCCCCCCAAAAAGCGCATTCCTGCGCACACTATTATGTGCCATAGTGGCTCCTGCACACAGTATCATGCCCCATAGTGGCCCCTGCACACAGTATCATGTCCCATAGTGGCCCCTGCACACAGTATCATGCCCCATAGTGGCTCCTGTACACAGTATCATGCCCCATAGTGGCCCCTGCACACAGTATCATGCCCCATAGTGGCCCCTGCACACAGTATCATGCCCCATAGTGGCCCCTGCACACAGTATCATGCCCCATAGTGGCCCCTGCACACAGTATCATGCCCCATAGTGGCCCCTGCACACAGTATCATGTCCCATAGTGGCCCCTGCACACAGTATCATTCCCCATAGTGGCCCCTGCACACAGTATTACATCCCATAGTGGGGGATTTCCCCAAGGGGGCCCCCCCCACAGTATTATATGTCCCTGTGACCCCTGCACACAGTATCATTCCCCATAGTGGCCCCTGCACACACTATTATTCCCCATATTGGCCCCTGCACTGAGTATTTTGCCCCATAGGGGCCCCTGCACACAGTATTATATGTCCCATTGTGGACCACCCATGAACAATAATTATACTCTGGGGTCTTTTCAGACCCCAGAATATAATGATCGGAGACCCAGGGGAGGATAGAAACATAAAAAAACAACGTTGCTTACCTGTTCCTCGCTCCGGTCCACTCCCTGCTACTTCGACCTTCTTCAATCTTGGACCAGGCCGGCGTCATGTGACGCGGGCCGGCGTCGCGACGCAAAATGACGTCCGCTGACGTCTGTGACTTCACTAAACAGGCCCGAAGCCTGGAGAAGCGCAGGAGAGGTAAGTGCAGTGTTTTTTATGTTCCCTCACCTCCCCTGGGCCTCCGATTATTATACTCCGGGGTCTGAAAAGACCCCGGAGTATAATGATAGCAGAGATTGTGGTGTTCGGCCCGCGGCCTCACATACCGATCCCCGCTCCTGCTCATAGCCGCCTCCGCAGAATCGGAAGCGCAGGCGGCCGTGAGCGGGACCTGGGGAATGGTAAGTATAGAGGGCCCGTTACGGTAACAGCCTATTAATTAAAAAAAACAAAGCATCGGGGCCCCGTAATGTCCTGGGCCCTGTGGCAGCTGCTACCGCTGCTACCCCGGTAGTTACGCCCCTGGTTACAACCCCCTTGGCTAACAAGAATTCATTCATATATAACCTTCCCGAAGGTCCACATCTTTTGAATGGGAAGACGGAATTTAAAGGAAAAGGAGCTGTATTGATCAGGGGCACAGCGGCAAACAAAAGTAGTATGTCATTTGTACTTGATGGTAGGTCCTCTTCAAAGGGTTTGAATGGTATGGTGGTCATGCATGTGCGGAGTTAGTCCGACAGTGATAATGGAGTGTTATATATATATAGCAATGAATGGAATGGCAGCACATATGTAAGACCACCACTTCATTCAAACTCCTTTAGAAAGGCAGCTCAAGACTCTCATTCAAGTGATTGGTTGGGGTAGGACCTAACTATAAGATACTTAGCATCTCCCCTGTGGATATTTAATTTAATAAGTTCTTATTGCGAGACAACCCTTTAAAGGGTACCTCAGTTTTCATCAAAAGTTGAAATATCTGCAGGGTCTTCTATGATGGTATACCTTCATACATGATGTCCTATCATTTTTTCTGCTGCTATTAGCTCCATTATGGCTTCAGCACATATATGTGTATTGCAGTCTATAGAGGAATTCAGCGTATGCAGACGCATAGGCTCACTTCTAATCTTCTTGGCAGGATCAGCCAGGTACAGGGGGCTCCTAGCAGCCTGGGGTCACTGGCCAGACCCCAGGCTGCAGAAGATACATATGGACACCCCCCGATCTGGGTGCAGAGGGGGACATTTGGCACAACAGAACCCCTTGGATGCTGCGGTCATGTTTGACCGCAGCATCCAAGGAGTTAAAACCCACGATCAGTTTGGATCAGTGTTATCACCGTCCCCGCTGTTGCAGCGGAAACCTGGCTGTCAGATACAGCTGGGCTCCCACGGTGATCACACGGGCTCTGCTTCTGAGCCTGCTCGATCACCATCACGTACGTGTACGTGGGGATGCGGTAACTACCCACATTCTCCCACATACATGTACGTGACAATGCCAGAGGTCAAACGTTTTCTGTAACTCTTCACAAGGTTGGCACACACTGTTGCTGGTATGTTGGCCCATTCCTCCATGCAGATCTCCTCTAGAGCAGTGATGTTTTGGGGCTGTCGCTGGGCAACACGGACTTTCAACTCCCTCCAAAAGTTTTCTATGGGGTTGAGATCTGGAGACTGGCTAGGCCACTCCAGGACCTTGAAATGCTTCTTACGAAGCCGCTCCTTCGTTGCCCTGGCGGTGTACTTGGGATCATTGTCATGCTGAAAGACCCAGCCACGTTTCATCTTCAATGCCCTTGCTGATGGAAGGAGGTTTGCACTCAAAATCTCACGATACATGGCCCCATTCATTCTTTCATGTACACGGATCAGTCGTCCTGGTCCCTTTACAGAAAAACCGCCCCAAAGCATGATGTTGCTCCCCCATGCTTCACAGTAGGTATGGTGTTCTTTGGATGCAACTCAGCATTCACTCTCCTCCAAACACGACGAGTTGTGTTTCTACCAAACAGTTCTACTTTGGTTTCATCTGACCATATGACATTCTCCCAATCCTCTTCTGGAACATCCAAATGCTCTCTAGCAAACTTCAGACGGGCCCGGATATGTACTGGCTTAAGCAGGGGGACACGTCTGGCACTGCAGGATCTGAGTCCCTGGCGGAGTAGTGTGTTACTGACGGTAGCCTTTGTTACGTTAGTCCCAGCTTTCTGCACGTCATTCACTAGGTCCCCCTGTGTGGTTCTGGGATTTTTGCTCACCGTTCTTGTGATCATTTTGACCCCACGGGTCAAACAGCTGCCATTACTACAGGTAATGAGTGGAGGACAGAGGAGCCTCTTAAAGAAGAAGATACAGGTCTGTGAGCCAGAAATCTTGCTTGTTTGTAGGTGACCAAATATTTATTTTCCACCATAATTTGCAAATAAATTCTTAAAAAATCAGACAATGTGATTTCTGGACATGTTTTCTCATTTTGTCTCTCATAGTTGAGGTCTACCTATGATGACAATTACAGGCCGGCCTCATCTTTGTAAGTGGGAGAACTTGCACAATTGGTGGCTGACTAAATACTTTTCCCTTACGTCCTACAGCAGCACAATATGGGGTATTTCTCCCCCTGTGTGTTGTTTAGGACAGGTGGAACTTTTAATTAGCACAAAAATGTGCTTACTAACCTGCCCTATAAGAGGGCACGAGAGACCTCCCTCACCTGTGTTTTTTTCTGTCCTGTGTGAGACAGGTGGAGGAGGTCTCTTGTGACCTCTCTAGAGTTAAGGGGTTTTTTCTTACCTTGAGGTGGTCGTTTCCTTCTGTTGCCGGCCTACGTTCGTCCTTCTCAGCGCTTCTGTCGGTAATTCTTCGGCCGGCGGTAGGCTTCGGCCTACCCGGAGGTGACGTCGGACTTTGCGACGGCCGGAACCCTTCTCTGTGTCCGGGTTCCCGTGCGGGCGGATTTCGCCGGACTCCTTCGCGCCTACTTCCGGTTCTCGGAAAAAGTGCGGTAAGTTTGGAAATTTAAAATTTAAAGGCAAAATATAGAATTGATTTTTGCTGCTTGTTGTTTGAGCCTCTGACTTAGGCTTTTGCTCCTCTATGTTTCATCATGGCATTTGATCCGTTTTGGTGCTATAAATCTCAGGAGGGTAAGTAATATTTATTCATTCTTGTTCATATATTATATGAATTGTCAATTCATATCGCTGGCCTTGCTCTCGTAATTTCCTATGAATTTTTTTCATTGTGGATTAGTTTTGTGTTTGGCTCCGCCTCCACTTATGGTTGCCTTTAAAATGTCCCATAGTCCATTTGGGTTGGGCTGTGATTTTCGGGCTCTCCTATTGCTAAGGAGTAGAAATTCTCCTCTGTGATTCAGAGATTACCCTATTTGACTATTGCGTGTGCTGTTGCTACATTTTTTGCGACGACCGACCTCCTTAAGATACCCCTCTCTTTCTGGTTCTGGTTGCGGTTTGTAATATTGGTATTGTTATTGTCTGTGACTTTTTGTGGTCTTTTTAGATGTCTTCTTCTGCTTCCGGCTCTGGTGATGGAGATTTTAGGAGGAAGAAATCCTCCAAGCGTAAACATTTAACCTGTTTAGATTGTAAGACTCCCTTGCCTGACGGCTATGAATTCACCCGCTGTCGCCAGTGTCTTGGCCCCCCTTCTGAGGAGCCATACATACGTGAGGTTGTGACATGGGTGAAAGAATACATGGAGGACTCTCTCAAGGAGATCCGGAATTCTCTCTCCCAAATTGCCAAGAGACCACGTCTTGAAAAACATCCTCTCTTGCGGGTCTCGGACGAAGATTTTCAGGTTGTGGATGAAACTTTGTCTTCTGATGACTCCGCTGAAGATACCAGCAGACCTCTCTTCCCACTCGAGAAAGTCAATAGGCTGCTGAAGTCCATCCGGTCTAAAGACCGTGATGTTGATGGGGGAAGCCTCCACGTCCACCTATAGAGGGCCTAGGGTCTTCCAAGTGGACGAGACATTAAGAAAGTTAATGTCTTCAGAGTGGAAATTTCCGGAGAAACCCTTTATAACTACTGGTAGGTTTAAGGCCTTGTTCCCCATCGCAGAGTCTCAACTGGATCAGTGGGGTCCTTCCCCTAAGGTGGATATAGCGGTAGCCAAGCTATCTCGCCGCACTCTAGTACCATCTGAGGATGGAGCAAATCTGCAGGATCCTATGGACAGACACATGGAGAGTACTCTCAAGAAGGCCTACTCAGCGGCCTCTGCTCAGACCTCTGTCGCTGTTGCGTCATGTGAAGTTTCAGCCAAACTACGGGCTGATTTGCTCCAGCTTGAGAGGGACATCGATTCTGGTGTCTCCAGAGACGAGTTACTTTCCTTCTTAACTTCGACTTCTTTGGCGGCAGAATTCCTAGCTGAGGCCTCCCATTATCAATTAAGGCTGGCATCAAAGTCCTTGGCGCTTTCCACGGCGGCGAGGAGACCCTTATGGTTAAAACCTTGGAGAGCTGATTTTATCTCCAAGTATAACCTTTGTGCCTTACCATTTGAGCCAGGAAGAGTCTTTGGCAGTAGCCTGGATGAAATTTTAGAAGGCTTGGCTGATAAAAAAGGCAAGACTTTGCCTCAGTCTTTTAGGGGCAGATTTGGCCCTGGCCGCGGCAGAGGTTTTTCACCTCGACGTGGTCAGCAGTCCCGGAGGGGCTCTAGGTATTATTCTAGAGGCTCTGGACGGAGATTTCCCAAAACCGAAGATAGAAGGAAGCCCAGTTTCTGACATGAGAAGCTGTCTTCCTGTGGCCGAAATTTCTGTCGGGGATCATCTCTCCCTTTTTCTCAGCGCTTGGGGGAAAAAAATTCAGGACCCTTGGGTCTTACAGTTAATTCAGCGAGGTTATGCAATCGAATTTCTCTGTCCTCCCCGAGATCGGTTCGTCTTAACTCGCCGTCTTCCCTCGTCTCAGCAAGGTATTTTGGAACGCTCCATTCAAGAGTATATCCGCAAAGGAGCTCTAGAAGAAGTTCCTTCTCTAGAAGAAGGTTTGGGGGTTTATTCCCCCGTTTTTCTAGTACCAAAGCCAGCAGGCAGATGGAGGATGATTATAGATCTGAGGTATCTAAACCGTTTCATCAGAAAAAAACGGTTTCGCAAGGAAACCATAAGCTCAGTTTCTTCTTTTCTTCTCCAGGGCGACGTTTTTGTCACCCTAGATCTGAAGGACGCTTATTTGCACGTGCCAATTTATCCTCCGCACAGGAAGTTCCTAAGGATTGCGGTTATAGTTTCCGGCAACAGGAAGCATTATCAGTTCTCGGCCCTCCCTTTCGGGATCTCCTCGGCTCCCCACACCTTTACCAAGGTGGTAGCTCCCATAGTAGCCGCCCTCAGGCTTCAGGGACTCTTTGTGGTCCCTTATCTAGACGACTGACTGATAAAAGCCCAGTCAGTGTCTGTTCTGCTCCAGCATTTACAGATTGCCATATCCCTGCTTCAAAGCCTGGGATGGCTCATAAATTGGGAGAAGTCAGAAATCGTCCCCTCAACCAAAAGGAAGTTTCTTGGTTACTTCCTAGATTCAGACCGGCTGGAAATCTCCTTGGCGACTGCAAGGAAAGAGAAATTAATTACAGCGGTTCGGCAACTTTTCAGGAGGCCGAGAGTGTCCATCAGAACTTTGATGAAAATCCTAGGTCTGATGTCATCTTCCATCATGGCGGTTCCTTGGGCCTTATGGCATCTACGTCCTCTTCAGATGGAAATCCTAGGAATTTGGGATCGCTCTCTGCCCGGTCTCAACAGGAGGATTCGACTCTCCCCCAGGACCCGTCTTTCTCTCAGATGGTGGTTGCACCTCAAGGACGGAAGGTCCACGGTCCAACCTCATTGGACCCTGTTGACTAAAGATGCATCCCTTATGGGATGGGGAGCCCATCTGGACGGAAACTCCATAAAGGGAGTCTGGAGCGCTCCAGAAGGAAGGACGTCGTCCAACTGGAAGGAGCTCTGAGCTGTGTACCGTGCCTTACTCCATTTCTCTCCTCTTCTCAAGGGAAGAGCAGTCAAGATTCGCTCGGACAACATGACGACGGTATTATATGTGAACAGACAGGGAGGCACCAGATCATCATCCCTCCTCAGGGAGGCAGATCTGATTTTTTCCTGGGCAGAGAAAAATCTGACCCATCTATCCGTTGTTCACATCAAGGGCTCCCTGAACTCAGTAGCGGATCGGTTGAGTCGGGGTCGTGCCGTATCAGGAGAATGGTCACTCAATCCAGAAGTGTTTCATCAGATTACCCTGAAATACGGTCTACCGGAGATAGACCTCATGGCAACCCGACTCAATGCCAAGGTGGAGACATTCTGTTCCCTGTACCAGGAGGACAATCCCTTGGCAGTGGATGCCCTGTCCATCCCTTGGAGGTCCAGGCTGTCATACATTTTCCCTCCAATTCCTATGATACCGAGAGTATTGATGAAAATAAGACAGGACCAAGCCTCTGTAATAGCCATCATTCCATTCTGGCCAAAAAGAGCTTGGTTTTCCCAGCTCATGGTGATGAGTCGAGGGATATATTGGAGGCTTCCCCCACCCAGAACCTGGTTTCCCAAGATCACTGAAGTGGCAGGATCTGAGGAGATTCAACCTGACAGCCTGGAGGTTGACCAGTCCCTACGAATGTATAGAGGACTGTCAGAAGCCGTCCTGAAGACGCTTTCCTGTGCGAGAGCTGAATCCACCAAAAGGAATTACCAGAGGACGGCTAAGATTTTTTTGGAGTGGTGCTCCAAAAGAGGCGTTGATATTTCTAATCCTTTGACTTCTGATGTTTTGGATTTTCTTCAGGATGGCTTGGACAGGGGCCTTGCCCCTGCTACTTTAAAGGTACAGGTATCGGCTTTATCCGCCCACTTAAACAGACGGTTGTCCCAGGATTCCCTGGTTGCAAGATTCCTCAAAGGAGCGGTGAGGCTGAAACCTGCGGTATCTTCTCCTATTCCCCAATGGGACCTTGCGACGGTCTTTTCAGGCCTTTGTGGTCCTCCTTTTGAACCTCTGGAAGCTACGGAGCTAAAATTTTTAGCCTTTAAAACTACTTTTTTGTTAGCCATCACATCTGCCAAAAGGGTAGGAGAGCTACAGGTGCTCTCCTCCAAAGAACCTTATATTGTATTTTTTCCAGATAGGGTCCACCTTAGGTTTTTGCCTGGCTTTATCCCTAAGGTTCCTTCACGTAATAACTATAATCAACTGATTTCTTTGCCTGTTTTCCTTCCGGATCCATCTTCAGAAGAGGAGTTAAAACTTCATACTTTGGATGTGGTGAGGTGTCTGCGAATTTACTTATCGCGGATACAATCTTTCAGGAGAGCTGAAAATCTCCTAATCAATATGTATGGTAAAGACAGAGGTCTTAAAGCTTCCAGACCCTCCTTGTCCAGATGGATTAAGGAGGCAATCAAAATTTCTTTCATTGCTCAAGGGTTGCTTCCTCCAGTTTTTTGTACAGCCCATTCGACCAGGGCTGTGTCGACTTCTTGGGCTGAGAATCGGTCGCTTCCACTGGATCAAATTTGTGCGGCTGCTTCTTGGTCATCCCAGCTGACTTTCGTCAAACACTATCGTTTGGATGTCTGCAGTTCCGAGGCGACTGCCTTTGGCCAGACAGTTCTTGAGGTTGTAAGGCGAGGAAACCCTCCCTAGGGGAATTACTTGCTATATCCCCATATTGTGCTGCTGTAGGACATAAGGAAATCGTTGATTATATTGTTAATTTGTTTTCCCTTAGTCCTAACAGCAGCACAAGGCTTCCCTCCCTAAAATCTTGTTTCTTTTACTTTATAATTTACACAGGTGAGGGAGGTCTCTCGTGCCCTCTTATAGGGCAGGTTAGTAAGCACATTTTTGTGCTAATTAAAAGTTCCACCTGTCCTAAACAACACACAGGGGGAGAAATACCCCATATTGTGCTGCTGTTAGGACTAAGGGAAAACAGATTAACAATATAATCAACGATTTTCCCCACTGTATATATAAAGGACCCCTTATTATTAATAGTTCCTCCTTATAATTCCCCCCTATATAATAGTTCCCCTAGATTTATAAATAATAGATCCTCCTTATAAATAGCCCCCTTATTAATAATAGTTCTGGCACAGTCATGTATGTCAGAGCAGAGCAGCATATCACACCAATACACTGGTATGTAAAGCTCCTCTGATCCAGGTCTTCAGACTAAACGTTTGGTGCTGCAGGTCCTGGGGCCCCTTTGGAGACGGGGGGTCATGGACATTTGTCCAGGTTGCCCCCCTTAACGCTGGCCCTGGGAATAGGGCTGGATTAATCATATTAATTTGAATTATTCGCCTTGAAGATGTCTGACGATTCTGTTTAACAGAATTGGCAAATTTGATTTTTATTACTTTAACCCAACATCCGCCATAAAAGTACACTGGATGCTGGGTCATTAAAGATGGTGCCCCTTAGAAGGTGAGCGGGCACCTGCGCCGGTGGCATTGCCTGCGATCAGAGATATGTGCTGCAGTCAGATGTGATCAAAGTTTTCTGAGGGGTTACATTGCTTTCACTTTTTCCCCTCCAAGATCCCGCGTCAAGATCATGGGAGCCACTTGGTTGCTATGGCAGCTAGGAGCCTTCTGAAAGCTCCTAGGCCTCCTATAGTAATATAACTATATATTTTAAATACAGTTACATAGACTGCAAAAATAAATAAATATATATATACAGTATATATATATATATATATAAAGAAAAAACATACAAATAAAAATGACTCCCTCTTTCTCTAGAATACCTTTAAAAGTAATTAAACAGAAAATGACTAGAATAATCTAAACTATATAAAATATACTTTTTTTAATCAGCCACTACTTATTACATTATTCTAATACGTAGCAGCCCATAATTTACTCATCTATCCACTCTTCTGTTCAGGCCTGGCCTCAGCAGTCGCCTCTAGCATGGATGAGTAAATTATCAGCCGCTACCTACTGGAATAATACAAAAAGTAACGGCTTAACATACGGTATCTTTGTGTGGGGCCTAAGGAAAAAAGGGGGTCACAAACTGTGGGGGAGCCAAAAAAGGGGTCATATACTGTGTCGGGGGCAAAAAAGGAGGGTCATATAATGTGTGGGGACCAGAACAAGGGGGCGTTATACTATGTGGGGGCCAAATAAGGGCATTTTTGTTTTGCAAAGTAGGGGCCCCATCACGCAACCAAAGATAGCCAGGTAGGGTATCTTTTTTTATTTGCGGCTCATGGTATAAACAGGGGGGCCCACATTCTACCGCTGCTGCCTCTACTTACGCGTGACCTAAGTGCGGCACTGTCTAGAGATGGCAACGGAGGCCGGACTGGACAGGAGAATGGATAGGTAAGTAAATTATCGGCCGCTACCTATTGGAGTGATACAATAGGTATCAATTTAACATTTTACTGTGTAGAGCCCATGAACAAAGGAGGTCATATACTGTGTGGGAGCCAAAAAAAAGAAGTCATCTACTGTGTGGGGGCCATATACTGTGGGGGGCATAAAAAGGGGGGGTCATATTACTATGTGGGAGCCAAGAAAAGGCGGTCATATACTCTGTGGGGGCCAAAAAAGGATAAATATTCTTGGTGGCATAACCCCTTTAAAGCAAGTTAGTATTAAAGTCATGGAACCCTTAACTACTGTACACTTTGATTTAATAAAGTGCATTTGAGGGTTGCATGTCTCTTTAATTTATTTGTGTCCTTAAAGGTCATGCAATTAAAGGGATTGTCCAGGACTAGTAAATAGGATCTGCTGTTTCTCCAGAACCAGTGCTTCATCTGTCCATGGGTTGTCTGGTTTTGTAACTCATGCTATTCAGGGTTAAAGTGCAATACTCGACGCAGACAGATGTGGTGCTGTTTTTGAATCAACTTCAGCCTGGAGCTGTGGTCTTTCCCTTAGGCTATGGAGCTCGGACACTCAGGCACTGCCTTTAAATTTTAAAGTCATTCCCTATTGATAGGATAGGAGATAACTTCATGATCGTGGGGGTCTGACCAATGGGACCACCACCGATCATAAACGTATCCTCTATCCTACTGAAATAACTTCAAAGCTTGGTATAACCCCTCTAATTTCCAAATGGTCAGTCTGTTGTTACTCTTGTCAATATGTACATGCCTGCAGTAGTTACCCTTGTCAATACATAGAATATGCAAGCGTAGCATATGCTGTAAGTCAGCACTGTGTGATTCATGATATGGCAGGTATGATAACTCAGTCTTTTTGGCAAATAACCTTCATAATGTTCTAAAATATTCTCAAGTGACTTCATTGACCATAGATTTTAATAGTGCAATATTTTCACATCTAAAATAGAAACAAAAATATCACAATTTAGGAAGGATAAGAGATAATAAAATACCTTGTGCAACTTGCAGCTACCTTCCAGTAGATGGCGCCATTTGCAAGGCAATTATGGGTTAGGTATAGAGACTAAAGAATGGATCCTATACATTATAGATGGGAAGGTCTAAAAATTGGGAAAACGTCTAAACTGTGTGTTGTTTTCTCAGATCAGTCAAAATCATAGATCTCATTCACTGTACAATGTACAATTGTCATATTATGCTAATTGTAGGAGATGCTTCCTTTATTGTCATCACTGTAAAAGACCGTGTCTGTCTAGTGTGCTGGAATTTATGTTAATATCAAGAATATTGTATTTCCAAGTACAAGTATTAAGGTGAACATAATAGGTGAACACTTAATCAACCACCAGCTATGCCTTCTGACCCCACCAAATATGTGCATGCTCGGCTCAGCAGTATATCTTTTTTGAGAACAAATTGAGTGGTCTTGCTGAAATTCTCAACCTTTCTTTCCTCCAATATCTGCATCAAGGGAGAGTTAGGACACCTCCATACACATTAGATGGTTGACTGAACTTGCCGCATCAGAAACCGGTTTCAGATATTCTAAATTAAAGAAGACCTTTCATGTCCTTGCAGATCAGCAGTATTATATACCGCTAGAAAGCTGAGCACTGTCAGCTTCTCTGCTATGCGCCCCGGTGCAGGAGATATCAGTACCGTTAGTTTCGGCACCAATATCCCTCCACTGTCAGAAGGGCGGACTTTACTGCTCAACGTAATTGGCACCGATATATTCTGCACCCGGGCATATGTCAGCACTCTAGCGGTGTATAATACCGTCCATCTGTAAGGACATGAAAGGTCCTTCTTAAACTATATGCAGAGTGATGTGGCTCGGCCTGCTCTCCTGCTAAGAACATGGATTTGGGGCATTTCATTCTCAGCAATGGTGATGTAGTGATGTACCAATGACCTACAACAGCAAGCAGTCAGAGATAATCTGAGGGTCTACATCAGGTCTACATAGTAAATATTAAATAATGTTCCAATTCACTGACAGCAAGTAGAGATTGTGACATAGTGAGGAATGAAACACAACATATAAAAGAAAGTTCAGCGCTTCTCATTACACAAGCTTTATATAGATAAAACCAGGAAAACCCCTTAAAGGGGTTGTCTAGGCAAAAATGGACAACCCTTTTAAAGTTTAAATAAACTGGGGGCAGTGAAAACAAAAAATGCATACTCACCTGTCCCCGTTGCTCCAGTGTCTTCCCACACCTCCCGGATCATCTTTTTCAGCGGCGTCTTCCGACATTATGCTGATTATTATCACGTGACCGCTGAGGCCAATCAGCGAAGGGCCTGAATGTCACTAACTGTGACATCATGGGGTCCTCTTCCTGAGGCCGCTGAGGACGCAGTGACAATCAGTGGCTTCAGCATAACGCTGGAAGAAACCCAGGACGAACCAGGACACGCGGGAGGACACTGGAGCAAAAGGGATGGGTGAGTATGCTTTTTTTTTTTTTTCACTGCCCCCAGCAGATTTAAACTTTAAAAGTTTTGCCTGGACAACCCCTTTAAGGCTGGGGTCCCACCAGATTTGCCGACTAACCACTATAACATACCGTATCAAATCTAAACAAATCTCATCCACATACCTGCAGCGCAAACTGATGTGTAGTGTAGGTTTTTAAGCCAAAGCATGTCAATATATGCTGCGGGTTTTCACCTATTACAATCCAAATGAAGAAGGCAGTAGGATTACCAATGAAATTTTGCTGCAAAAATACCACATTTTGGCAGTTTTTGTTGCTGCAGAAATTTTGAAAACCTGATACTGATTTTCTGCCATGTAAAATGAGTGGAGCGTTTCCATGTGTCTATAGTTAGAAAGGGAGCCTGTCATGTTAACATCAGCAGGCAGCATGTTATAGAGCAGGAGGAGCTGAGCAGAGGAAGCTCCTAAATTAGGTTCAACCTCAGATGAACAAGAACACACAACAGATTCCATCTGCTTTTGGGTGTGGGAAGCTACAGTGAAGGATGGGGACAGAAGCTGATCTGCTCCCTTTTAAGTAACAGGAGCAAAGCTGCAGGCTCCATCCACTGTACAGTGAAGTTCCTATTACTTCTGGTGCCTGGAGGCCGCCATACCAGCCGACTGATGTGATGGACCTGCAACAATCAGATTCTCATGCTGACCTATCCTATGGATAAGCTGTCAGTATGAAAGACAGCTTGGGGGGAGGTCCCTTTTAATGTTGTGAGAACTTGTCCACTTTAGCACAATTGACCAACATTTACCCTACTGGAATAAAGGCTGGATTTCAACATAGCTGATCCTTTGCACCCCCAATCCAGGTGTGCAAGCAAAGATCATCATGGGCAAAGCAATATTAACATTGTCATTTCCTAACAACATGATTTTTGCTTTTGCGGTAAAAACTGAAATTGGACGACAGTACACATGACACAATGCGGTATTATAAAGTGAAGTGATTCAATGCTGTTGTGAAAGATTACAGTAGAATCTACCTGTGAATAATCTACCTGTGAATAATGTACCTGTGAATAAATGTGGTGGGCATTTGGGCTAAGTAGCCAGAGGGAGGAGAAGTGACTGGTCACAGGAAACTGCAGACAATTCTATCCAGAGGTGTAATTAGGAAGCTGTTGATTAAGCCCAGCCAAGTGAATGCACACCTGCATGGAGCTCCAGGGTATACTTTCCAGGAGAGGAGCCCACGGCCATTGTTACTATAACACATTGTGTGCCTCCTTGTCAGGAGTCATCAGATCACACCAGCTCTCTATTACGTGTACGTAGAACTCATGTCATAGTCAGAAGTCATGAATAGACTGCTCTATTACATGAACAAGTCTGCGGATTAGAATGGAGAAGATGAATACTACTCCTTCTATCAAGAAGATGTTGTGTTTTTATGGTCCAAAGGCACTGTACAAGTGATACACAAAGCCCTATTAGTGTAGATTGATATGCGGCAGATTTGCTGCCGTCATTTCTACATTCCCTACCAGTTTGACTTTGGAGTGTGGGAGGAAATCGGAGAAACCTCAGGAACCAAATGTAATAGTGCCTGTTAGACCCTAATGAACTATAATAGGGTCTGCCATGTTCTGTCATGTGTCCATCAATAAGGCTAAGTTCACATCTGTGTTGCCATTTCTGAGTTTCTTTTCCATCAAAACAAAAAATGAGAGTCAATTGAAGCATCATACAATGGGCACCGATAGCTCCCATCATACTCCGCCATCTTATAGGGTCCATTGGGTTTGTCATCTTACTGAAAAAAATGGTGCTTTGTGTTGCTCTATTGTTTTTCAGGCAAATATGATTTATTCAGAGATGGAGAAGCCACCAATGGAGATATGAAGACAGAACCTTACATGTATATTCGACACTGTATATATGGACACCAAGGATGATGTTTGGATTGGATGATGTTTGGGTTGTCTACTGTGAGACATGGTGTGTACTAGAGCGACATGATCTACGTTGTCATGGCGATTTTGTCTGCATGGTAGAATCTGGAATCTTGGTGGATTTCCCTAGAAGTGAACGACCTCCAGTACTACCGATCACATACGGGTCATAACTATAGAAGCCACCAATGATGTTTAACACCAAGATCATATCATACTGATTGTTTCCCAATGACAAAGTCAGCTCTGCTTCATCTGTGTGCTGATATTACAATCATGAAGGCTTTAACAGCATTACCCTGGTATTTCTTCTAAGGTGCAGAAAGGTTATATGCTGGAATGATAGTACAATGAGACCACTCACCCATATAGCAATGTCAGGGGTCTATCAAGCTTAGCAAGACGCACCTGTCACAACACAGCGAGGTGAAGGCTCCCACAAATTTAGGCCTTAGATAGGGACAGGGTGGTGTGAAACCCGAACTAAGAGAAAAGAACATAAACATTCTCCATCCGCCCACTCCAGGTCTCAGCAAAGACCTTTTGTTTAACATGAGTAAATCCTCTTTGTTTCATTACAGACATCCAGGCAAAACAAACACTCAGGCCGAGATAAGCAGCAGCTTGTGAATAGGAACCTCTTACCTGGCTTGTGTAAGGCTGATGCTATCAGGTGGACAGGTGTGCACGTACAGGAAAAAAGTGTGAACTGCTTGTGTTGGAGATAAGGCTGAATGATGGCTTCAAGCATCCTGCTGGTCTCTGATGTCCTGGTATATACACAAACAATAGTAAGGAGTTAAGCTGCTGGTCTTCAAGTAAAGGGGCCTGTACACATTAGACTAAAGATGAGCAAAATGGACAATATCAACCATTATGAACATTTGTTAGGTGGGATACAAAAAACAATCATGTTATCCAACAAATGACGCTCCATCATTGTCAGGGAAGAAGTTGGGACAACTAGAAATTTTTGTACAATGACTGTAAGTGGTTCACACAGCCAGTACATGAATGATCATCCCATGACAGATCATTTGTCCTTCTACTATCAGTGTCACTTCTGGCAATACATCAGCCGGTACTTGCCTGTTGTAATCAAATATGTATGTCTACTTTACAGTGTAAAATAAACTAAAATGTAAAATACATTACATAAAAATCCTTTACCAGACAAACGTTCATCCATTTGTTTAACCATCAACCAATTTTGTCTTATGCGTATGGCCACCTTAAAGGGGTTGCCCTGTTATGGACCTTTGTCCCCTATCCACAGGACAGGGGATAAGTGGACAGGAGGCCAAAGGTCCTCCAAGGCCTCCTTGTGAATACACTTGCATGTCTGGCATTCCATTGACTTCTATGAGGCTGCAGGTGCTGCCGGAGAGAACACAGTCCCAGCAGCCCCATAGAAGTGAATGGAGCACCGGTTACGTAAGTGTGCTGCTGCTCCATTCACAAGGAGGACTTAGGGACACTTTCGGCCTGGTGATCGGGTCCCCAGAAATCGTGCACTAATCCCCTGTACTGTGGATAGAGGATAATTGTCCATAAGGGGACAACCCCTTCATGGGAGTCTGTGACCAGAACCCAGAATATCAATCCAGCTCCACAGATAGATAGGTTACAGTCACCTAAATCAGTGTTTTCTCCTTGTGACTCGTGGCCTCTGTTGCGGAGATATCGCTGTTTTCATCAATATGCAAATGAGCTCTTTGGAGCAATAAAGGTGTTGCCATTGCTCTAAAGAGGTAAATGACAATGCCCTCATTGCTCCACCGATTCACAAGGTAATAACATTTGATGCAGGTGACACTAACATATCTATCTGTGGGGCTGGTTTGATAGGCTGGGTTCTGGTGACAGACTCTCTTTAAGGTTGAGTTTCCAGTTTTCCACAGACAGGTTTTGTTCAGGATCTTTGCTGTTGTTTTTGAAACCAAAACCAGGAGTGGATCAAATAAAAGAGCAAGAATCTAAACAAAACCCAACTGTGGAAACCCATCCTAAGCATGTGCATACACCTTCAATAGCTGTTCGGCCTTTATCTATTACTCCCAATTTCCCCATACACACACATGCTCAGATAGGCTGAATTCATGTGCATTTTCAATGGAGAGAGTGGAGTAAGCCACTGCCATACACATCTGATGGTGGTTTATCTCCAGGGAGATCTCCACAGCAGTATTGTGCACTGAAAATCAACATATCCAATCCCTCAACGTCATTTTCCAGGGCAGAGTCAGGAGGTCTCCATACACATTTACAAAGTTAGCCAGCAATGTTTCCTCTAAGCCTTGGCAACTGCTGAGTTGTATGGTTAGAGAGCCAGACAAGGTCCCATCCAAGGTGGGCATACTTGGCAACTTGGGAAAGTGATTTTAGGGAGGAAAGAGAAATCAGTGTGGTTTGTGAGCCAGAATATTTCTTGCAGGCCACACACTAGGTTATTGGGATGCCCCCTGTTTATATGCTGTCCCCATTTATGCAACAATATAATGCCCCCACACACTATAGTGTTACATTTATGTCCCCTCTGAGCTCCCCCTCATAATATAATGCCCCTTCTCTTTACATATTATAATGCATTATTGTGCCACCCACACAGGATACTGCTTCCTTTGGTGTCCCGTAAATAGTATAATGCCCATTTATGCTCCTCACACAGTATAATGGCCCCTTATGCCCCCCAAACATTATATTGTTCCCTTATACCCCTACACAGTGTACTACCTAATTAGTTACCCCATACAGTACAATGCCTTCCTTAGTGCCCCCATATAGTATGACACCCCCTTTAATGTCTCTACATAAAATAATGCTCCCCTCAGTACCCTCCACACACAGTCTAATATCCAGGAAGGGTGTGTAAAGCTGGATTTATTATTCATTGCTCTGCTCCCCACTTTAGGGATCAGGGAGCAGAGTGATGAATAATGAATCTGTATTCGCTGTTGCTTCCCAAAATGCCAGTGAGCACCTCCATTACTGATCATTGCGCTTATAAACTGCTGAGCTAGGACAGTCTAAGATAGGCAGGCTGTCTGAAATTAAAGCTACAGTAACATCCATGCGCAGGCATTTAGACTTAGGGTGGGTTCACACTACTATTATTTAATGTCCGTTGCTCTAATGCGTAACAGGATTAAACTGCAGATGCAGATGAAGCCCCCTCCATGAGGTGTCCATCTGCATTCTCCCCCATGTGAAAAACATGATGGAAGATTTCTTCTACCATGCTTTTTACTTTTCTGATGGAAGAAAAAGTCCTGCGTGCAGGACAAAAGTTACAAAAGTAAACAAACATGAAAGAAGAAAGTGTCCATCATGTTTTTACATTATAGGCAATGGGAATGGATGCAGACAGAGGCAGTTCCATCTGTATCCATTAGGCCCCATGCAAAAGACCAAGTGTGCTGTCCGAAATGGGGCTCCAATGCTCCATTTAGATAATCATAGATCAGGTCCCATCCATCTCTGTGATATCGGATTGGAACTGGATGGAACCCCCATGGAAATTAATAAATCACGGAAGGCACATGGTGTGCAAAATACCTTCCAATCTGAGGCACTTACAGAATAATAGGAAGCATTAAAATGTCACATGTGCCCTTTTCCTCCATAGCCCCACATGAATACTATTAGGATATTTTAGATCCAAGGTAGCCCTTTGTCTTTGCTGACTTCTGGTTACCCCATTACTTCCCGGATTAAGCTGCTTTGACGCTACCTTGTTAGTTTCCAATAATCACATCATTTCTTCTTAAAATAAAATATGAGATGAAAAGGGCACACGTTATTGTCAGCACAGAAATACGCCAAGCTAGCAAAACCGGGTTCATTTGTCATAACGTTACATTTTTTGTTCGTAGATAGTAGCTATTTGCATCATAAAGAGTAGAAATTGCTCAGTATGTACCTTGGTCATGCAAATGAGAGGGTGGTGTGGAATGTAGCCATATATTTCATTAGCATAGTGTCAGGAGATGTACCACTATTATAACATTGAAAATTAAGCCATCTGTCCAAAATATTCTTCCACTTGACTAGTGGTACAGATTAGCAGCCAAAAAAAAATGTCCACAATCTTTACCATTAGCATACTAATAGCTGATATTGGGAAAATCTTGTGGAGGGAAAAACATCCTTAAATCTCTTCTGTTAAATGCTTGAGGATTAAAACACGTAAATTGTATTTTAATGAGGAAATTTCATTATAATTACTTTTATTTTGTATGGTGCCAATGCTATTTTTTATCCCCAGTCTTTGACAGCTCCATTAAAGGGGTATTCCAGTTATTTCAAGTTACCACGTATCCACAAAATAGGGTGTAACTTGCTGATTGGTGGAGGTCTGGCTAATGGGACCTCCACCGATGATGAGAATGGGGGTCCCTTGTGCCCAAAAATGGATATAGTGACTGTTTATGTGTGTGTAGACGCTCCTTTTACTTCTATGGGACAACTGTTTATTGCCAAGTACTGTACTTGGCTACCTCTGGAAGTCCTATAGAGAATGAATGGCGCGGCAGCTCGCATGCTCGACCTATCATTCAGACCGGGACATGGGTTATCATGATCATGAAGATCTCGGCAGTCATATTTCCACTGATGGGCAAGCTACATCTTATTCTATGGAATGGGGTAACTTGAAACACCTGGGTATGAGTTAACTTGTGCCACTTTTGGTATGTCTCAAGACTTGATGGCTAGGTGTAGCACAAGCAGTATGGTTTATTGTTATATTAGATATTGTGAAATGTTAGTATTGTATCATGCGTTGTGTTATATGGCTATGCCACATGAAACGGTAAGTGTTTTAGTGTTTTCTGGAAGCAGTAGTGTCTGCTGACTCAGTTAGAGGCAACTGTTGGTTGCGCTGTGGCAGAAGTTAGGATACCCAGGGCAGGAAGGACTTTATGTTTAAGGGCCCATTTATATGCTCTCTACTAGTGGGCTGGATTTGAGGTCAGCTTGAGTGTAGGCGAGGAGTACAGCTTGAAGAGTGGAATCACTCTCACACCTGGAGAGATACCAATCTATTCCATGAACCGACGCACCTTGTGAGTAGGAGCGTGGGTTCTTCTGAGGTGGGCAGTGCATCCCCCACAATAGTAGCAGTGTGCTATTTGCTGCGATGGCCTGTAATCTTGCGGAATCGGACTTACGTTACAGATTTACAGGGAGAGACAGGTACACAGTACTGTTTGTACATGCATCATTTCAGAGAGAGACAGGTAGACAGTACTATCTGAACCTGCATCATTTTCAGGGAGGGACAGGTAGACAGTACTATCTGAACCTGCATCATTTACAGGGATAGACAGGTAGACCGTACTATCTGTACCTGCATCATTTACAAGGAGAGACAGGTAGAAAGTACTATCTGTACCTGCATTATTTACAATTGAGACAGTAATATTTGTTCATGTATCATTTTCTAGACAAATGAATGTTCTGCTTTATATGACAAGGTGACCATAACACTGATATCAAAGCATACAATGGTGCCCACATCTGTGTCAAATTTGTCTACTGTAAGTGTATAATAATAATATAGAACAGAAAGTTCTTACTGTAGTTTATCTACTGTAGTTTTCATTCCTACCTATACGATGGATATGTTGTGCTCACTTTGTAATTCTCATATCACTGTCTCTCTCTCTCCCTCCAGCAGCCGACCTCCTATCCCTTCCCCACTCCATAGACTTTTAGTATACAGGTTGTATAAGGAATAATAACAGATTGAGTGAATGAAGGGGGAGAACTGCAGTCTGGTAAATGGAGAAAGAAGCATTTTTCTTAAATAAGGCACATTACGCAATTTATTATATGCACTTGCACTATTCAATTTATGAACAGCTGCTTTATAATTGGAAGTACATTTTAAAGGGATCTGTCAAGTCAATTTGGCACACTAAACTACCCACAGTTCCTTATGGACTTGGAGTTTAGTGTCCCACATAGCTCTGTTGTAAAGCCATCCTTGCCGGCTTTACTCTATACTTACCTAGAGATGAGTCAGATGAGTCTCCTCAGACTCATATCTGGTGCTCCCGGTGCTGGTGCAGTTCTTCAGTGAAGTAAGGGACATACAACCTAACTTCACTTCACATGCGCCTCAGGTCTGGTGCATGCGCACTGAAGCCGAGGTTTACTCATCTGGCTTCACTGAATAACTGCAACAGTGCCGAGAGTACAGCTGCAAAGGTTTTTATTTTTAGTGCAGGCATCGATGGATTTATTACAGGGTAATTTGGGACACCATAAGGACCTGTGGTTGGTTTAGTTCCCTTAATCAGGGGTCCCCAGCCACTGGTCCGCGGACCAGGACCGGGTTGTTGGGGTTTTTTTGCCGGTCCGCAGAGCTCCCGGCACAGCACATTATGTGGGGCGCGGTGGGGCGGATCGGCAATGTGGCCACAGTCTCGTGGCTCCTGGCCAGGGCCAGTTTAACCATAGGGCCAACGGTGCACTTATGGTAGCAGGGGCCCCTTTTGGACAGCAGGACAGTCCTACATTTGCTGTCCCGCTGTCCAGGGCAGTGGGTCCGGGCTACCCCAAATCATCGGCGTCCTCGGGACGCCGATGAGTTGCAGACAGTGATGAAGCAGGGAGCTCACAGCACCGTACTTCATCACCAGGCAGCTTTCTTTGCTCCCGGTGTCCTGGGAGCAGGAGGTGCGATGTAGTGACGTCACTTACATCGCTCCTGTTGCTCCTTGAAGACTCCAGGACCAGAGAAAGGAGAGAACAAAGGAACGGGGAAAGGGTAGTACTGATTTTCAATTGCAGAAATTTTTGCGACAAATCTGCTGCGTGTGAATCTACCCTTCGAGGAACCAAGCTGCACGGTGACATGTGATCACAGTGTTTGCTGCTAAATATATACAAACTTAAACACTTGGTGATATGTGTATACATGTCTAATACATACTCCATGGACTGTACCCAAAGGGTTAGATAATTATTTTGCTAATTAGTCTTTTTCACAACCTACCTCCTGGACCCACGGCTGCAATGGTTAAAAATAACTCACCTTTCCGTGTTTGGTGCTTGACTTGTACGAGATGCTTTATATGTAAAGTGTATGGTCACATGCAACCTGCAGATGATCATTATGACCCTTATTAAATGAATCCCTGCATTGCTGCAGGCGAGATCTACGAAAATAGCAATGTTTTGTCTATTGTCAATCAGAGAAGTAAATGTTAATGAGTCGATGGTTTCTGAATAAATTAAGCCTAATTAGTTTAATGTGAAAGTGGCTTGAGAGCTTGTGTGAATGTGGAAGCGAGATCCTTGTGTTAAGAAGGACCGGCTTATTTATTGTGTAGGCTATGTAAAATATTGGGGCTTTACAAAGACGGGCTATTGGGGACGGGGCTAGCTCCAGAGGTCGTGCATTGGATTTTGTGAATCAGTCGTCTGAGCTGGTGTTCTGTTTACCGTGCTCATAGACAGAAAAGGAAGCTGAAGTAATTGGGAGAAACCAAGTGAAATTGGGAGGAAACCGAGGATCTATCTTTGTAGAGCCTATTTCTGCCTGTTTAGATGATGTTTTTGTTTCAAATGCAATTTCCTCTCCCTCTGCCTGAATCTTTACATTACTATTATGATAATGGGGAGCCAAGCGTCCATTAAAACTAAACCATATGTTCGCCGGCTTGCTGTGAAATAAAAAGACGTATATTGTCCCCGTTGCTAAGGCAACACTTTCATTCGTTTTGTCAGGGTTGGGCCCGATCATTTAAATTGCAAGTAAACAAGCATCCTAGCGTTGCCACATGGGTAATATTTACAGTGTCTCTGTTGCTAAACAATGACAAAATGAAGGATTTTTTTATTCCGTTTTGTTCCACTTGAATAAGACACAGTCTTGAGGTCTTGTGCTGCAACGGTTCAGTGTTACATGGTAAACCTATATTTTATGTTATAGACCTGATGAAGTGATCTGCTGTATTATGGGTCTGCTTAGTACACAGGAGAAAATGGGATATTGGTAATGCACCAGGTTAAAGGATTTCATTGGGATAGGTATCCACCATTCGAGATGTGTTGAGCGTGCATTTCTGCTATAAACATTATATATATTAGATGCAGCACTTGGCGGCACTTGGATGAGCACTTCCAATGTGGTGTACCTCATAATGTGTGTGCAATGTCCCACCACAGGCCTCTATGTGGGGGAAACAGGGCAGAGACTCAGTCAACGAATGAACTCACACAGATCCACCATTAATAACAGCAGAACAGATCTCCCAGTGGCCGCACATTTCTCCGGAGAAAACCACTCTATTGAAGATTTGCGGGTTGTGGTTTTAATGGGACATTTTAAGACACAGGAGAAAAGGAAAGAAATGGAGTACAAATTTATGCAAAAATTTCAAACTCTGCAATTTGGACTTAATATTCATGCCAGCTTCATGTCACACTATGTTTGAACCATGAACTGAACTCAATATTCATGCCAGCTTCAAATCACACTATGTATGACCTGTGAGGGACACAAATCACCTCCTGATAGCAAACAGATAACAGCAAGAATTACTGATCCCTCTGTCACGCACCACAAGTTTCCAGACTGTTTTTTTGACCTGTTGTAAATAACTTCTCTACTTAGATTGCAATTTTTTTTAAGGACTCTAAAATGCTTTGAAAACCATGTGTATAAAAATCTGTTAATTTTCAGTTCTTGTATCACACCATGTCTGATGAAGGAAGCGAGCACTCCTGAAAGCTTACTTATAAATATACTCAGTTAGCCTCTAAAAGGTATCGCCTGATTTCTTCACTCTTCCACTACTTTCAATGGCTAACACGGTACAACATTATACTACTATACAGAAAAGAGACTGCAACACTCGCCTGAGCATCAGGGTCCCTTTAAAGAGCACACTGGTTGTGTAGGACATTGACATTCAATGTGGTAAATTCCGAAAATCCCTTTTATCAAGCTTCCCGATAATGCCCATCTTTCTTTACAGGCCATGAGCTTGAACCTTTATAAGGTTATCTGTCCTATTGACTATGCAGTCGAATATTCAGACATCATGGTACAGAGCAGGGGGAGCTGAGCGGATTGATATACTGGAAAAGCAGATTCTCTTGCTCTATAACATGCTGCAACTATCCAATCTTGTCATTCTAGGTTTAAAATATGGCATATTTTTTAAACCAAATGTTTATGTTTTTAAGAGTTTTTGGTGATTTTATTTTTAATTTTTTATGTCATGATCTATATAACCTCACTGAGCCATCATTGCACCCACTACTAACAATACAGTAGATGATGTTACAGCAAGGCAGGCAAGATGGCAGCCTCCATCATCATGTACAGAAAGTAAAAAGAAAATAAAAACAGATTAGAAAAGAAATCTGTTTTTAATAAATAAATAAATAAATAAAATTGGGGATACATTCCTTAATAAAGGCACCTCTATTATCTCCTGTCACAGGTCCCACTGAATTCAGTGGGGTTGGTCAACATTGGTCTAATGTGCCCACTGACATTTATCTAATGTATATGTTCACCTTTCTTCTAATGAACATTTACTAAATGAAAAGTTGTGTTGAACTGACGGGTGGGAAGTAGTAAAGGAGTGATAATCTTAAAGAATCACCACCATAGCCCTACAAGCTTAAGAGCATTGAAAGGCTTTACAGTAGGGGGTCAGCAAATCTTTAAAAATGATACCAATGATTCTCCATCAGAACCCCTGGTTCTCTACGCCAGGGGTCCCCAACCACTGTTCCGCAGGGTGGCGGGCTGACCTCAGTAGACACGGCTCCCGGCACCTTATGTGGGGCGTGGTGGGACGGGTCGGCGATCTGGCCACAGTGTCATGGCTCCTGGCATAGCTCCTGTCCGGGACCTGGTCTACAGTGTTGTACACCGAGGTCCCGCCACACTCCCTGGTCTACCCACATATGACCAAAGCCCCTCCCCTAAACTGCTCCCCCCTGCCGGACCATGGTGCAAAAAAGGTTGGGGACCACTGCTCTACGCGATCTACATCTTTTGAGAAAAGCACTGAAATCTCTTTGTGACATCACATGTGAAAAAAAATACGTATGAGGTTGGTTGTATAAGTATGAAGTTGGGAGAAAATGAAGACTTTGTGAAGGCCATGAATGATTCACAAGAGACCAAACGATCATATGGTTTGGGGAAAAGACGCATAAGTGTATCTGGATATTTGAACAGCCATCTTAGGAACCCTAGGGGGATGAGCAAAGGAGTTGGGAGGGATCAGATAATGAATAATACAAGACACAAAAGATAATACAAGCTACTAGTCATAGCGGAATAGATACAAAATAAGAAAAAAGAAGGAAAACAAATGGTTGAAATTTGAGCCTGGATAACAAATAAAACAAATTGAATATTCTTAATAATTAAATTTGACAATGAGAGACGAAACAATCTGTTCCAAGCCGGGTTGTTTCCAGCAATGATAATAATGCCTTATTATTGTCTCACAACAAATTATATGCTTATAGGGGTCTTACCAAGTACTTTTGGGACAGTACTTAAAAAGGACCTGAAACCAAGTCTGAAAAGCCCAATAATATGGATTATTTGTTTGGTGCTGTCACCCTGAGCATATTGGTGTTTTGTTAATCCAAATCCGTTCAGCCATTCCAAAGTTATAAGCCCTTTTATTGTTGATGAAAATCAGGGCATACTAGACAAGTGGGCGGTAATACTATGGTTTCTCTGTAGGGGGTCTCTGTTTACTGTATTTTGTGCAGAGTTACCGCCCACTTGGCTAGTAGACCATCATTTTCATCAACACTAAAAGGGCTTATATCTGTGGAATGGCTGAACAGATCTGGTTAAACAAAACACCAAAATGCTCAGGGTGACAGAACCAGAATCAGATAATGTATGTCATTAACCTTTTCAGACCTGGTAATAGGTAGTGCAGAAATGTAATTGATGTGGTGACTTCCCTCTCTCATGATGGCTATACACATAAGACTAACATTAGACAAACCTGCTGACCATCTAATATGTATTAGGTGCTAGCTTGATGTTTGTTCAGCTGATGTAAGGAGGAAAAAAAAGGGATCATCATATTGATGTTTTTACATGTGAATTATCAGTTTTGCGACACATTCATCTACCACCATATTTGTTGTACATGTCTGGTGCAGATTTCACAGAAAATCTAGCCTTAGCAGTGTTCTTGTAACACTCTAGCAATAGACATCCAATTTTTGTCATTCAATTTGCTTCTCTGACTTTTATTTCGAAGCCAACTTTTTCTTTGCTTGTTTTTCCAGCTCTGTTTCCAACAGATAACAAAACCAAAGCCTGAGTCATCTAGGAATAGCGAGGAAGCATCTTTGCTGAGAGTGGAAGCATGGTTTTCACTTCCCTGGTTTACAGATAAGGCTGCATTACTTAAAGGGGTTATCCAGTAATTGAAAACTTGTCTTCTTTCTTTTAGAAAGAGCTCCACCATCTCTTCCCAGGAAGTGACATCATATTTGTTGGTCACATGGACATGCTGCAGCTCAATTGAATGGGACTGAGCTGCAGTATGGCCATGTGATCAATGGATGTGATGTCACTGCCTGAAAAGAGGAAGTGGATTTCTTTCTGAAAGTATGCAACCAGTGTCAGACTAGGATGTCTAGGGCCCACCAGTGGAATTGTTTCTAGGGGCCCACCATCAAGACCCCTGCAGATCAGCGGTACCGAGACAGGGCGGCTAAAAATATTATGTCGGGAGCCATGCTGCTCACCCACTATACCATGTGCACCACTGCACTACCTAAACCTACTGCTACACCCTGTATGGCAAGTGAACAGCGTGGCTCCTAGAATTGTTACCTTTACCTGTAGCCGCACTGTCCTGGAAAAGCTGATCTGCAGAGGTCCTTTCTGTTGTATCATCGCAGATGTAATATTGCTGGCCTATCCTAAGGACAGGCCATCAATATTAGGAAGATGGATAAATCCACTAAAGAGGTTGTTCATGAATTGGAGCAATCCATGTGCCGGGCGGGAGATGTAAAGTGAAAAATAAATAAATAATAAAGCATGCTCACCTGTCCCCGGCACTCCGTTGTCCGCTGCCAGTGTCCATTCAGTCTTGTGCCGACGCCTCCTTGTGACCGCTAAGACCAATTAGGTACAGGATTTCCAGAAATGAGGCAACACCATGAGACCAAACAGACACAGGCAGGGGACAACAGAGTGCTGGGGACAGGTGAGTATGCTTTTTTAAAAAAATTTCTTATTTTTACACCTGCCTTGTGGCCACCACAGTGGTCACTCCAGTTTATGGACAACCTCTTTTAAGGGGTTGTCTGGGCCAAATTTTTCTATGGTCACTTCTCTGGTCCCCCATACTGTATGGGGAACAGTGATGGGGTCATTATATTGTGTGGGTGAAGTGATGGGTGCTAACATCCTGTGGGGGGAGGGACATTAAACTGTGTGATGCATATTAAAGGGGTTGTCCAGGGTTAATCTTTTTTATGGCCTAAGCTTAGGATAGGCCATAAATACCTGATCAGTAGAGGGCTGACACATGGCCCCATCAACGGAGCCACTTTCGGCGCCTGTTCTGTACACAACAAAGGGCCGGAAGCAGAAAGCTCCATCCACTGTATAGTCACCCGATGCCTTCACTGCAGCTCAGCTCCTACTGACTTCAATAAGTGCTGAGATGCAGTGAAGGTGCCCAGATAATACACAGTGGGCAGAGCTTTCTGCTTCTGGCCCTGTATTGTGTACAGGATGGGCGCCAGAAGTGGCTCTGTACAACTCATCGGTCTGGTGTCAACCCCCTACAGATCAGGTATTTATGGCCTATCCTGAGGATAAACCATAACAAATTACGCATGGACAACCTTTAATATACCCCCCTAATGTGCCGCACTTTAAAGAGGTTGTCCCCCCCCCCAAAAAAAAAACAAAAACATACTAAACATACTCACCTGTACCCGGTGTCCTCCCAGCATGTTCTGGTCCTGCAGCTCCGCTGTCTTCTTTTGCCGGAAGTCCTCACTGGCTGTGACGTCCCAGGTCCCTTCCTTTAGGCCGCTGATTGACCTCAGGGGTCACGTGATGTCACAGGTAGTCACGTGCAGGGGGTACTTCAGCTGGAATAAAACAACAGAACTGCAGGACCGAATCGCGCCACTATACAAATGTGGACAAAATTGTTGCTACCCCTCATTTAATGAAAGAAAAACCCACAATGGTCACAGAAATAACTTGAATCTGACAGACTGGAATTTGCCAAACTACATGTTGACAAGCCACAAAGCTTCTGGGAGAATGTCCTATGGACAGATGAGACAAAAATCGAAATTTTTGGCATGGCACATCAGCTCTATGTTCACAGATGGAAAAATGAAGCATATCTTGAAAAGAATACTGTCCCTACTGTGAAACATGGAGGAGGCTCTGTTATGTTCTGGGGCTGCTTTGCTGCATCTGGCACAGGGTGTCTTGAATCTGTGCAGGGTACAATGAAATCTCAAGACTATCAAGGGATTCTAGAGAGAAATGTGCTCCCCGCGTCAGAAAGCTTGGTCTCAGTCGCAGGTCATGGGTCTTGCAACAGGATAATGACCCAAAACACACAGCTAAAAACACCCAAGAATGGCTAGGAGGAAAACATTGGACTATTTTGAAGTGGCCTTCTTTGAGCCCTGACCTAAATCCTATTGAGCACCTTTGGAAGGAGCTGAAACATGCTGTCTGGAAAAGGCACCTTTCAAACCCGAGACAACTGGAGCAGTTTGCTCATGCGGAGTGGCCAAAATACCTGTTGAGAGGTGCAGAAGTCTCATTGACAGTTACAGGAATCGTTTGATTGCAGTGATTGCCTCAAAAGGTTGTGCAACAAAATATTAAGTTAAGGGAACCATCATTTCTGTCCAGGTCTGTTTCATGAGTTTTCTTTTTTTTAAATTCTGTTGAAGCATGTTTGAAAAGCAATGTCTGACTTTCAGTTGTTCATTTTCTTAGAATTTTTATATATTTATTACTTTTTGTCAGATTCAAGTTATTTCTGTGACCATTGTGGGTTTTTCTTTCATTAAACGAGGGGTACCAACAATTTTGTCCACGTGTGTATGTTGAATCCACTCTTGACTTTGGCTCAAAAAACCGCAGCAAAATCTGCAACAAAAAAACGCTGCGTTTCCGCAACGTGGGCCTCAGTCTAAAAGTATAATAACCTGTACTGTATATTGTGCAAACCTCTTGCCCTCTTCTGTGTATATACAAAGTATTAATATGACTTTTTACCTCCACGTAGACCATGTTGCACTACTGTATTATTGTTTTGTTCCAATGTCCTCTGTTTCCCATCTAGAACGCGCAGCCCTTTTAGCTAATTATAAATATAAATACCTTTGTATCTGGATCGCACAGTTAACTGTGAAATTCACACAGTAAATATACTTTTACTTGTGAAAAATCTAAGAAATTATGTGCAGCTTTTTCAGATTTAATCACAGTGCTAAGAGTTTATTTGCCACATTCCCAGCAGTTCTTACATTCTGTACGAACAGTCCACATTTTATTATACATGCGGGGACCCTATTTTAACTAATAATTGTTATCACAATGACTGTATTTCCATATTTCTAAGAAATAAAAAGGGGGTCACAATGACCACAATAGAAGGAACTCAAGAGTAAGATGAGATGCAGAAACCATTAGTTAAGGTGGCCTTTTTTCATTGCATACTGTTCTGGATATATTTGCATTTTCCTAAGCTACAAGTGGGCATTACTGTATTTAAGCCTCAAGCACCCCTAAAGAAAGGGTACTCCACTCCGCATACCCTGAAAGCATAAGGTCTTCTATTAAATGCACTAATGTTTTTATTAATTACTAATAAACTGGTTTGGCCTCAATACAGTTTTTTTCCCTGCAAAATGTTGATTTTTCTAGGCAGCCTGGGTATTCATGTTGGTGTGAAGATGCCATTGGATTATTCTGGCAAGTAATGGCCAATATTCACAGGTAATGGTCTATTAAAAAAAATTATAAAATCAGCGGGGGGCTAGGCTTCGCCAGTGTCACTCAGTGGGGGCCAGTAAAGTTGGCAATTGTTGCATGGAGAACAGTAAAGTAGGCAGTTAATGTGTGGGGGCTAATAAAGATGGCAGTACAATGAATGGGAATCAATAAAAGGGGCAGGACATTGTACAGGGGCCAGTGAAAGGTGCAATTACTGTGTATGAGCCAGTAAAGTGGGCATTACACTGTGTAGGGGCCAGTAAAAAGGATGTTATATTGTGTGGGGGCCAGTAAAGGGAGTCTTATACTATGTGGGGGCTAGTAAAGGGGACGTCATACTGTGTAGGGGCCAATAAAAAGGGTGTTATATTTTGTGGGGGTCAGTAAAGGGAGTGTTATACTATGTGGGGGATAGTAAAGGGGGCTTTAAACTATGTAGGGGCCAGTAAAAGGGGAGTTATACTGTGTGGGGGCCAATAAAGGGGGCATAATACTGCATGGGGGCAAGTAAAGGGGATGATGGAGCATTATACTGTGTGTATGTGTGGAGGGATAGTCTAAAGTTTGCTATGGGGCTCAGTCTTTCCTAGTTATGCCCCAGTGTTTCACTCCTGTGTCCACATTTCAGATTGTTCCATGCACAAAATTCCTGCCCTTGTTCCATGGTTCTGCTCCATGTCTTGTCTTGTTCTTGCCCTCTTGTCCTTGCTTTGTCCAGTTAGCAACCGGTTACTATTCTGGGATCCACAACCTGAGGAAACTCCATGCAGGGGTTAAGGGTGAAAAACAGGGGATCCTACTCCAAACCCAAGTCTAACCAGAATATAACCAGTTGCAGCCACAAGAATTCATGTTTGTGTCAAAAGAAAATGTCCGAAGAGCATTGCTGAATTTTTAGATGACATATTAAAGGAGTCCAAAAAATATTCCAGCAAGAAACAGACTGTAGCACTTACCATTGATGAGGTCACAGGAGCTTACTGGATAGAAATTCACTTATGAAGTCACAGTAACTTACCTCACTGAAACACACTAGAGATGTCACAACAGCTTATAGGATAAAAACCCACAATAGCTTACATGCTTTAGAAGAAACCTACTTGTGATGTCACAACAGCTCACCAACCTGAAACCTGGAATATTTTAACAGCTTAACTGCAAAATCCAACTTGTCATGTCAAAACAGTGAACCTCACTAACTGAACCCCACTTGTGATGTCACAGCAACATACCTGACTAAAATCCAGCTACGATGTTACAGCAACTTACCTGATTAAAATCCACTTGTGATGTCACAATAGTGTATGCAAGTGAAAGTCACCTGCAATTAGAGATGGGTGAATCAGCTCGTAACAAGCCGAGTTCGTCCCAAATATTCCAAATTGTCTGTTTTTTTTTATGAAACTGAACAAATGGAGATTTGTCCCAAGCGAACCGGGCTGATGATGTCACAGAAAAGCGCGGGAAGCCCCAAGGAGGCCCAAGACAGGTAACGGAAGGTATAAATATTTTTTTTATTTTTTACACTTCCCCTGGGCCTCCACCTATTATACCCTGAAGAGACTCCAGAGTATAATAATGTCACTTTTCACTTTTCATAATTTTGGCTGTGTTTGCTATGTTAGAAATTGGATAGATAGGTTCCTAGGAGCCCTGACAGTGTTATACACTATGTTTTATAGATAGGTTCCTAGTAGCCCTGACAGTGTTATACACTATGTTTTATAGATAGGTTCCTAGTAGCCCTGACAGTGTTATACACTATGTTTTATAGATAGGTTCCTAGTAGCCCTGACAGTGTTATACACTATGTTTTATAGATAGGTTCATAGGAGCCCTGACAGTGTTATATACTAAGTTTTATAGATAGGTTCCTATGAGCCCTAAGAGAGTTCTACACTATGTTTTAAGCCAATTTAAAGTGTGGTTTGTACCAAACTTGTTTGTCCCGAAACTAACTAGGGACCTGAGCTGCCGAACACTAAATGAATCTTGAGAGGTTCACCAATCTCTACTTGTGTCACACTTACTTACTTGACTGACACATATTTATGATGTTATAATAGCTTACCAGACTGGAATGGAATAGTTGCGGTGCCACAGCAGTTTACCAGATTGTCGCCCACATGTGAATATCACAATAGACTACCTGAAAATTAAATATACTTATGATGTCACATCAGTTTGCCTAACAGCAAGGTATTTGTGATGTCACAGCTATGTCATATAGTGCAGATGTAGTGACAACAGATACTGCTTTTTATAACTGTTTACTGGATAGCTTTTCACAATTATAGGCAGCAGACACAAAAATTGGTTAACTGTACTGAACCACCCCACCTTTGGCAGCACACCTGTATGAAGGAGTCTCCCTCTCCTCCCACTTGTAGACTCCTTGGCAACTCTTTGCAAATATGGCAGAATGTCACTTAATTGAATAGCTTGACAGACCTTGTCCATCATCAATATGCAAAAGAAGTATTTGACTAGCAATTTATACAGTCTCTGGTTTCACAGTATGCAAGAAGAATACTTTGCACACAATGCAGCAATGTTAGGGTTAAACTGTAATGGGCTCACTTAATCCTCTGCTCATGATTAAGAGTCTTTTCTTTTCTTTGCTAGTACCACAGCAGAGCTACCTTTGGCCACTTAGGCCAAATAGAACATAATTTTGGCACTCCAGGCACTCCCCAATTTTCCATTCAGTAACTGCAATCTAACCTTGCTGGACTGGGGCAAGATGGCGTCTTCCACGTCTACTAGGGCTTGTAGTGGAACCTGTGCTAAATCTGTCCCAACTGTCACTATACAAACGTGGACAAAATTGTTGCTACCCCTCGTTTAATGAAAGAAAAACCCACAATGGTCACAGAAATAACTTGAATCTGATAGACTGGAATTAGCCAAACTACATGTTGACAAACCACAAAGCTTCTGTGAGAATGTCCTATGGACAGATGAGACAAAAATCTAAATTTTTGGCAAGGCACATCATCTCTATGTTCACAGATGGAAAAATGAAGCATATCTTGAAAGGAACACTGTCCCTACTGTGACACATGGAGGAGGCTCTGTTCTGTGCCGGGGCTGCTTTGCTGCATCTGGCACAGGGTGTCTTGAATCTGTGCAGGGTACAATGAAATCTCAAGACTATCAAGGGATTCTAGAGAGAAATGTGCTGCCCAGTGTCAGAAAGCTTGGTCTCAGTCGCAGGTGATGAGTCTTGCAACAGGTTAATAACCCAAAACACACAGCTAAAAACATCCAAGACTGGCTAAGAGGAAAACATTGGACTATTCTGAAGTGGCCTTCTATGAGCCCTGACCTAAATCCTATTGAGCATCTTTGGAAGGAGCTGAAACATGCCGTCTGGAAAAGGCACCCTTCAAACCCGAGACAACTGGAGCAGTTTGCTCATGAGGAGTGGCCAAAATACCTGTTGAGAGGTGCAGAAGTCTCATTGACAGTTACAGGAATCGTGTGATTGCAGTGATTGCCTCAAAAGGTTGTGCAACAAGATATTAAGTTAAGGGAACCATCATTTCTGTCCAGGCCTGTTTCATGAGTTTTCTTTTTTTAAAAATTCTGTTGAAGCATGGTTGAAAAGCAATGTCTGACTTTCATTTGTTCATTTTCATAGAATTTTTTATATATTATTACTTTTGTCAGATTCTGTTGTTCAAGTTATTTCTGTGACTATTGTGGGTTTTTCTTTCATTAAACGAGGGGTACCAACAATTTTGTCCACATGTGTATATCCGCTTACAGCTATCTGTTCGGTTACCAGCACCTCTGTCTGCAATGTTCTGACTCACCCCTGATTTCTGCTTAAAGAGAATGTGTCACCAAAAATCACCTATTGTTTAAACCAAGTTTATTATGAGAAACACATTGTTAAGAATTGATGATTTTGTTTTTAATTTTCCATGTCACCGTCAATATTGTAAAAAAAATGTACACAATCCTGCTATTTTTTACTCTTTCCACTGAAATCTGCTAGCAGCAGTCACAAACAAGACAGGCAGGATCACAATAGGAGTTCAAACCTCTACAGATAACACTCATTGTGTCCCATCATTACATCCACTACAGACAATAGATGATGTAATGGCTTATTTACTCTCCCTGCACAGAGCAGACCTCAATGAGTTGGCTGCAGTCAATTGCTGCCTATGGCTATGACATAAACACAGATGAGAAAAAAGTGATACAGTATATTTCACTATCTGCTTTTAATATATACATTTTAGTTTCAATAATTTTTATTGGTTTTCAGAATAAGTATGAGAAACAATATTGACATACATTGCATTGTACATTCTAACATAATTTTGTTCGAGGCATATTTTTTGGATTGTACATCAATGAGACAGAAAATAGAAATTAATTAATCGATAAACAGTAACAATAACTCTAACATTTGGGCACATTTTCAGGGTTATCGTGACACCTCACAGAGACGATCTTCTCATGTGTTCCACTCCACTTCCGCTTCCCAACCCTCCATGTTTCTTGGCTCTCATTATGTAACAAATCGAGAGTTAACCCATGCATCCCATACATTTGCAAATCTATGATAGGAGTCATTTCCCAGTGCAATAACCCTCTCGTAGGTATAGGTATTATTAATGGCCAACAACAATGCGGAGTCAGACGGAGGGGTCACTGATCTCCATCTTTGCACCAACATTAATTTGGCTATTGTCAAGATTTTACATAGGAGTTTTTTATATTTGTTCAATTCCTCAGGAATTCCAATTGATAGGATGGCTAGAGATGGGGAGTAAGGGAGGTGGAAGTTAAATATTTCTGATAGCATGTCAAAAACCCTATTCCAGTATCCACAAATTATGGGGCATTGTCCCAAAATATGGAAAAGGGTTCCTCTCCCTCCACATCCTCTCCAGCAATCTCCAGAGACGGAAGGATATACCTTATGTAAAGTGGATGGGGTTCTGTACCACCTTAAAGTAACTTTCATAGCTGTTTCTATGTGAGTGTTGCATTGTAAGGATGTATGACTAAGTTTGATAGCTTGTTCCCACTCATCTGAGGTAATGGTTCTTCCCAAATCCCTCTCCCAACAACCGAATGGTGTAGATCTAGAAAAGGTTGCTACTCCATCCATTTTATCATATAGAAACCTCAAACCCTTCATCTTAGTCGACAGCCAGGAGAACACCGCATTGCTGTGGGGTACTTTCGATGTTGGGTTCTTAGATATAAAATGCCGTATTTGAGAGTGCTTAAGGAAGTCACCCCTGGAGATTCCAAATTTCTGTGTTAGATCCGTAAATGATAAAAATTGCTTGGTATCGGATTGCAAGTGGGAAACCTGTGTAATCCCCTTCGTCTCCCACTCTGCAATTACTAAGTCATCTATCGCCCAGGCCATAAGTGACAAAGGCATCTCTGAGGCATAAAGGTAATTTGTAGAATTTGCTTTCCCGTGAAGCAGCTTCCATGCGGTCACTGCTGCTTGCATGACCGGGGACAGGGACTTGGGTGTAGGAATATTCCAGAAGGGCGCCCACAAGATATCCATCAATTTTAATGGATATATGAACGATTGCTCTATTTGGATCCATGGTACCGAGGTATCAGCCAATTTCCATCTAGCGCACTGTATGACTAGGGATGCTATGTAGTAATTCCTTACCACTGGTACTCCCAGTCCTCCCGCTCCTTTTTGTTTAAAAAGGAAGCTTTTGTTGACCCTGGGTCTCCTACCATTCCATATGTATTTTGAGAACATCCTTTGCATAGTTTCAAAAAACGAAACCGGGACGGATATTGGGAGTGTGCGAAACAGATATAGGAGTCTGGGCAGTAATAACATCTTAAAGGCTGC
Organism: Leptodactylus fallax; assembly: GCA_947044405.1. Taxonomy (NCBI): domain Eukaryota; kingdom Metazoa; phylum Chordata; class Amphibia; order Anura; family Leptodactylidae; genus Leptodactylus; species Leptodactylus fallax. The sequence continues at coordinate 3,283,458 of CAMRHE010000130.1, read as the reverse complement.
GACACGTCCTATCCAAGACACGTCCATTGGGGACATTCTCTCCATCTCTTCCTGCATTATTTTCAACATGGGTGTGTAATTATTTCTACATAGGGCCCCCGAGTTGGAAGTCACCTGTATCCCCAAATATTGAACCCCCTCCTTCCTCCAATCAAAGTCATATTTTGATTGTAAGGGATGAAGCAAAGAAGGAGGGATATGCAAAAGTAAAGCTTGTGACTTGGCCATATTTAATTTATAAAATGATAAGTGACCGAAATTAGCTATAATCTCCATAAATCGGGGAATAGACTCTTGTGGCTTGGACAAAGTAAGAATGATATCATCTCCATAGAGTGATATAAGATGAGTTTTGTCCCGTATATTAATGCCACCCACTTCTGGGTCTAGTCTAAGTGCTTGGGCCAGTGGTTCCATCGAGAGAACAAATATCAACGGCGAGAGGGGGCACCCCTGCCTAGTCCCGTTCGTTATTAAAAAGGGATCCGACACTACCTCATTAGTGAATACTCTCGCAGATGGTGCAGAATATAGCGCCTCAATTGCTCTTAAAATAGCTCCAGCAAACCCCATGCTTCTAATCACCAAGAAGGCATACGACCAGCAAATGCGGTCAAACGCCTTCTCGGCATCCAATGCAAGAACCACCGCCTCCATTTTTTTAGAGTTAATGTGATGCAGGATATTCAAAATGCGTCTAGTGTTGTCATATGATTGCCTCCCTTTCACGAATCGTAATTTATTGGTCGTAATTTATTAGGCTCGGAAGGCAAGCTGCTACTCTATTTGCTATAATTTTGGTGTAAATTTTTAAATCTGAGTTTAATAGGGATATTGGTCGGAAGTTTTGGGGGCTAGTGGCGGGCTTGCCCGGTTTAGGCAACGTCACCACCAAGGCCTCCTGATTTTCCCTCGGAATAGCGCCAGAGTCCACCACAGCTGTTAAAAAGGACAACAGCGGGTTTAGCAGAATTGGAGAAAACTTTTTGTAATATTCATTGGTAAGGCCATCTGGGCCTGGGGACTTTCGGGGTGGGAGCGACTTAATTACTGACAGCAACTCGGATGGTGTGATGGGCTCATTCAAAGAGTCTAATTGTGTTTCTGTGAGTTTGGGCAGTTGGGCGCCTGCGAGAAAATTTGCAATGTCTTGTTTCTCCGGAGGTATCACAGAGGAGTCATCTCTAATATTATATAATCCTTCATAGAAAGCTTTAAAGGCGTTGGCTATGCCAATGGGATCATAGATTTTGTGTGCGCCGTCCTTACTCTGAAGAAACGGGATTTTAGACCTGGCATGTTTTTGTTTAAGCTTGGACGCTAGAAGTTTGTCTGCTTTGTTAGATTGGGAGTAATAAATAGCTTTCACTTTTTTCAGGTTCTTCTCATATTTATGCAGTAGGCAGGCTGTCAATTGATGACGTAGTGTCGCCAATTTTGCAGCGTTGGAGGGGGAAGGAGATTTTTTGTTAGTATTATCTATAGCTTTTATCTGGTGCAATAGTCGATCAATTTCTGCTAACCTAGTTTTCTTCTCTATGTGTCCCAATCGAATAAATGTTCCTCTGATAAAAGCTTTATGTGAATTCCACAATATATCAGGGCTAGATACCGAGGGAGCATTGATCAGAAAGAATTCCTTTAGATCATTTTCCAAAATTGCTTTATATTTTGGCTGCGACATTAAGAATTCGTTGCACCTCCATATATACGCTCTAGGGCAATCATATTTTTCCATTAGAGTCAGGGTTATTGCTGCATGGTCTGACCATGTTATTTGTGAAATTTCCGACTGCACAGCAAGGGGAATACTAGCTTGTTCTATCAAAAATAAATCTATTATTGAATAGCTATTGTGTACAGTTGAATAATAAGTGTAATCTTTTTCGGTATTATGAAGGATACACCAAATATCAAATAAGTCGTGGCGCCATATAGCCTGCGAAAAGGGAGGATGACGTGTCGCTATGCTAGAGGTAGTGTCTACCCCTGGATCTGGAGTCATGTTAAAGTCTCCCATTAATACTAAGCATCCTTGCTTTTTTCGTTCCACTGCTCTCATGAGTTTTCCCAAGAATGATACCTGTCTTTTGTTTGGGGCGTAGACCGAGACTAACGTGTACGTGACATTATTAAGGATGCAAACTAATATGACAAATCTCCCTCCAGGGTCAGCATACTGGGACACCAGCTGAAATGCCACTGAATCCCTGATCCCAATTAGTGTTCCTCTGCGTTTGGAGGAGCAGTGAGCGTGAAATATGTGTGGATATGAGGCATGTTTGATGCGGGTGGCATCCGCCTTCAAAAGATGTGTTTCCTGAACTGCAAGAATGTCACAGCCTTGAACTCGGGCCTCTCGCCACAAATTGGCTCTCTTATGAGGGGAATTCAAACCTCTGACATTCTTAGATATAATTTAAAGTACCATAATTCACACTTAGTAAAGCTTCGAAGATCTTACCACAACCACCCACATCAGAAGTTACCAGTAGCGGTAGGGAGCAGAATCGTCTTCGCCCTGTGTAGTCACAACGCCCCATGTGCCAGAACCGAAGAGCAAACAAACTGTAAAAACAATGAAACCAGTGGTCAAGCCACCTAAACAAAACAAAGAAAGGAAATACGGTACAGCGGACCAGCGGCTGTTGTAATCTTGGGGGGATAAGTTCAGCAGTTGTGGACATACGAAATATCTTGGACCGTGAGTCTCTAGCTGTGCCGCCCTTTTGGTGGATGTCTCGGGGTTTTCGGTCGATTCCATCCATCCGACACAGGGCCAGGTGGTAGTTTGGATGTCAGGTCACTGATTGGAATGTTCCATTTATCTAGCAGCTTTTTGCTGTCTTCCGGGGATTTGATAACATAAGTAAGGTTGTCCCGGGATACGATTACTCGGACCGGGAATCCCCATTTGTATAGGATTTTTTGTTGGCGTAATGCTGTAGTAATAGGGATAAATTGCCTTCTTAGTTGAAGTGTTGCAGCCGAAAGATCAGAGTAGATAGATATTTTCTGGTACGGATCAGGTAAACGGCCAATTTTCCGTGAGGTCAGCAGCACCAGCTCTTTAGTACGGTAAAAATGGATCTTTGCTAGGACATCTCTGGGTACGGCTTCATCCAGATGTGAAGGCTTTGGGACTCTATGCGCTCTATCTATGGTTAAGTCCATTTTCGTAAGATTTGGTATTAGAGTGTGTATCAGGTCTTGGAGGAAAATTGTTAGATTAGTCGCAGATACGGACTCTGGGATCCCTCTAAATTTCAGATTATTGCGCCGCGAGCGATCCTCCAAGTCTGCTATTTTAGATTTAAGATACGACACATCCTTTTCCACCGCATTGTGAGCATCTATGAGAAGATTATGTGACGCAGCAAATTCCGCCATTTTAGATTGCACATGAACAGTGCGTTTCTGCAATTCTTGAATGTCTCTATCTAGCGGTTTAACCATTAAGGACATGTCTGTTGTCAATGATTTACAGAAGGCCATAAGCATATTTTTCATGGAGGACTCAGTGAGTAAACTTTCTGTTGCTGGAATATCTGCAAAAAAATCGGTGGATGGTGGAATATATGGAGTAGTTTTGCTCACCTCCTCTTCTTGTGCCTCCGTGGTCTGGAGCCTGGGCTTCTGTTTGGCCGGGCTAGCGGTAGGCGAGTTTAGTGTCTCTGCGTTGTTTAGGCCTATAGTCCTCGGTGCGTTAGCCCGAGAAGGCCCCAAAACCGCGCTCCCCCCGGCCCGCCTGGGAGAGGGCTCCGGTGCCTCCGGACTCCCGCATTCCATCAGCTGTTGGAGCGACGGCGCTGACAGCGTTCTCCGCTGTGCTGATAATGTGAGCTTCTCCTCCTCCGGAGGGTCCCGCGTTGGAGTCGAGGCCCCGGAGACAGCGCTGGAGTGTGAGCCGCCGCCATTTTGATCTTCCCCACCGCCGTGGGGGAAGTAAAAATCCGATATTTTCTGCGGCTTCACCGCAGATTTCCTTTTCCTCGGCATCTCTAGAGGTAAGGAAGCTATCCCAGTGTCTTGTAGGTTAATATAATCCACGGGCACGTCGCTTATTTAGTTGCTATTGGAGACTCAGGCCTGGAACTCTGCGATTATGCAGCCATTCCCTTCCACAGTCAGGCTCCGCCCCTAATATATACATTTAAAAAAATGGTGATACATTAATTTTAATTCTTCAGGAGCCAAACAACTTTGACCCTTCCTCTTCCTCTGTTGGTTCCAGAATAAAGTACCTGCCTCTAACGACTTTCTGCTTCAATTATACCTATAGGGAAACCGCCATCATTTCCATAGGTATAATTGACATACTGCGATTTCTACATATTTTCCTGCACTGTTTGTTTGTTTGTTTGTTTAAGTTGGAAGGGACCTCAAGGGCCATCGAGTCCAACCCCTGCAAAAGCAGGAATTCCTAAAACATCCCAGCTATATACCTATCCAGTTTCCGCTTGAAGATTTCAATTGATGAAGAACTCACCACCTCCCGTGGCAGCCTATTCCACTCTCTCACTACCCTTACTGTTAGAAAGTTTTTCCTAATGTCTAATCTGAATCTCCTTCCCCTTAGTTTCATCCCATTACTTCTCGTGCTTCCTTCTGCTAATGAGAATAGGGTAGATCCCTCTGCACTGTGACAACCTTTCAGATATTTAAATCCGCTATTAAGTCTCCCCTTAGCCTTCTCTTCTGCAAACTAAGCAGTCCCAATTCTTTTAGCCGTTCCTCGTAGGACATGGTTTGTAGTCCTTCCACCATTTTGGTTGCTCTTCTCTGGACCTGCTCCAATGAATCGATGTCTTTCTTAAACTGGGGCGCCCAGAACTGTACACAGTATTCCAGGTGGGGTCTGACCAGGGCAGAGTACAGCGGAATAATTACCTCTCTTGATCTAGCTACAATGCTCGTCTTGATACATCCTAGAATTTGGTTAGCCTTTTTAGCCCCGCACCGCACTGTTGACTCATGTTGAGTTTGCGATCTATTATTATGCCCAGATCCTTTTCCCCTGTACTCTCACTTAGTACTATTCCTCCCATACTATATATGCTTCTTGCATTTCTGTTACCCAGATGTAGAACTTTGCATTTGTCCCTGTTGAATACCATTTTGTTCACCTCAGCCCATTGTTCCAGTGTGTCTAAGTCCTTTTGGATGCACTCTCTCTCCTCTCTAGTGTTGGCCATTCCTCCTATCACTGTGGGGATGGGATTATCCAGAATCCCATTCATTACACAATGACTGTAAAACATTTTTTTTTCCGCAGAGTTTACACCGCGAGCAAACCCGTGGCCTATAGCAGCTTACCTGACTAACCCACTTTTGATGTAGAGGCTTGACTAACATGTTTTATCTTACTAACACACTTTTGTGACATCATGATAGCTTACCCAGGGGCAGACACCAACAATGCAGGAATATAACTTCTTGCACTAAGTTTACACTTGCGTACGGGTGTCCGTTGTTCTGGTCCATCGCAGACCGTCTGTTGCTTAATTGTTATACTATGAGATTGCAATAAAATAATGAAACACATATGATCTAGAAAAACAATTGTTATTTTATAAAGGTAGAAGTGGGCCCCCTTGCCTGCAGGGCCCTTGGGCAGCTGCATACTTTTCACATCGTTGCACATAGGAGACTAATCACTAATGCAGATTTACAATGTATCTGTATTATTTTATAATGTGTGGATTATTAAGAAAAGCTGCAGGCAGATATACACTGTACAGGCTTCTAGCACAGCATTATAAATAAAGATTTGTTTATTTCTAATGAACATTTGGAACAATAATGGCAGCACCGCTGCAACCCTTCACAAATTACAATATAATGAGCAGTTAAGCAGTGTGAGTATATTATTAGTATATTGCCTGATATTTCTTTTACTAAACCTGTGGCTGTGATCCAAAATTCCAAATATTATATAATAGCTTCATAAAATTGTACACCGTGAAACTGGATTAATCGCTAAAACAATAAAGCAATAAAACTAATAATTGGATTCAATATTGTCCCTCTGCAAAAATAACCTAAGTGGAATAGTGTAAGAGAAATGCTCCTAATGTGCTGTGTTTACAGAAGAAAATACAAGGACAGGTGGAATAAAGTAGTTTATCCATTACTCATACACCCAAACATAGTGTTACTAGTGCCGGACAGACAAGATGGCAGACACTCTACTGCAACGGGTTTCCAGGACTGAACTCATCAATATCTGATCGCGGGGTCCAATACCCAGGAGACAGTGTCTTCCCTGTGCTGATGATGTCACATTTAACAATTACACACATGCTATGGCTGCAATTCAGTCCCATCCAAGTGAATGGACCTGAGTTGCAATACCAAGCACAGCCTATATGCAACTGACGGCGCTGTGCTTGGTATTCAATGAAGAGCCCACAGTTCTCACCCGAACGCTGAGGTCTCTTCAAACAACTGAGCAGTAGAGATCACAGGTGTCGGTCCCCCATCAATTAGATATTAATGACCTATCCAAAGTATACTGTAGGTCATCAATAGTTCAGTCCCAGAAAATCTGTTTACTTTTAATCCCTGTCTTAGATGTTGCAGTCACTAGAAACTATGACATCTAATTGTTTAGAGGGGGGGGGGGTTCCCTCAGTTCCCCCATTGTCTCCCCCACCACAACGTGAGGTGTACCTTTGGGTTGCTATGGCCATTGGGAAGAGGGGACTGTGACAATGACCCCCAGATATGCCATCGTAGGGCACCTATTGGTGCATTCATAATGACTCATATTCTAAAATTATCACATTACTTATCCTACAGGGTGAATACTCTCAAAATGAAGCCCGGTTTGGAGTCAGAGGATCCCTCCGCTAGGGTGGAGTTAAAATAATGCCAGAAATACAGGTTTTTTTGTTACCTTCCCCTCCCCCAAAAAACAAATAAAAAGTGATCAAAAACTTGTATGTACACCTGAATTGTTAAAATAAAAACTCCAGCTCATCCTGAAAAGCTCTTACACAGCTCTGTTGATGGAAAAATACAAAATTTAAGGATTTCCCTAATGGTTTTTAGTTTTTTATTTAGTGAAAGTGGTATATCATAAAAAACTATAAAAATTGGCCATAACTGCACTGACCCATACAATAAAGTTAACATATCATTTATATCAGACAGTAAATGTTTAAATATATTATATATATTCCAAATTAGAACCATTAAAAAATACAACTTGTTTCGCAAAAGACAAACCCTAATACAACTTTAATTACAATTTTTTTTTTTAAAAGTTATATTTTATATTCACACTTCCCACAAATATCTGCAAATGAAAATCCTTTTCATTCATCTAAATGGGGATGTTTTTGCAGGAAATACATTTCTGCAAAGCCCATTTGGATGTGTAGGGCAGAAAACAAAATTTCTGCAGCATATTTGCTGTTCACACAGTGGCCTGGATTTATTATTGTAGAGACTGGCGTAAATGTGGTGCAACTTTGGTGACATGTGGGTGTAGATTCTCAGAAAAAGAGGAGTGGTTTAAATGTGCTACAATGTCCCAAAAATACGCCAAAATAATGTTAAAAAATTCTGGTGTTATAAAAAAAAAAAAATATAAAAAAACTGATTTATCATCCAGCATCAGCCACTGTGATAAATCTGGCGTATTTTCAGACTGCCTGTCTTTATACTGTCTAACTACAGGTGCATCTCAATAAATTAGAATATCTTTGAAATGTTTATTTCTTTCAGTAATTAAATTAAAAAAGTGACCTCCTATATTTTCTAGATTCTTTACACACAGACTGTTCTATTTCAAGTGTTTTATTTCTGTAAATGTTGATTATGGATTCCAGGTAATGAAAACCAAAATCTAAGAAAATTAGAATATTGTAAAAAAGTTCAGTATTGTAAATTCAGTGTGTCACCTGCCAAGGTTTCCTAAGCCTGTAAATGGTCCCTCAGTCTGGTTCAGTAGGACACACAATCATGGAAGCCCCTGATTTTGGATTGTATTACTGAGGGGTAATTATGATTTCTTCAAGTAGTTCTGAAATTTCCAGAAAGAAAATGGTACTTATGGTACACAGATATGGGAGTTATGCAGCCTTTTGAAGTTTATGGGCTATCCACTGGATTGAGCATCAATATTAGATTTGTGGGGGTCGGTATGACTCTCAGCACCCACACTGATCTGCATTTTGAAGGGGCTTTTGCACCCTCTTCATTGGGTTGGTTTGTACAAAGAACGTTGTACTTTTTGTAGGGGCTGCTCTCATTATTGGGGCTTTGTCCCACTCTAGTGATAACAGAACAGCCTTTACGAAATGATGGCATTCTGACTACACTCCACCTTAACATTTGTGAGGCTGCGTCACCCGTATGATCGACAGGGGTGCTCAGAGTTGATCCCCACTGTCCCAGTATGGATGGTCTATCCTTGGGACAGGCCATCGATTTGAAAAGGCTCTATAACTCCTTGTAGAAAATGTTAAAGCACATTAGCTCATGATCTCACAAAGACTAATCTAAACCCAGATACCAGGACATGAAAAGAAAATAAGACTTTTTGGTTGACAGACAGAAAGTTGTTGAACTTTTTTTTTTTTTTAAACTTCACTTTTCAGACAAAAACTGTGATGCTGCGCTTAGATAGCAACCAAGTTGTTAAGTCGAAGTTCACACTCCAGTGTCATAACATGGCGAGAGGGAATAGTCAGTGTTCTGCCACTATCTCACCATACCGCAGCATGCCTATTGCCAGTCAAGCCTTTGACTTATTTCTTGCACACTTATATTTCAAAAAGGAGAAAACATGAGATGTATCTGGTGCATAGTATCATATTATCAAGGAAGAGATAATTCACAGGAATAGAGGAGAGAAGGATGTATGTCTGGCAGCTTAAGAACGGGCCCCCAGTGACTCCCCATTGCTGAACTCATACTAGTCCTACACTTGTGATTTTTGAGATGAGCGAATTTTTCAAAAATTTGATTCGACCAGTTCTCCGAAGTTTCCAAAACAATTCGATTCAAACCGAATTAATTTTCGGCGAATCGTGTTAACCCCTTCCCGACATCCGCCCTAATAGTAAGGCCCTTGCCACTGAAGTCCTGCTCCCCAGACGTTACTGCTGGGGCCTGTGATTGGGCCTCAGCGGTCACGTGGGGGTGCGATAATGTCATTACGCTGGCACGCTCCAGGTGACTGCTGGGGCCCAATCACAGGCCCCAGCAGTGAGGCCTGGGAAAGGCCAGAAGAGCTATGGAGTTAATGCTGGGCACAGGACAGGTGAGTATCAGTATTTTTTTATTTTTAATCACCGCGGGGTTGCCGAGGGTTAGGCAGGTAGCATGGGCGGAACCCCTTGGATGTCACGGTCATGTTTGACTGAGGCATCCAAGGGGTTAAAAGCCCTGATCGGGGCTGTGCGATTCGTTACCATGAAGTGTGAGGAAATCCGGAATCAATGCGAATCGAAGGTTTCCTGAAATTCGGATCGAATTCCACTTCGTCAGCTTCAATTTGCTCATCTCTAGTAAGGTCCATAGAATGCATATATGTTATGTTCCTCATGGTATCAATTTCCCTCCCCCTTCTTATAACATTTCATGGCATTTACTGTACCTTGGTCACCTGGAGGTCAATGGTCATGAACTTACAGCTGATTGTCTGTTTGGCCTCTATGGTTGGAATCCAGTCTATCATCACTGCCTTCCTCTGCAGTGTTGTAGGTGAAGAAGCCAGGGGTTCTGAGTTGGTTCCAACCCTTGGCCAATGCCTGGCCCCTGAATTACTCCGCCTCTTCTGTGTTTACTGATAGGTACCTTTATCATGGGGCCTAGCCAAATTCATTACTATAATAGTAAAGCCAGGCACCATATTGAACATGGGAAAGGTGGAGGAGGCAAAGCAACTCGGAGGTCAAATGCTGATTCTGATCACATAACCCAGGGTCAGAACCAGTCCGGAACCCCTGGGTTTGATGCATACAAAACCATGATTAAGCAAAAGATAAAATAGGCCCTGGCGAAACCCTTTAAGGAAGTGAAAAGGGCAAAAAGAGAAGACGGATGCAGAGCCAAGTTTCCCTACCAGTTACAACAATGATAAAAAAGCTGTCCTGGAGAATTTTGCTATTGCGTAGTCACCCAACTTGTGCAGCATGGGCAAGGCCCTTTAAATGTTTTTTAATACTGTATGGATAGGTTATTAAAATGGTTTTAATTATTATAAATGTATTACTATATATATTTGTCTTATTACTTTGTATCATGCAGCCTTTTACCGCCAGTTTCTGGACTCTATACTCTTAGATTATGTCAGTAAATGTTTCTTTGCTGCTTATTTATGTGTTGCATATGATACCATGACCGATTTTGGCCACTTATTTCAGTCTTTTTTTACATGACGTGACCACCAGACAGATCTGTGAATAATCTGACCTGACATCAGTCATTGTCAGAAGCAGTTTCTGGTAAAGCTTCACACAGCGATTTTAAACATTTTTTGCTGCCTTTTCATAGATGTTTTTGTGCTTTTTTTTTGTAAAAAATTGTGTGGCCAGATGTTATTTTAACGTCTATAGAGAATTATTGAAAATTCTATATTACAGGCATTTTTGTTTTTGGTCCTAGTGTTTTTTTGTAATACTCTTTGGTATTACGTTTTACTTTATATGCAGTTAAAAGAAGACTTAACGTTGAATAATAAATGGTCAGGAAATGTGGTTTTGCTGTTTGACATATTATACAACTTAGCAATGAATATGAGGAGAGCAGGCGCACTTTACATATTGTAGGTCGTGAAATTCTTCCCAGAGAACCGTTTTCTCCCTTATAAAATATGTTGATTTTTGACCAATTGCAGCAGATTGACCACTACTGTTACTTTACTGCCCTCTCCTGATCAAATGCAGAGCCCTACAGTGTGTATATCCATGGCATGTTACCTATCAGTAGCGGACTCAATGCTGAAGAGTGCAAAATGTCTTGTCCAAATCATTAATATTATAAATTAATAACAATTGTTAAAATAATGCCCTTATATCATGTGCTATATAGAATAAGGATGACAATACCATGTTTACAAAGAGGATACAAGATAAATGAGATTGCTAAACATTTAGTATTAGTACCACAAGTGGTGGCGTGGTTGCTGACTTGCACCTAGTAAGCTTAGGAATGAACGTCTCTAAGGTTCGGCCAACTCTCAGAGGGATACAGCAATCGGTTTGTACAGATTTAGTACTGACCCATGTGATGGAGGACATTCAAGAAATCTGAGTGTCATCTAGCACATGTGGATCAGTGCCTGTGTCCATCAGAGGATCGTTTGGTATTCCATTCAGCCAGTCTGACCTTGTGTAGCCTACACCAGTGGTCTTCAACATGTGGCTCTCTGTTGTGAAAACTACAACTATTATGGTACAGCTGAAAAAGCACAGGTTGACTTCTTGCCTAAAGCATTCAGGAGCTAATGGGAGGTTACAGTTCCCCTATTTTAAAAAACTGTGTATCCACGTAAGTGACCTTTTGAAATAAGTGGAATAGCTGATTTTCAGAAGTATGGAGTAGTGTGGTCTATTCCATACAGAGGAATCCCACTAAAAACCCAAACAAATTGGAGCGAACTGAAACTGGGTTTGTTATGAGTTTGCCAAAAATCTCAGGTGTGGCCAATTTGGGGGTTCACTACTGAAGCATTATTATAACCTTGGGGTCAAAGCATCATGACTTTAACCACAGAGACCCAAACACAAGACTTAGTGGTTCCCAGGGGCCAGTGATATCTCTGAGGCGCTACTAGAAACTGGAAGATGACAAGAAAGAAGACAGATGCTGCATCAGAGGCCTGGAAAGATGAGTATCAGGGTATATTTATTTTTCCCCAAACCTGTTTGCTCATCTCTACTCACTTCCCCACACTGTATTATCTGTGTATCTGTATCTCTGATTTCTCGCCTATCTCTCTCAGATGCTCCTATCTGTCTAATCTCTCTCCACAATGGATCCCTTCTCTTCCTGCGTGAGCTTTTTATAATGCTTGTGAAGCTATGATAGCTCATCAGTGGCCTCAGACCTCCGTTCCCTTATAACTGACTGTTCCCTGCCATGAGGGATGCTGGCGTGGCATTATGGGGAAGCCCTCCTGATCCTCAAGATCATGTGATCCTTTTTCTCAGCTTTCTCCATGCTTTCACATGGCAGCCACTATTTTAGCTGATTCATATGTACCAAACTGAAAATAGCTTGGATTTGTTTGCATCCAAAGTTTTTGCAAAGTTCAAGTCAAATTGGGTTTGTTATGAACCAGTTTGCTTAATTTTATTCCTGATATACTACTCAGTACATCTCCTGCCATTACTTATAGAAATAGAGAGGGACACATGAAATTCTGCCCTGTATCTATACCTCCCCAGTTTGCGATATTATGACCTTATACATTTATGAGACAAAAGTGGGATTTGGGCCTAATGACTCTTATTTTCAACCAAGATTTCAAATGTGAGATTCTCTACCCACCACAATTAACTTACAATACAGACATAGCAGAGCTGAGCTTGCAATGCGATATCACCATTGTTTATTTGTAGTTTTACCTAAGGCTGTTGGTAAACCCACTGCATTGTCTTAAAGAAAACCTGACAGTTCCCCCAACTTGTCCGCTTTCTTAAAGGGTTTGTTCAGTTTCAGCAAATACATGTTATTGTTTGTATAATGAAAAGTTGTACAATTTTCCAATATACTTTTTGTATCAATTTTTCGGGTTTTTCTAGATCTTTACTTGCTGTCATTCAGTGTTTACTTACAGTGGATAATAATCAGTCCTTGGTCATGTGATGGTCACACAGGTTCACAGCTCGTTACAAGACAGATGTCTGATTACTAAGTTGTGGCTGTAACAAGCTGTGCACCTGTGTGTCCATCACATGACCATGGACTGATTTTAATATCAAACATAGATCTAGAAATCCATGAGGAATTGATACAGAAAGTATGTTGGAAAAATGTCCAACTTTTTATTATACAAACAATAGCATGTACTTACTGAAACTGGACTACCCCTTTAAATACTTGCATTCACCATAATAAAACAATTCTAGATATTTTATTTTAGAGCTGCTGTTCCTCTGTTATTCCTCCTAGAAATGAACAAATAAATTGACAAATTGGCGTTGCCATTACCCTTGACAAAGTGGTGTGTTACAATCTGATATTGGCAGCACTGATTGGATAGTAGAGTATTAATGGACACACCCACAACTGGTAACACCTAGTTGTCAATTTATTCATAATTTCTTGGAGGAATAATAGAGGATCCAAACAACACAGAGTTCTAAGAATTGCTATATTATGGGGAATACAATAATTTACTAAAACTGACCTGTCCGGAGAAAGAAAAGGTCCCCTTTAATGCCAATAATTAGCAACAAGCACCAACAATGCAGCCCCAAAGAGGTTAATGACAGAATCAGCTCTGCTACACTTGTGCTTATTTTCCTAATTCCTTCACTTCATTAACCCAAATTAAAACCTATCAACAAATCCTTGCGTTCTGCTTAATATTGAGCAACCAAATCAGGCTCATTCCATTTTACATTCACATCTCCTACCATAGGCTGCTTTCATTAACACAGCTGATCCATAAAGGCATATCATGACTTTTTAAAGCTAAATACCAACCATTTGGGAATACCACTGTGAAATATACTTTCTAATTGTAGTCATTACACAGGCGTGACACTAGGGGGCAGCAGTGTTACAGAACATCCCTGCTGCTAGCCTTAACCAATGCAATGCAATGCCTCATAAGAGGAATCTTGGAGGACCATATTTTATAACAGAAAATTCCAGTTTTAATGTACCGCATTTATCACACTCATCACTGACCCATCTCCGTATTAGCTGTGACTCCCTCAGCAAGAATTGACTTCCGCGCGCTACTGACTTACGTTAGAGTTTTTCGTGATTAATTCTGCATGTAACTTTTATTGCCTTTAAGTGAGATATATTATAGAAGCGCACAACAGGATTGATAGCTTAATTTCCAGCCTGATGCGTGTCTCTAGGGCCGCGGCGTACCGTATGCTGCCCCTTTAGTCCGTCTCCTGAGGATAGGAGGATGTATATAAGTACCTCTAACTTATCTAATCCAAGTTAGTCGGCTTTTTCTTTCTTTTCCCAATCAGCAGCTAAAGTCCTATAGGTAAACACTGCTGCGTCTCGGCTCCTTCTTGTAATGCAGTCATTATAAACTGGTTATTTTTAGCTGTTATTCTGCTAGAAGCAAATTAATACAGGCTGGAGATTTTTAACACATTTTCACCCACACACAGAGCGCTGTACTCCGGATGTTAACAGAACACTGGGATTAACCGCTCTTCTGCTGGACGACTATGGCAATACGCTTTAAAGATCCCTGGACAGAGGGTCATGTCGGAAATTTAGGGGTTAAGAGCGGAAAAACCTTTGTATAAATCAATTAACATGTTTGATTTTATTTTTTATTATTATTCTTGTATTTCCAACTTTGTGTTATGGTCGGAAATACTCTAAATATATTCCCGGGTCAGAAATAAGCAAATGATTCCTGACCCTGTTATTATGGGTATTGGAAAACTTTCCAGTAACACCAGTAAATAGGAGTTGTCATTAAATAAATTCATGTGATTGTGTCAAAAGTCACAATTAATATGGCTGCTACCATGGCCCGTCACCCAGCTTTTCAAGAATTAGGCTAAAATCACACATGCAGGTTTTTGGAGGAGTATTTTTTTTTTGAGCCAAAGCCAGGAGTGGATTTAAAGGCCCATATTTTTGTACATCCATATTTTGTATATCCATAATAACAGATAGAATGTGGACCCATCCATTTCTATGGTCGCTTGCACATTACTGTATTTTATGAGATCTATGGGGGTCAGAGGACCGAGCCACAAAATAAAGAGCGGGTCTATGGAAAACACAGACTACATACGGATACCATCTGAATTCCATTAGATCTGTTTTATACAGACCAGCACATGACTCTGGTAGTGTGTATGAAGCCTTATACTTCTCCCTACTTCTGGATCCACTTAGAAAACTGCACCAAAAACTGCTAGTGTGTTTCCAGCCAAAGGCAACACCATGTGCATGTACGGGACTGTGAAAAATGGAACAGATGGCACCCATATAGTGTCCGTGTGCCACCTGTGCTTTCCATAGAGCCATGCACTTGGATGAATGAGCCTGGACTGCAAAACGGTCAGGAATAAGACCTGCCCTGAATTATGGGGCCTGGGCTCACATGGAAAATCATGGTTGTGTGCACGGGGCCATAAAAATGAATAGGTCAATGTGCTATCCACATGCATGCTAACAAAATCTATGGTCATGTGCACATAGCCTAAGAGACATGATCTGCCATGTACTGAGACTCTGCGAGATCCCACCTACCCCAACTTATTGAGAGTTTGGGAAAGTTGAGTGATATGCTCTTTGGGAGGTGTTGTGGCGTCCATGTTGGTTGCCACATAGAAAACCTATCTAGAATTACACATGCAGTTTTTGATGCAGTTTTTTGAGCCAAAGCCAGGAGTAGATTCAAGAGAATTGTCAGATATAACAGAACAACTTATATATCCCCCATTTCTGGTTATGGTTGAAAAAACAACATCAAAAACTGCCATGGTATTTTTCCTGCGCTTTGTGAACACATCCCTAATGTGGTGGAATCTTTAGCTCCTTGCAGGAATGACATCGAGCACACAACTTAGTACAGCAGTTACTAAATATAAGATTATCACAGGAACAATATAATCTAATGAATGTCAAGCAATGGACAGAATTTTCTTATGGGAACCATGTCAACCGGCCACAATTGTGATCCTCTGGGGCTTCTCTAATCTCAATTCCACCATTTCCCACACAATAATTTGATAAGTGACCTTGAGGATATATTACAGTCTTACAGGGCGTAAAATGGCATTAAATAATACTATTGTATTAAATAAGGAGTAATAGTAGTGATACATTGTGTAGGAGTGCACGTTCCCATAAGATAAGGAATGATCACATGTAAGTTGCAGTTTTTCAAATGTTTTAGGCTGAGGCCACACTCTGCAGGAACGCGGCATTTTTTGTATCTTATTTTTATTTTATTTATTTTAAAAAAAAGCAGCAAAATATTCAGCAAAAAATGCAGCTTTTCCGCAACGTGTGTTCTCAGTCTTAATCTGAAGTGTGATCCAGTAAGTCGCACCATATTTATTAGGGCGCATACACCAATTTATATATGTGGCACATCTTTTGACAGTCCATACCCCCAATATACGGCAGCTCATAGCTATGAGCTGATGTAGACTTGTGCTATCTATGACACTAGTTTCTGGGATAAATTCTAGTAAATTGTCTGGCCATGCCGGCTTAAACTAAGCCCCACCCACTTTATAAAAAGTGTTGAAAACAGCAGAAAATCACAAAAAATTGTGTTTTTCTGTTCTCTACTAGAAATGTAGCTGTTACAGTACATCTACTTAATCAAAAACATTCATTAGGAAATGAAAGAGTAGAAATTTTACCAAATTTTGTATGTACCATATATCTAAAATTTTTTGTATTGCTCTCAAATATCATGACCTATTTTGGGCAGTAACTATTTCCACTGCAATATAATAAATGAACAGAGGTGGCAGTAGTGAGGGGGATATAAGGAAATAAATAAGACATGGATAATATCATAGTTATTATCATATAATAACAAGGATCATCATAGTATAAAAAGATATTACAGTGGTTTTACATGCAGTATTTAACCAAATAAATCCCAAAACTATTGAAAGTATTTTATTCTGCGTCCAGCAAAATTGTGGCACTCCAAATATTCATTTACTTGTTTTATTTCATATCATGTTTTTTAATGAATTTTGGGGTACTCCTGTGACTATAATATTGATGATCTATTCTTAGGGATGGGACATCAATATCACATTGGTGGGGACTCCAACATTTGGAACCCCTGTCAGTCGTCAGCTGTTTGCAGCTATGTCCCATTGAAATGTATTTATTTTTCTTACTTATATAGCGCCATCATGTTCCGCAGCGGTTTACAGAGTTATTCCCAAGTAGGAATCGTACTGAGCTGTAATACCAGGCACAGCCACTATTGAGTGTGTAACGCTGTGTAATTCATGGTTAAGATCTTATCCACAATGTCTTGTCTTGTTTGTAATGTGAACATCCGGAAAGTCTCCTTGAACCACCATGAATGTCACTGAGTGGCATAACCTTGCAAGGGATAGCATGTGCACCTCACATAATGTTTACATCACAAATGGCGACCCCTGGTTCTTCTGCCGTCCTGCATCAGCAGCCGATGTTCTCTTCTTCGGGATTGAAATCCCGCACTGCGCTGTTGGAGCAGCGAGCGCCATTAATAGAAGCGAGAGGTGGAGTTGCGGGGATGATGCAGCTGTGCTCTGAGCATCAGTTGCATACATTTATAAAACTGCACAATTCAAAAACAGCGGGGAACAAAAGAGAAATAAAGGTAGGAGTAGAATAGCCTTTATAAAGGCTATTCCAACGTGGGGTCAGTAAAAAATCCATTTCTGCAATGATAGACTCCCTTTAACCCCTTCACTATACAGTAAGTTTTGCCACTTGGCGTGGATGACAAGAGGAGGGAGAAGGATAGACTTCCTTTCTATAATGGGAAACTTGCACTTTCCCTGTTATTTATGATATTTCTTACATCAATAAACACTATACTCTTTTCTCCAAAGCGAGATGT
The DNA here is from genome assembly GCA_947044405.1 of Leptodactylus fallax. Taxonomy (NCBI): domain Eukaryota; kingdom Metazoa; phylum Chordata; class Amphibia; order Anura; family Leptodactylidae; genus Leptodactylus; species Leptodactylus fallax. Next base: position 3,265,703 of record CAMRHE010000130.1, on the reverse strand, counting down.
AAATTTAAAGGGCTTATCCACTTTGTTATATCGATGACCTATCCTCCGGGTCCCCTGCGGGTCAGTTCTGGGATAGTGCAGCTCCTGGTAATATTTACATGGCAGGAGATGTGCTGCTCACTTGTACTACAATTTGTAACAGTGGGTTTAGGCACTGAAGAGCTGTCCCATTGAAATACCCAAACCCACCGCTACACTTTGTAGGGCGAGTGAACAGTGCGCATTCCAGCATGTAGACATTATCAGGGGCTGCACTGTCACCCAACAGCTGATCTGCTTGGGTCCTGGCTGTTAGATAGCCACTTTAAGGTTCCACGAATTAATATTATTATATACAACAAATTTAGAAAAATCGGAAATTAATAGAATTGAAAGTGAAATTATAATACTCTGGGGTCATTTCAAACCCCAGAGTATAATAATTGGAGGCCCAGGGGAAGTGTAAAAAAATTAAAAATATTTATACTCAGTCTCCCCTCACCTCTTTTGAGCCTCCTTGCGGCTTCCGGCACTCTCTCTCTCGATCTCCTTGGTGACGTCATGCACCCCAGGTCACCGCTGAGGTCTGTGATTGGGCCTTAGCAGTCACATGGGCACTCTGAACCTCATGACGCTTAGCATGCTCATGTGACTGCTGTGGCCCAATAACAGGCCTCAACAGTGACCCTGGGTTCTTGACGTCACTAGCAGAGGGCCAGATGCCACAAGGAGGCCCAAAAGAGGTGAGGGAAGGTAAATATACATGTGTTTTTTTCACCTCCCCTGGTTTTCCACCAATTATACTCTGGGGTCTGAAGAGGCCCCAGTGTATAATAATTTATTGCAATGCATGTTGCGGCAGTCCATTTGCTTCGTCCGAGATGAATTACCAATTGTTTGGTTTCAACAAAAACTGAACAATTTGGAATATTTGGGTCAAACCCAGCTCGTGATGAAGTGGTTCACCCATCTGTAGTTGGAAAGTGGGCATTGGTGCCAGGGCAGCAAACACAGCAGCAGCTATTAGACCCAAAAAGTAAGGGGCCTCATGGACACAACGAATGTGCAGGTTGAGGCTCTTCCAATGGGGGGTCTGATGCTCTGTTTCAATTATTATATAGCAGGTCTTTTCAGAACATAACAGAACCCTCCGTTGAAGTCAATGACAAACAGATGACACTTGGATATCATCCGAGTGCATTACGCTTTGAAATCAGTCTCCCTTTGGCATGAACACTCACTTGTGTGCATGTAGCCTAAGTGTGTCCCAATACTCAGTTTTGCTATAGCGCCCCATGCTCATCCCTACTGTGTGCATTAGTCATTCCCTGCAGGACTACTTTTACATTATTCCTACTCTGTGACATTGTATGTTGTTCCCCTGTACTCTGATGTCATACATTAGTTCCTTATACATTATGCCTGATCAGTTTCATCACCATGTTTATTATCCCTGCACTGTGACATCACTATATGCACTATGCTTGTTCTGTAATACTAGTATCCCTGTATAGTGACATCCAGTGGCGTAACTAGGAATGGCTGGACCCCAAAGCGAACATTTGACATGGGCCCCCCTCCCTGGCAACTGCCCCCCGCACAAACCGCATTCTCCTCATTCCTGCACACACTATTATGCCCTATAGTGGCCCCTGCACACTGTATTATGCCCCATAGTGGCCCCTGCACACAGTATTATGCCCCATTGTGGACCACCCATGAACAATTATTAAACTCTGGGGTCTTTTCAGACCCCAGAGTATAATGATCAGAGACCCAGGGGAGGATACAAATATAAAAAACTGTGTTATTTACCTGTCCCTGGCTCCGGCGCACTCCCTGCTTCTTTGATGTTGGACCAGACGATATGGCCGGCGTCGTGACACATAATGACGTTGGCCTGGACGTCACCAAGGAGGCCCGAAGCCTGCTGGAGCACAGGAGAGGTAACAGTGTTTTTTATGTTCCCTCACCTCCCCTGGACCTCCGATCATTATACTCCAGGGTCTAAAAAGACCCCAGAGTATAATGATAGCAGTGCTTGTGGGGTTCGCCGTCCCCAGCCTTACTTACTGATCCCTGCTCCTGCTCACAGCCGCCTCCGCTTCCGCAGATTGGGAAGCCAAGCGGCCGTGAGCAGGAGCGGGGATCGGTAAGTAAATAAGACCCGTTACCTGCTGGGGTTACAACAGGTTACATCACACTGTACATTATTCCTATGTATTAGGCAGACCAAATCAAAGTTTTTTAAAGTCCTGAACCAACTTCCGAAGGGTGGTCACGATGGATTGGAGCCACATGGTTACTTGTTACCCCTTTCCCCCCAGGTTGGGACAGAAAAGTGTACAATGAAATCACAGCATAGTGAAATGTCAGCTACTACAGGTGCATTGCTTGAACAGTTGACAGCTCAGGCAGCCTATAGGCTCTCCAAATGGCCATTCTAAGCTTTATGAGCCTGCCTACACAGATTCAGGCCTGGCAAGTACCAGCGTGGGAGACTGCCTGAGAATCCCTGGTTCCGAATACAATACGAGTATGCAAAATAAATGTTTTTCTGGTGAGCAGAGAGTTTCTGATTCCTGTACTGTTTTTGATATTTTTGTGCCTGTGTTTGCATGCACTGATCACAGCGGGCAGTCATCCTCATCCACAGACTGTGCTCTTGACTTTCTTACAATGTATGCAAAACTTAAATATTTCATGAAAGTATAACTAAAGGGGACAGCTCTGTGCAATGGAGTGAGTGCTTGTATTTACAATGTTCTCCTCGGTTTAACAAGAACTGGCAGTGTGAGTTACTTAATACTTGCAAAATATATGCAAAATGCTTCCATTCATTCAGCTTCAGTAGTCACTAGAGCATTGCAGTATGTAAGTACACTGTAATGGTAAGTACTACTGCAAACTGCGCATAGGCTGGCAATGAAATATTACAGGGCTTTTCTAGGTTTTGATATTGAAGACCTATCCTTAGGATATCAATATCAGATCGGTGAAGGTCAAAGACCATCGACTCCCATCTACCAGCTGTCCTTAAAAGAAAACCACTTTAGGCTAAGGCCCCACATAGTGAAAAGTAGCTAAAAAACACTGAAAAAAAAAAAAAACGCGCTGGAAACGCATAACAGTTTTTTACACAGCATCTTACTGGATCGCACTTCAGATTAAGGCAAAGGCTCCATGTAGCAGGCTGCAGCGAAAAAGCACTGCGGAAAAAACTGTGGTGGCAACGCATCGCAGTTTTTCCCGCAGCAATTTTCACAGATAATCCAGAGAGTTTTCCTCTGCAGACTTTCTGCCCTGATTATACCTATATGGAAAACGTCAGCATTTCTGCAGGTATAATTGACATGCTGCGATTTCTGCTGCAGATTTTTTCCTGCAATGTGTGGCTGGAATTAGCCACTTTGCAGGTACTGTAAAATGCAGTGTTTTTGCAACATGGGGCCCCAACCTTAGTCTAAGGCCCCATGATTTAAAAATGTTGCTTTTTTTGGTTGAAGATTTTTCTGCGTTTTTTTCAAGCCATACCTAGTAGTGGCTACAGAAGGAATGGTATATATTTAGGAAGTTCTTATACTTCTCCCTTCTGCTCAATCCATTTCTGGCTTTGGTTCAAAACAACTGCAGCAAAATCTGCAACAAAAAAAGCAGCTTTTCTGCAACCTGGGGACTCAGCGTAAATGTGGGGTTCTACTGCCTAAAAAGGAGGTTCATACTAAAGAAAAAAAAAGTCCTATGTTGGTATCTTCAATAGCTACTCAATAACACGGACTTATATTTATATTTTTATTGCTATCATAGGTTTATTACCATTCTTTACATTTTTTTTATTTTTTTAGTATTTTTTTACGTATTATTTTAAATGTATTTATAATTCTTAAAAGACACTTTACTTAAAGGGACTGGAAGTTATATATGTGCACACTAGTGTTTATGTGTATGTGAATACAATTGTATATTTTTGCGCATATATATGTAGATACCCAGTTCCACCACATGCTTTTATGTGTACACATGTGCATATGTTTGTACACATGTGTGTATGTGTGTATATATATATATATATATATATATATATATATATATGTACATTTTTATCTAATTTTTGAACTATTATTACTATTTATTATTGATCTGTTATTTTATCCAGTACTGTATGCACTTGAGAAAGGGGTATCTACTCAGAAATGCGTCGTGATTTAAAACGAATAAAGAAAAATTCTCCTGAATTATCTGGCACTGACTTTTTGACAAGTGAGCGTGGTCTTCCCACTTTTTTCTTCATGGGTGTTCATACCCTTCCATTTCCTAAAAAGTAGGTTGTCAACTTAGAACATATATATGTGTATATATATATATATATATATATATATATATAACATATATATACAGTACAGACCAAAAGTTTGGACACACCTTCTCATTCCAAGAGTTTTCTGTATTTTCATGACTATAAAAATTGTAGATTCACACTGAAGGCATCAAAACTATGAATTAACACATGTGGAATTATATACTTAACAAAAAAGTGTGAAACAACTGAAAATATGTCTTATATTCTAGGTTCTTCAAAGTAGCCACCTTTTGCTTTGATTACTGCTTTGCACACTCTTGGCATTCTCTTGATGAGCTTCAAGAGATAGTCACCTGAAATGGTTTTCACTTCACAGGTGTGCCCTGTCAGGTATAATTATCGGGATTTCTTGCCTTATAAATGGGGTTGGGACCATCAGTTGTGTTGTTCAGAAGTCAGGTGGATACACAGCTGATAGTCCTACTGAATGGAGTGTTAGAATTTGTATTATGGCAAGAAAAAAGCAGCTAAGTAAAGAAAAACGAGTGGCCATCATTACTTTAAGAAATGAAGGTCAATCAGTCCGAAAAATTGGAAAAACTTTGAAAGTGTCCCCAAGTGCAGTAGCCAAAATCATCAAGCGCTACAAAGAAACTGGCTCACATGAGGACCGCCCCAGGAAAGGAAGACCAAGAGTCACCTCTGCTGCGGAGGATAAGTTCATCCGAGTCACCAGCCTCCGAAATCGCAGGTTAACAGCAGCTCAGATTAGAGACCAGGTCAATGCCACACAGAGTTCTAGCAGCAGACACATCTCTACAACAACTGTTAAGAGGAGACTGTGTGCAGCAGGCCTTCATGGTAAAATAGCTGCTAGGAAACCACTGCTAAGGACAGGCAACAAGCAGAAGAGACTTGTTTGGGCTAAAGAACACAAGGAATGGACATTAGGCCTGTGGAAATCTGTGCTTTGGTCTGATGAGTCCAAATTTGAGATCTTTGGTTCCAACCACCGTGTCTTTGTGAGACGCAGAAAAGGTGAACGAATGGACTCTACATGCCTGGTTCCCACCGTGAAGCATGGAGGAGGAGGTGTGATGGTGTGGGGGTGCTTTGCTGGTGACACTGTTGGGATTTATTCAAAATTGAAGGAATACTGAACCAGCATGGTTACCACAGTATCTTGCAGCGGCCTGCTATTCCATCCGGTTTGTGTTTAGTTGGACCATCATTTATTTTTCAACAGGACAATGACCCCAAACACACCTCCAGACTGTGTAAGGGATATTTGACCAAGAAGGAGAGTGATGGGGTGCTATGCCAGATGACCTGGCCTCCACAGTCACCAGACCTGAACCCAATCGAGATGGTTTGGGGTGAGCTGGACCGCAGAGTGAAGGCAAAAGGACCAACAAGTGCTAAGCATCTCTGGGAACTCCTTCAAGACTGTTGGAAGACCATTTCAGGTGACTACCTCTTGAAGCTCATCAAGAGAATGCCAAGAGTGTGCAAAGCAGTAATCAAAGCAAAAGGTGGCTACTTTGAAGAACCTAGAATATAAGACATATTTTCAGTTGTTTCACACTTTTTTGTTAAGTATATAATTCCACATGTGTTAATTCATAGTTTTGATGCCTTCAGTGTGAATATACAATTTTTATAGTCATGAAAATACAGAAAACTCTTGGAATGAGAAGGTGTGTCCAAACTTTTGGTCTGTACTGTATAAATATATATATATATATATATATATATATAAGAGAGAGAGAGAGAGAGAGAGAGAGAGAGAGAGAAAAAAAATTAGGAAAAATATTTAATAATACTCAAGGGTGCCAGCAAGTAATCCCCATCCGAGGAAAAAAATCTTCTTGAAAAGAATCCAGTGCTGCAAATATTCTATCCAGTGTTTGACAGCTATCTCTTTATGTACAGTCAAACAGGGAAAACTGTCAATCACTGGATAGGTCCGCCCACTGGACTCCTAATCATAGAAAAAACAGGAAATCCAGCAACTGAATTACAAGTAATATTGAATCTTTCCCCATGAAACTATCTATAAATCTGTTCTGCATCTGTTCTATAGTATTCTGACCATACATAGATTGCACTACATATCAAGGGTGATAGCTTCTCTTTAATAGGAAGAGATGGAATAATAGCTGCTGCCAAATATAAAAAATGATAAATGATTGTAAATTCTTTCATAAATTTCTAAACTTATGAATTAGAATAGAGTATTGTTATATGTAATAGTGAGGCATGAAGGCATCTGAAGAGCTATACCATGTTATCGGGTGAAATAATAGAAAAGAAACATTGCATGGATGCTCTTGGTGCTTAAAGGATACTTACAGAGCACCAAAGCCCATGGTGGTAGTTATTGGGTTAATGGGCAGGCCAGACGCAGTGGAATGTAAGGAGGTAAGACACTTCTTCCAACTTTGATGTTGCCTCCCTCCACAGGCTTTCCTGAAATGTCATGACTTTCAATACAGATGCAGGTGCTAGTCAATCCTCTATTCCCAGGCTGTCTTCCTGCAGGAGGTCACAACTGGAGAATACAAGTTCCTGAAGCAATGAATGAAGGGGAACTCATTTTTGTGACTCTGTCTGTTACTTCTTAATCTTTTATTTTATCACACATGATCCACAGAGCAGAACTAAAACCCTGAGGTTGTTCACACAGACACAATACAAATGTATACACATGTATACCCTTCGATTTGTAAAGTGCTGCGGAATATGTTGGCGCTACATAAATAAAATGTATTATTATTATAATATAGCCCATAGACTGTAGTGAGTGTGTACAGAGCTATATACATCTCCCAGACCAGCCTCTGGATGAAGCTTCATAAAATAACACCCTACTATGGATGCCAGTGGTACAGTACACAATATATCATTACTGATATGGTCTTAAATCATCATCCGCACAGACGTGGCCACCTAAAATTGAAGATACACACTCCGTAGATTTTGCCTTGGTGAATACTAAAAATGAATGAACTGGCTTGGAATGAACCGGGTTCATCACAAATTTTCCAAAAGTTTAGGGTGTGATTCAAACCTTTTGGTGTTCACTATCCATTCATCAATGTTATTCCCTGGGGTCTTTTCAAGTCCCAATGTGGAGGCACTAGGGAGGTGTGGAAACATAATAAATACCTATACTCACTTCTCGTGGACTCCCTTGCAGTATCCAGCACTCCCTTAAGGTCCTCTTCTGGCCTCTTCCTGCATCCTGGGTGGAATAATAGCTCCAGGTAGCCACTGAGGCTCAATCACAGGCCTCATGTGGGACACGGTGATGTCATGATGCTTTAAAGCAAGTGTTGTGATGTCCACGCTCTCCATGTGACCTTATTCATGAGGCTGCAGTGAAACTATTGCTAAACTGCTGTGAAGTACCTGGAACTAGTGCCCAGAGATACAGTATCTAGAGATGGGCGAACCTCTCAAGATTCGTTTCTGGTTTGGGTGCAGTTGGTTTTGGGTACCTGATCGGTACGAAACACACCTTAAATTGGCTTAAAACATAGTGTAGAACTCTCTTAGGTCTCCTAGGAATCTATCTATAAAACATAGTCCAGAATACTCTGAGAGCTCCTAGGAACCTATCTATAAAACATAGTGTAGAACAGTGTTAGGGCTCCTAGGAACCTATCTATAAAACATAGTATAGAACACTGTCAGGGCTCCTAGGAACCTATCTATAAAACTTAGTGTTGAACACGCTCAGGACTCCTAGGATCCTATCTATAAAACATAGTGTATGACACTGTCAGGGCTCCTAGGAAACTATCTATAAAACATAGTGTAGAACACTGTCAGGGCTCCTAGGAACCTATCTATAAAACATAGTCCAGAATACTCTGAGGACTCCTAGGATCCTATCTATAAAACATAGTGTATGACACTGTCAGGGCTCCTAGGATCCTATCTATAAAACATAGTGTAGAACACTGTCAGGGCTTATAGGAACCTATCTTTATAACATGGTGTAGAATATTTTAGGGCTCCTAGGACCCCATCTATCCAATTTCTAGCTCTCTAAGGCAAACACAGCTGAAGTTATGTCAAAATGAAAAGTGACATTATTATACTCTGGGGTCTCTTACGATCGGGCCGATGACATCACAGAAGAGCGCTATACGCTCCCAGAAGGGCATTGGAAGCTGCAAGGAGACACAAAAGAGGTAAGGGAAAGTGGGTATGTATGTTTTTTATTTTTTTTTTTCACCTCTATTGGGCCTCCACCTTTTATACTCTGGGGTCTCCTGCCCGCCTTGACTTCTGCATGTCTACTACCTCTGACTGAATTTTAAATGTCTTGACTAATGCTCTGTCCAACTACAATTCCTGCCCATTGCCACCAGTCCATCTACACATCAGCCATTGCTGACAGAACATACTCCAGGGGAGCTCTCTTGTGGAAAAGTCCATATGCCTTGCTCGGTTAAGCCCCCATGCACACAACCGGGTGCTTTGTCAGTGTTGTAGTCATGTTTTTAACCTCTAGCAAAATGACCCATCATTTTCTTATGGCCCCATACACATGACCGTGTGTCATCACTCAGGACAGGTCCGTTTTGTAGCCAAGAGTATAGAGCTCACAGTCTCTCAGACCCCAGTTTAGGGCTGTGCCAAATCCATTGCCCATCCAGTGTCTCTGCGTTTACCATTGGCCTTGCTACATTTCCATTCACTGTATGCGGCTGTCTGCTCATATATAAGACTGTTCTGTAATTGTTTTTCTTTTATTGTGTCCTTGTCTGAAGATTTCTTGCTTTTTGCAGACACTCATGAAATGTGCAAAAGCACTAAATATGTCCTATGTCTGTCATTATAGGCTAAATAAATACTTTTCCTCCCCTCCCCCCATATAATCATTTGAGGCACTAACTCACCCTCCTATCTTGGCCTCTATGTCACATTATTAGTAAAACACATTATCTAATTCATTCTCATACTTGTCTGGATTTTTGCAATTTGTAGATCCAAAAGTTTATGGGCTTTTTTTTTTTTTTTTAAATGGGTCTCCTCTGGGGCTTTTATAAGTTGTTCATCTACTTAAGCTTTATCTTAATTCTTTACTGATTTAAGGATGTGAGGACGGATCTGTTTGCAAAGACTATCATGACAGATGCCATGTTACAAATGGCTGTATGATGAAAGCGAATGTGTGCTAATAGGTCAGCATTGCATCGGACATCACCCACCTGCTCGGCTGGCCTTATAAATTGCAAACATATTGCTTCTGCTTTGCAGACCCCTATATGAACTCAAGGTCATGAGCAGGACTGATGGCTTAATGTAGGATACCAGAGACCTTCGGGAGATAACTGTGCAAGAGTCACTGCCATTACTTCTGGCTGCCTTGTGTATCTCTTGGTGAAAGGCTTTGTTGCCCGTTGGCAGACGGGCTTGAAAACAGGTTCCAAACACAGATGAAGTGAGGAATTGTGTTTACTTTGGAAAGCGACTATGTTTTATTTGCTAGAATCAGCTAGTCATTTGGGAATGTTTTTGAAAGTTAGAAATGAGTGCTTATGTCATAACAGTTTTTATTTTCCTCCGGTAGAAATGAAAGACTGGCATTTTCTGGTTGTTTTTGGTAAGAACGAACGCATGATGTACCTGTTTACATATTTTTCTCGTAATCCTCTTTCAATGTCTTGTAGCTACTTTTTGGATTTTATAATGAATGGTATAATGTGCATTTGCACACAGAGGGCTTCAAAGACAGCTTCAAGCGCTGGATGATGATGTCGGTTCTTACTTTATTAGTTGCAAGTGATGTTAAATAGTCCCAACTCAAAACAAAAGTGACCTAAGGGATTTGATCACCTCCCCCTATGTATTAATAAGTTTGCTACATATTAAAGAGGGTTATCCAAAACCATGATTAAAAAAGCAACAATGTAACATAAAATAAATAATGCACACCTTACCACTCCCCTGCCACTCTGATGCCAAAACTTCTGCTGTCCCATCACTATCTACTATCTATCCTTTCTGACACCTCTGAAGTCACCATGGCTGCCAATAATTTCCTGCAGAACTCGCATATTATGTTGACATGTCATTGCCAAAGCAAGTCCTTGCAGACGGCCATCCCTCTAGCACAGCCAGTTATAAGGGACTAAAAAGGTGTCACTGAAGCCATATAAAACAGCCCAACCGGGAAATTCTGCTGATCTAATGCTTATTCACATGACTGTGCTCGGCTGTGAAATACTGATGAAACAGTCCATTTTCACAGCCAATATACATCTGAGTGTTATATTTTTTCACGAATGCCTCATTGACTTGAGCATAGTGAGGTATCCATAAAAATATATGACAAGTTTTTATTGGAACAGATACACAGTCCTGTAAAAAAAACAGCACGTGTGAAAAGAGTCATTCATTTCAATGCCATGTGTTATCTGTTAAGAAAACGCATAGCATCCAGCCATGAAACCCTGTAATGTGAACAAGCTTTTATGGAGATACATAGGAATGTGTGGACGTCAGACACTAAGAGATACTGAGAGCTATTAAAACATAGAATTCAGTTATGTAGTGGATTAGTGTCAGTGAGGAGAAGGGAATAGATAGCCAGACAATTTTTTTCTAAATAAATTTTCATTCAGATCCTGGTGCTGCTAGCGTGCCACTGCCTGCTGACATATATGACATCATTTATTATTTTACATATATCTAATTGCTCATAGATATTTTACATAAGCAACGAACAATAACAGTTAAGTGCACTTTTAGTAGAGAGACTGTGTGACTTCTGATTTTATTTTTCTTCATAAATATAACAAAACTGAAAGTGCTTCAAAAAAGGAGCCATTTCCTCTTCATTTTCCAGAACATGTAGTCGTGACGGTCAAAGTCCCATGGAATTTGTTGCTACTCTCCAAAAAGAGATCATTTTTGGACCACTTATCAACCCTTTATCCCCTTCCCACTGGAGGAATTTTTCGATTTTCGTTTTTGACTCCCCCCCTTCCGTACGCCATAACTTTTATACTTTTCTGCTCTCAGAGCCATATGAGGTCTTAATGTTTGCAGGACAAATTTTTCTTCATGATGCTACCATTTATTATTCTGTACAATGTACTGGGAAGCTTGAAAAAAATTCAGAATGGGGTGGATTTGAAGAAAAAGTGCATTTTTGCAACTTTCTTACGGGCTTCGTTTTTACGGCGTTCACTGTGCGGCCAAAATGACATGTCACCTGTATTCTATGTTTTGGTTCCGTTATGATTCCGGGGATACCAAATTTATATGGTTTTGTTTACATTTTAACCCCTTAAAAAAATCCAAAACTGTGCAAAAAAATTTTTTTTTTCTATCACCCATAACTGTTTTATACTTCCATGTACAGGGATGCATCGGACGTCTTTTTTTATGGGACCAGGAGTATTTTTTATTTATATCATTTTGGGGAATTGCTATTGCTTTGATCACTTTTTATTCAAATTTTTATCAGAGGCAAAACAGTGAAAAAATGTCGGTTTGGCACTCTTGATTTTTATTTCCCGCTACGGCGTTTACCGTATGAGAAAAATATTTTTATAGATTTGTAGAAAGGGCGTTTTCAGACTCAGGGATACCTAATGTGTATATGTTTCACAGTATTTAAGTACTTTTATGTGTATTCTAGGGAAAGGGGGGTGATTTGAACTTTTAATATTTTTTTTTTTTTTATATTTTTTTTTACTTTTTTTTTTTTTTTTTTTTTTTTTTTTTTGCATTTATTAGACCCCCTAGGGGTCTCCGATCACTAATGCAATGCATTACAATACTAATGCATTGCAATGCGTTGCTAAAAAACGGCATTTCTATTGCAGTCTGCATAAAGCAGCCTGCAATAGAAAGATACTAAAGACAAGCCTGGGAGCCTTCACAAGGTTCCTGGCTGTCATACTAACGGGATGCCGGCCATGGAGCTTGCTCCCGGGGCCTTCGAACCACGGCAAAATGGCGGCACTGGGAAAATGGCACTTTGGTCAGCTTTGTGGGCATTGATCGCGGGCATTAGCGCCGGTTTCTCTGCTGTGTAAAACAGAGTAGCCGCCATTTTTAAACACCCAACATCCACTGTACTATTACAGGGTAGTTTGTATGCTAATGCTCGGTGACTTTTTTCATATTTTCCGTCCCCGTCTTCCAAAAATTCATAACTTTTTTATTTGTCTGTCAACATAGCTATGCGAGGGCTTATTCTTTGCGTGACAAGTTGTAATTTTCCACCATTTTGTTTACATATAATGTTTTGATTAGCTTTTATTAACATTTTTTGGGGGTTCATGTTAAAAAACCCATAATTCTATCATAATTTTTTGCATTTTGTTTTTATGGAGTTCACTCTGCATTAAAAATGACATGGTAGCTTTGTCCGGCAGGTCATTATGATTACGGCAATACCATATTCATATTGGTTTAATTATGTTTTTCTGCTTTTACAAATAAAATGTCACTTTTTGAAAATGATTTTCTTGGGGTCACCGTATTCTGACGCCTATAACTTTTTTACTGTATTGTTGACAGAGATATGTCAGGGATCTTTATTTGTGGGGCAAGTTGTACTTTTTATTGGTACCAGTGTTTGGTATGTATGACTTTTTGATCACTTTTTATTGTTATTTTTTAGGGAAAGCAAAGTAACCAAAATACGTTATTTTGCACATTGCAGTATATATATTTTTTACGGCGTTCACTGTATGGGATAAATAACTATTTTTGGATAGTGGGGACTTATATGCACATGCAGATACCTAACATGTTTGTTTTTTTACATTATGTATTTTTTAAATGTAAAGATGTTTTTTTAACGTTTTATTATTTATTATTTGAGTTATAATATATATATATATATATATATATATATATATATATATATATATATATATATATATATATATATATATATGCTTTAAACTTTTTTTTAATTTTTTTATTTTTTTATTTTTTACATATCTCACAAGGGGACTTGAAACTAAGATTTCAGATCCCCAGTGCAATGTCCTGCAATACAGAGTATTGCAGAAAATCTCACATTAGTTCCTATGGGAACTGTGCATAGGCAGGCAGGAGGGCGTTGCCCAGCCATGACAACTCTTTGGAACCCGCCATCTTATCGTGGGAGGTACAAGAGGTGACAGGGGGTGATCTTGATGCTGTGATCCAGGGGGTTAATCCGCCGGAGTCGGCTGGTCCTGGTCCTCGGCTGTGTAACACAGCCAAGTGCCAGAAGTAATGCCGCAGGCACAGTTTCTGTGCCCGCAGCATTACAGCGCAACATAATAGTAATAGTACAGAGCGGGAAAGGGTTAAAAAGCCATTACTTCTCATGATACCAACATTTGTATAAACAACGGCAGGCATCAACCCTCCAAAAAAGGGATAATTTTTGGGCCACATATTAAAAAGCCACTGCTTTTTCCAATACCGTTATGACTAAATAAGCAATATAAACCAGCAGCCATCTTTCCTCCAAAAAGGTTAACTTTTTGGGTGTTTTTAAATGTTAAAAATCCTAAAAAATCCAACAGTGTAGTGTGTTTGTTGCCACTGACTACCATCCGCTTACCCATAGCCATATATGTTATTACCACACTGACATCACTAAGGCCCCATGTACACAGACTGTGGGTTTTCGATACTCCAGAACAGAACCTCCCATTGAAATCTATGCAGGACGGAAGACGCTTGGTTTTCATCTCAGTGCTTTCTGTTAAAACATGTGTGTACACACACACACACACACACACACACTTCCCATAGGCTTCATGCACATGACTGAGTGTGTAGCCCGAGCTTGTTCCAATGCTTCATTACGATATTTTCTAGGACATCTCTATAAATATTGGAACACACTCTTGTATCGCCTAGTTGCGTGCATGAAGCTTAATTCTGTCTTGGCTTTACAGAGCTTGAATGGAGTTAGATATGGTTTAGATATAGTCCTAGGAGACCTCAGTTACTGAACTTTTCATGGCAATAAGGGACCCTTTGATTTGGACTGGATTTATTCAGGAAATTCTCTCATCTCTCGATATGATATGATGTATCTCACTAGTAGTACACAATAATGGCTATAAATGACTAACATAAAATGTCTCTTTCTGGATGATACTAGTTATATAGGTATGACGATTTCGAGACTTAGGAAAATAAACAGATGGCTGACAGAGAAAACAGAAGGACAGATTGGTATCTGGGCACTTGCTGTCAGTTGGATTGGCGATTGTTTTTGGGTGTGCAGACTTTGAGGACTAGGACACAGGTACGAGGTGCCAGATCCAGCACACATAGCCACACGTAGCCAGCTGTGCGCTGCTTCCCTGTCCTACTGCTCCCACTCTGCAGACTTCACACAGTCTGTTACTCAGCAGATGTTCAGTACTGGATGAAAAGAAGGCCGCTTGGGATTTCTATCACTCTGCAGGTAGGGGAATAGCAGCAGCTGCAGGATATCACAGATAGTAATAATATAATAATAACAATACTAATATCTGTCATGGGGAAGATCAGATGGATGGCTTCATTTCACATTATTTAGGCTTTAAATATTTTTATATCTATTACATAAGTTCTGTATATGTTATTTTATAGAGCTGATTCTAGAAACTAAAACCTGGAAGAAAACAAATTAACATATTAAACAAACAAAATGATAGAGAATTTATTATCAACCATCTCTAATAGATGTCCTAGTAAAATTCAGCGGATCCACCTACTGAACAGCGCTGCAAATTCTGATAGAAGTTGAGATGTCTGTATACCGTTCATAGCTCAACCTAGAGCCATTCATTCTGATTTCCCTATATACATGCACTCTTGGCTAGCTTTACCGCTGTAAGTCCTGACCTCTATCATCCACAATTTGCTGTCTTCAATGGCCAAACGGTAAGTTCAACCACTTTATACCTCATTGTTTGTCTCCTCTTCCACTGGTAGACTCTTGCTTCACCACTATAATTGAAGGGACGAGTTCCCTAGAAGTTTAGGGGTACAAATAATGGGCCACACTGTTAGGATGACAGTAAAACAGTTTTAGTGTATGTGTAATGCATTGGTTGGTTTTCGTTTTATGGTGGATGCCAACATTAAATCTGGCCTGTTGTTTCAGATACTGTACCTTTACATTGTCCAGGCTCTAGTTAGCTTGAATACTAACTACAGTGTGGGAGGTTGTAAGCGGCAGAACCAGGGAACCTGTCACATTAAAGATGATGTCCATTCTGCATGTAGCATGTTATAGAGTAGGAAAAGTTAAATCCTTGACCTTTGTATTGTAATGAGTTCAGTAGGTGGTCAAAGCCAGCAATGGACAGCCTTACCTGTATGACCTTATATTCAAAGATAGCGGTCAATCACAAGAGATGAGCGAACCAATTCAGACTGAAAAGATTCAGCCCAATCATTTGGGGTTCACCACCCAAGAATCATTATTATGCTCTGAGGTCTCGTCATACCCAGTATATAATAATTGGAGGTGCAGAAACATAATAAACACTTATACTCACTTTGCCTCACCTCTTCTGGACTCCCTCTGAGTCCTCTTTGGATGGTCTTCCGGCCTTCTGAGTGATGTCATGGGACCACTTGCGTTACAGTATCATGACGTCAGAACGCTACATGTGACAGCTGAGACCCACTGACATGCTTCATCAGTCCCCAAGGACACATGACATCACCAAGGAGGCCAGAAGAGGACTCTGAGGGAGCGTCATAATCCACGAGAGAGCCCAGGAGATGAATATAAGTGTTTATTAGGTTTCCGCACTTCAAATGGGCCTCCAATTATTATATTCTGAAGAGATGGCAGAGTATAATAATAGCACTTATGGTTCAGGCTGAACAATTTTGGCCCAAAAAAAAGGTAGATGAACCCACGAATATTCAGCAATACGAATCACATGAGATTTGCCCATCTTTATCACTCACCAGGTAGGACCACCCATTGGGCTCCTAAATGAAGAAAGAACAGGGATGTAAAAAAAGTTATCTCAGTTATACTGAATCTTTATATACTGCACTACTGCACAAAAGATTTAGGCAGGTGTGGAACAAATGCTGCAAAGTAAAAAAGCTTTCAGAAATATAATTAATATAGTTAATATTTTATTGTTGTTAATTAATAAAATGAAGTGAATGAAGAAAAGAGAAATCTAAATCCCATCAATATTTGGTGTGACCTTTGTCCTTTGCCTTCCATCAGTTATATTCGGTACACTTACAGACAGTTTTTGAAGGAAGTCGGCAGAGAGGTTTTTCCCGCCATCTTGGAGAACTAAGCACAGATCTTCTGTGGATGTAGGCTTGCTCCAATCCTTCTGTGTTTTTATGTAATCCCAGACAGACTGGATGATGATGAGATCAGGACTCTGTGGGGATCATATCATTACTTCCAGGACTCCTCTTCCAAAGGGCAGTCACACCAAATATTAATGGGATTTCTCTTTTCTTCATTCACTTGTAAATTGACAAAAATAAACTATTAACACTATTTCTGAAAGTTTTCTTACTTTGCAGCATTTTCATGTTTTACAGCACTGTATATATCAATCTACTCAGTTCCTACTGCTCTATAACATACTGCCTGTAGATCGGACACCATATTCAACATGACAGACTCCCTTTAAAGCCAGGGCCCCATGTAGCATAAATGCCGCGATTTTACAGTCCCTGCAAAGTGGATGGGATTCTGAATAATCCTATTGACAAATTGCAGAAAAATATCCGCGGACTTTTTGCAAAAAGCACTGTGGGAAAAACCGTGATGCGTTTACTGCTGCGATTTTTTTTTACTGCGGTTCGCTACATGAGGGCCTAAATCGGTTTTATCAATTAGTCTTGAATCAATTAACATAGAAATTCTATAGATTTCTTTTGTGACAAAACATATACATTAGAAAGGAGTTTTGGAAATAAATTGTAATGGAGGTGCTGAAAGTTGCTGGGCTCAGAAACTGCTGTGTGATGACATAAAGCATAAAGTTGAACATTTCCCGCAATAATTTGGCTGCTAAGTGGTACTGTTCTATTGGTGTCTCTCAGTGATATTTAATTTTATCTTGGCAGAGCAAGCTACTGAGAGGAGCGGAATGATTAATTCATTATGGAATTAGTTGGAATTTGGGTGATTTTGAAGGTTTAGAGAAGTTTGTGAAATTTGATAATGTATCACATATGAAAATCTGCTGTGGTTAGAACGTACCTCAATACACCATTCTGAATATACTGCATATTGTCCAACAACCCTATGCACTGTATAGGAAAGAAAGAATTATCCAGAGTGGGGATTACAGAAAAATCCAGGCAGTCAGTAATATCATGTGTGCTATGGGCACCTATATCATTTACAGGTAGAGACAGGCAGTCAGTAATATCATGTGTGCTATGGGCACCTATATCATTTACAGGTAGAGACAGGCAGTCAGTAATATCTGTGTGCTATGGGCACCTATATCATTTACAGGTAGAGACAGGCAGTCAGTAATATCATGTGTGCTATGTGCACCTATATCATTTACAGGTAGAGACAGGCAGTCAGTAATATCATGTGTTCTATGTGCACCTATATCATTTACAGGTAGAGACTGGCAGTCAGTAATATCTGTGTGCTATGTGCACCTATATCATTTACAGGTAGAGACAGGCAGTCAGTAATATCATGTGATCTATGGGCACCTATATCATTTACAGGTAGAGACAGGCAGTCAGTAATATCATGTGTGGCTATGGGCACCTATATCATTTACAGGTAGAGACAGGCAGTCAGTAATATCATGTGTGGCTATGTGCACCTATATCATTTACAGGTAGAGACAGGCAGTCAGTAATATCATGTGTGCTATGGGCACCTATATCATTTACAGGTAGAGACAGGCAGTGAGTAATATCATGTGTGCTATGTGCACCTATATCATCTGCAGGTAGAGACAGGCAGTCAGTAATATCATGTGTGCTATGTGCACCTATATCATCTGCAGGTAGAGACAGGCAGTCAGTAATATCATGTGTGCTATGTGCACCTATATTATTTACAGGTAGAGACAGGCAGTCAGTAATATCATGTGTGCTATGTGCACCTATATCATTTACAGGTAGAGACAGGCAGTCAGTAATATCATGTGTGCTATGGGCACCTATATCATTTACAGGTAGAGACAGGCAGTCAGTAATATCATGTGTGCTATGTGCACCTATATCATCTGCAGGTAGAGACAGGCAGTCAGTAATATCATGTGTGCTATGGGCACCTATATCATTTACAGGTAGAGACAGGCAGTCAGTAATATGTGTGCTATGTGCCCTATATCATTTACAGATGGGACAGGCAGCAGTTTCATGTGTGCTATGGGCCCTATATCTTTTACAGGTAGAGACAGGCAGTCAGTAATATCATGTGTGGCTATGTGCACCTATATCATTTACAGGTAGAGACAGGCAGTCAGTAATATCATGTGTGCTATGTGCACCTATATCATTTACAGGTAGAGACAGGCAGTCAGTAATATCATGTGTGCTATGTGCACCTATATCATTTACAGGTAGAGACTGGCAGTCAGTAATATCATGTGTGCTATGGGCACCTATATCATTTACAGGTAGAGACTGGCAGTCAGTAATATCATGTGTCCTATGGGCACCTATATCATTTACAGGTAGAGACAGGCAGTCAGTAATACCATGTGTGCTATGTGCACCTATATCATTTACAGGTAGAGACAGGCAGTCAGTAATATCATGTGTGCTATGGGCACCTACATCATTTACAGGTAGAGACAGGCAGTCAGTAATATGTGTGCTATGTGCACCTATATCATTTACAGGTAGAGACAGGCAGTCAGTAATATGTGTGCTATGTGCACCTATATCATTTACAGGTAGAGACAGGCAGTCAGTAATATCATGTATGACTATATACACCTATATCATTTACAGGTAGAGACAGGCAGTCAGTAATATGTGTGCTATGTGCACCTATATTATTTACAGGTAGAGACAGGCAGTCAGTAATATCATGTGTGCTATGGACACCTATATCATTTACAGGTAGAGACAGGCAGTCAGTAATATCATGTGTGCTATGGGCACCTATATCATTTACTGGTAGAGACTGGCAGTCAGTAATATCATGTGGATATGTGCACCTATATCATTTACAGGTAGAGACAGGCAGTCAGTAATATCATGTGTGCTATGTGCACCTATATCTTTTACAGGTAGAGACAGGCAGTCAGTAATATCATGTGTGCTATGGGCACCTATATCTTTTACAGGTAGAGACAGGCAGTCAGTAATATCATGTGTGCTATGTGCACCTATATCATTTACAGGTAGAGACAGGCAGTCAGTAATATCATGTGTGCTATGGGCACCTATATCATTTACAGGTAGAGAGAGGCAGTCAGTAATATCATGTGTGCTATGTACACCTATATCATTTACAGGTAGAGACAGGCAGTCAGTAATATCATGTGTGCTATGGGCACCTATATCATTTACAGGTAGAGACAGGCAGTCAGTAATATCATGTGTGCTATGTACACCTATATCATTTACAGGTAGAGACAGGCAGTCAGTAATATCATGTGTGCTATGGGCACCTACATCATTTACAGGTAGAGACAGGCAGTCAGTAATATGTGTGCTATGTGCACCTATATCATTTACAGGTAGAGACAGGCAGTCAGTAATATCATGTGTGCTATGGGCACCTATATCATTTACAGGTAGAGACAGGCAGTCAGTAATATCATGTGTGCTATGTGCACCTATATCATCTGCAGGTAGAGACAGGCAGTCAGTAATATCATGTGTGCTATGTGCACCTATATCATTTACAGGTAGAGACGGGCAGTCACTAATATCATGTGTGCTATGTGCACCTATATCATCTGCAGGTAGAGACAGGCAGTCAGTAATATCATGTGTGCTATGGGCACCTATATCATTTACAGGTAGAGACAGGCAGTCAGTAATATCATGTGTGCTATGTGCACCTATATCATCTGCAGGTAGAGAGGCAGTCAGTAATATCATGTGTGCTATGTGCACCTATATCATTTACAGGTAGAGACAGGCAGTCAGTAATATGTGTGCTATATGCACCTATATCATTTACAGGTAGAGACAGGCAGTCAGTAATATCATGTGTGCTATGTGCACCTATATCATCTGCAGGTAGAGAGGCAGTCAGTAATATCATGTGTGCTATGTGCACCTATATCATTTACAGGTAGAGACAGGCAGTCAGTAATATGTGTGCTATATGCACCTATATCATTTACAGGTAGAGACAGGCAGTCAGTAATATCATGTGTGCTATGTGCACCTATATCATTTACAGGTAGAGACAGGCAGTCAGTAATATAGTGTGTGCTATGTGCACCTATATCATTTACAGGTAGAGACAGGCAGTCAGTAATATGTGTGCTATGTGCACCTATATTATTTACAGGTAGAGACAGGCAGTCAGTAATATCATGTGTGCTATGTGCACCTATATCATTTACAGGTAGAGACAGGCAGTCAGTAATATAGTGTGTGCTATGTGCACCTATATCATTTACAGGTAGAGACAGGCAGTCAGTAATATCTGTGTGCTATGTGCACCTATATCATTTACAGGTAGAGAAAGGCAGTCAGTAATATCATGTGTGCTATGTGCACCTATATCATTTACAGGTAGAGACAGGCAGTCAGTAATATCATGTGTGCTATGGGCACCTATATCATTTACAGGTAGAGACAGGCAGTCAGTAATATCATGTGTGCTATGTGCACCTATATCATCTGCAGGTAGAGACAGGCAGTCAGTAATATCATGTGTGCTATGTGCACCTATATCATTTACAGGTAGAGACAGGCAGTCAGTAATATCATGTGTGCTATGGGCACCTATATCATTTACAGGTAGAGACAGGCAGTCAGTAATATCATGTGTGCTATGTGCACCTATATCATTTACAGGTAGAGACAGGCAGTCAGTAATATCATGTGTGCTATGTGCACCTATATCATTTACAGGTAGAGACTGGCAGTCAGTAATATCATGTGTGCTATGGGCACCTATATCATTTACAGGTAGAGACTGGCAGTCAGTAATATCATGTGTGCTATGGGCACCTATATCTTTTACAGGTAGAGACAGGCAGTCAGTAATACCATGTGTGCTATGTACACCTATATCATTTACAGGTAGAGACAGGCAGTCAGTAATATCATGTGTGCTATGTGCACCTATATCATTTACAGGTAGAGACAGGCAGTCAGTAATATCATGTATGACTATATACACCTATATCATTTACAGGTAGAGACAGGCAGTCAGTAATATGTGTGCTATGTGCACCTACATCATTTACAGGTAGAGACTGGCAGTCAGTAATATCATGTGTGCTATGTACACCTATATCATTTACAGGTAGAGACAGGCAGTCAGTAATATCATGTGTTCTATGTGCACCTATATCATTTACAGGTAGAGACAGGCAGTCAGTAATATCATGTGTGCTATGGGCACCTATATCTTTTACAGGTAGAGACAGGCAGTCAGTAATATCATGTGTGGCTATGTGCACCTATATCATTTACAGGTAGAGACAGGCAGTCAGTAATATCATGTGTGCTATGTGCACCTATATCATTTACAGGTAGAGACAGGCAGTCAGTAATATCATGTGTGCTATGTGCACCTATATCATTTACAGGTAGAGACTGGCAGTCAGTAATATCATGTGTGCTATGGGCACCTATATCATTTACAGGTAGAGACTGGCAGTCAGTAATATCATGTGTCCTATGGGCACCTATATCTTTTACAGGTAGAGACAGGCAGTCAGTAATACCATGTGTGCTATGTACACCTATATCATTTACAGGTAGAGACAGGCAGTCAGTAATATCATGTGTGCTATGGGCACCTACATCATTTACAGGTAGAGACAGGCAGTCAGTAATATGTGTGCTATGTGCACCTATATCATTTACAGGTAGAGACAGGCAGTCAGTAATATGTGTGCTATGTGCACCTATATCATTTACAGGTAGAGACAGGCAGTCAGTAATATCATGTATGACTATATACACCTATATCATTTACAGGTAGAGACAGGCAGTCAGTAATATGTGTGCTATGTGCACCTTATTATTTCGGTAGAGACAGGCAGTCAGTAATATCATGTGTGCTATGGACACCTATATCTTTTACAGGTAAAGACAGGCAGTCAGTAATATCATGTGTGCTATGGGCATCTATATCATTTACTGGTAGAGACTGGCAGTCAGTAATATCATGTGGATATGTGCACCTATATCATTTACAGGTAGAGACAGGCAGTCAGTAATATCATGTGTGCTATGTGCACCTATATCTTTTACAGGTAGAGACAGGCAGTCAGTAATATCATGTGTGCTATGGGCACCTATATCATTTACAGGTAGAGACAGGCAGTCAGTAATATCATGTGTGCTATGTGCACCTATATCATTTACAGGTAGAGACAGGCAGTCAGTAATATCATGTGTGCTATGGGCACCTATATCATTTACAGGTAGAGAGAGGCAGTCAGTAATATCATGTGTGCTATGTACACCTATATCATTTACAGGTAGAGACAGGCAGTCAGTAATATCATGTGTGCTATGGGCACCTATATCATTTACAGGTAGAGACAGGCAGTCAGTAATATCATGTGTGCTATGTACACCTATATCATTTACAGGTAGAGACAGGCAGTCAGTAATATCATGTGTGCTATGGGCACCTACATCATTTACAGGTAGAGACAGGCAGTCAGTAATATGTGTGCTATGTGCACCTATATCATTTACAGGTAGAGACAGGCAGTCAGTAATATCATGTGTGCTATGGGCACCTATATCATTTACAGGTAGAGACAGGCAGTCAGTAATATCATGTGTGCTATGTGCACCTATATCATCTGCAGGTAGAGACAGGCAGTCAGTAATATCATGTGTGCTATGTGCACCTATATCATTTACAGGTAGAGACGGGCAGTCACTAATATCATGTGTGCTATGTGCACCTATATCATCTGCAGGTAGAGACAGGCAGTCAGTAATATCATGTGTGCTATGGGCACCTATATCATTTACAGGTAGAGACAGGCAGTCAGTAATATCATGTGTGCTATGTGCACCTATATCATCTGCAGGTAGAGAGGCAGTCAGTAATATCATGTGTGCTATGTGCACCTATATCATTTACAGGTAGAGACAGGCAGTCAGTAATATGTGTGCTATATGCACCTATATCATTTACAGGTAGAGACAGGCAGTCAGTAATATCATGTGTGCTATGTGCACCTATATCATTTACAGGTAGAGACAGGCAGTCAGTAATATAGTGTGTGCTATGTGCACCTATATCATTTACAGGTAGAGACAGGCAGTCAGTAATATGTGTGCTATGTGCACCTATATTATTTACAGGTAGAGACAGGCAGTCAGTAATATCATGTGTGCTATGTGCACCTATATCATTTACAGGTAGAGACAGGCAGTCAGTAATATAGTGTGTGCTATGTGCACCTATATCATTTACAGGTAGAGACAGGCAGTCAGTAATATGTGTGCTATGTGCACCTATATCATTTACAGGTAGAGAAAGGCAGTCAGTAATATCATGTGTGCTATGTGCACCTATATCATTTACAGGTAGAGACAGGCAGTCAGTAATATCATGTGTGCTATGGGCACCTATATCATTTACAGGTAGAGACAGGCAGTCAGTAATATCATGTGTGCTATGTGCACCTATATCATCTACAGGTAGAGACAGGCAGTCAGTAATATCATGTGTGCTATGTGCACCTATATCATTTACAGGTAGAGACAGGCAGTCAGTAATATCATGTGTGCTATGGGCACCTATATCATTTACAGGTAGAGACAGGCAGTCAGTAATATCATGTGTGCTATGTGCACCTATATCATTTACAGGTAGAGACAGGCAGTCAGTAATATCATGTGTGCTATGTGCACCTATATCATTTACAGGTAGAGACTGGCAGTCAGTAATATCATGTGTGCTATGGGCACCTATATCATTTACAGGTAGAGACTGGCAGTCAGTAATATCATGTGTGCTATGGGCACCTATATCTTTTACAGGTAGAGACAGGCAGTCAGTAATACCATGTGTGCTATGTACACCTATATCATTTACAGGTAGAGACAGGCAGTCAGTAATATCATGTGTGCTATGTGCACCTATATCATTTACAGGTAGAGACAGGCAGTCAGTAATATCATGTATGACTATATACACCTATATCATTTACAGGTAGAGACAGGCAGTCAGTAATATGTGTGCTATGTGCACCTATATTATTTACAGGTAGAGACAGGCAGTCAGTAATATCATGTGTGCTATGGACACCTATATCTTTTACAGGTAGAGACAGGCAGTCAGTAATATCATGTGTGCTATGGGCACCTATATCATTTACAGGTAGAGACAGGCAGTCAGTAATATCATGTGTGCTATGTACACCTATATCATTTACAGGTAGAGACAGGCAGTCAGTAATATCATGTGTGCTATGGGCACCTACATCATTTACAGGTAGAGACAGGCAGTCAGTAATATGTGTGCTATGTGCATCTATATCATTTACAGGTAGAGACTGGCAGTCAGTAATATCATGTGTGCTATGTGCACCTATATCATTTACAGGTAGAGACAGGCAGTCAGTAATATCATGTATGACTATATAAACCTATATCATTTACAGGTAGACAGGCAGTCAGTAATATGTGTGCTATGTGCACCAATATCATTTACAGGTAGAGACAGGCAGTCAGGAATATCATGTGTGCTATGTGCACCTATATCATCTGCAGGTAGAGACAGGCAGTCAGTAATATCATGTGTGCTATGGGCACCTATATCATTTACAGGTAGAGACAGGCAGTCAGTAATATCATGTGTGCTATGTACACCTATATCATTTACAGGTAGAGACAGGCAGTCAGTAATATCATGTATGACTATATACACCTATATCATTTACAGGTAGAGACAGGCAGTCAGTAATATCATGTGTGCTATGGGCACCTATATCTTTTACAGGTAGAGACAGGCAGTCAGTAATATCATTTGTGCTATGGGCACCTATATCATTTACTGGTAGAGACTGGCAGTCAGTAATATCATGTGTGCTATGTGCACCTATATCATTTACAGGCAGAGACAGGCAGTCAGTAATATCATGTGTGCTATGTGCACCTATATCATCTGCAGGTAGAGACAGGCAGTCAGTAATATCATGTGTGCTATGGGCACCTATATCATTTACAGGTAGAGACAGGCAGTCAGTAATATCATGTGTGCTATGTACACCTATATCATTTACAGGTAGAGACAGGCAGTCAGTAATATCATGTAGGACTATATACACCTATATCATTTACAGGTAGAGACAGGCAGTCAGTAATATCATGTGTGCTATGGGCACCTATATCTTTTACAGGTAGAGACAGGCAGTCAGTAATATCATTTGTGCTATGGGCACCTATATCATTTACTGGTAGAGACTGGCAGTCAGTAATATCATGTGGATATGTGCACCTATATCATTTACAGGTAGAGACAGGCAGTCAGTAATATCATGTGTGCTATGTGCACCTATATCATTTACAGGTAGAGACGGGCAGTCACTAGTATCATGTGTGCTATGTGCACCTATATCATCTGCAGCTAGAGACAGGCAGTCAGTAATATCATGTGTGCTATGGGCACCTATATCATTTACAGGTAGAGACAGGCAGTCAGTAATATCATGTGTGCTATGGGCACCTATATCATTTACAGGTAGAGACAGGCAGTCAGTAATATCATGTGTGCTATGGGCACCTATATAATTTACTGGTAGAGACTGGCAGTCAGTAATATCATGTGGATATGTGCACCTATATCATTTACAGGTAGAGACAGGCAGTCAGTAATATCATTTGTGCTATGTGCACCTATATCTTTTACAGGTAGAGACAGGCAGTCAGTAATATCATGTGTGCTATGTGCACCTATATCATCTGCAGGTAGAGACAGGCAGTCAGTAATATCCTGTGTGCTATGTGCACCTATATCTTTTACAGGTAGAGACTGGCAGTCAGTAATATCATGTGTGCTATGTGCACCTATATCATTTACAGGCAGAGACAGGCAGTCAGTAATATCATGTGTGCTATGTGCACCTATATCATTTACAGGTAGAGAAAGGCAGTCAGTAATATCATGTGTGCTATGGGCACCTATATCATTTACAGGTAGAGACAGGCAGTCAGTAATATCATGTGTGCTATGGGCACCTATATCATTTACAGGTAGAGACTGGCAGTCAGTAATATCATGTGTGCTATGGGCACCTACATCATTTACAGGTAGAGACTGGCAGTCAGTAATATCATGTGTGCTATGTGCACCTATATCATTTACAGGTAGAGACAGGCAGTCAGTAATATCATGTGTGCTATGGGCACCTATATCATTTACTGGTAGAGACAGGCAGTCAGTAATATCATGTGGATATGTGCACCTATATCATTTACAGGTAGAGACAGGCAGTCAGTAATATCATGTGTGCTATGTGCACCTATATCATCTACAGGTAGATACAGGCAGTCAGTAATATCATGTGTGCTATGTGCACCTATATCATTTACAGGTAGAGACTGGCAGTCAGTAATATCATGTGTGCTATGTGCACCTATATCATTTACAGGTAGAGACAGGCAGTCAGTAATATCATTTGTGCTATGGGCACCTATATCATTTACTGGTAGAGACTGGCAGTCAGTAATATCATGTGGATATGTGCACCTATATCATTTACAGGTAGAGACAGGCAGTCAGTAATATCATGTGTGCTATGTGCACCTATATCATTTACAGGTAGAGACGGGCAGTCACTAGTATCATGTGTGCTATGTGCACCTATATCATCTGCAGCTAGAGACAGGCAGTCAGTAATATCATGTGTGCTATGGGCACCTATATCATTTACAGGTAGAGACAGGCAGTCAGTAATATCATGTGTGCTATGGGCACCTATATCATTTACAGGTAGAGACAGGCAGTCAGTAATATCATGTGTGCTATGGGCACCTATATCATTTACTGTTAGAGACTGGCAGTCAGTAATATCATGTGGATATGTGCACCTATATCATTTACAGGTAGAGACAGGCAGTCAGTAATATCATGTGTGCTATGTGCACCTATATCTTTTACAGGTAGAGACAGGCAGTCAGTAATATCATGTGTGCTATGTGCACCTATATCATCTGCAGGTAGAGACAGGCAGTCAGTAATATCATGTGTGCTATGTGCACCTATATCTTTTACAGGTAGAGACTGGCAGTCAGTAATATCATGTGTGCTATGTGCACCTATATCATTTACAGGCAGAGACAGGCAGTCAGTAATATCATGTGTGCTATGTGCACCTATATCATTTACAGGTAGAGACAGGCAGTCAGTAATATCATGTGTGCTATGGGCACCTATATCATTTACAGGTAGAGACAGGCAGTCAGTAATATCATGTGTGCTATGTACACCTATATCATTTACAGGTAGAGACTGGCAGTCAGTAATATCATGTGTGCTATGGCACCTACATCATTTACAGGTAGAGACAGGCAGTCAGTAATATGTGTGCTATGTGCACCTATATCATTTACAGGTAGAGACTGGCAGTCAGTAATATCATGTGTGCTATGGGCACCTATATCATTTACTGGTAGAAACTGGCAGTCAGTAATATCATGTGGCTATGTGCACCTATATCATTTACAGGTAGAGACAGGCAGTCAGTAATATCATGTGTGCTATGTGCACCTATATCTTTTACAGGTAGAGACAGGCAGTCAGTAATATTATGTGTGCTATGTGCACCTATATCATCTGCAGGTAGATACAGGCAGTCAGTAATATCATGTGTGCTATGTGCACCTATATCTTTTACAGGTAGAGACAGGCAGTCAGTAATATCATGTGTGCTATGTGCACCTATATCATTTACAGGCAGAGACAGGCAGTCAGTAATATCATGTGTGCTATGTGCACCTATATCATCTGCAGGTAGAGACAGGCAGTCAGTAATATCATGTGTGCTATGGGCACCTATATCATTTACAGGTAGAGACAGGCAGTCAGTAATATCATGTGTGCTATGTACACCTATATCATTTACAGGTAGAGACAGGCAGTCAGTAATATCATGTGTGCTATGGGCACCTACATCATTTACAGGTAGAGACAGGCAGTCAGTAATATGTGTGCTATGTGCACCTATATCATTTACAGGTAGAGACAGGCAGTCAGTAATATCATGTGTGCTATGGGCACCTATATCATTTACAGGTAGAGACAGGCAGTCAGTAATATCATGTGTGCTATGTGCACCTATATCATCTGCAGGTAGAGACAGGCAGTCAGTAATATCATGTGTGCTATGTGCACCTATATCATTTACAGGTAGAGACGGGCAGTCACTAATATCATGTGTGCTATGTGCACCTATATCATCTGCAGGTAGAGACAGGCAGTCAGTAATATCATGTGTGCTATGGGCACCTATATCATTTACAGGTAGAGACAGGCAGTCAGTAATATCATGTGTGCTATGTGCACCTATATCATTTACAGGTAGAGACAGGCAGTCAGTAATATCATGTGTGCTATGTGCACCTATATCATCTACAGGTAGAGAGGCAGTCAGTAATATCATGTGTGCTATGTGCACCTATATCATTTACAGGTAGAGACAGGCAGTCAGTATTTTCTAATGCCCTATTTTTTCAGGTAGAGCGGCGTCAGTATTCATGTGTGCTATGTGCACCTATATCATCTGCAGGTAGAGACAGGCAGTCAGTAATATCATGTGTGCTATGTGCACCTATATCATTTACAGGTAGAGACAGGCAGTCAGTAATATCATTTGTGCTATGGGCACCTATATCATTTACTGGTAGAGACTGGCAGTCAGTAATATCATGTGGATATGTGCACCTATATCATTTACAGGTAGAGACAGGCAGTCAGTAATATCATGTGTGCTATGTGCACCTATATCATTTACAGGTAGAGACGGGCAGTCACTAGTATCATGTGTGCTATGTGCACCTATATCATCTGCAGCTAGAGACAGGCAGTCAGTAATATCATGTGTGCTATGGGCACCTATATCATTTACAGGTAGAGACAGGCAGTCAGTAATATCATGTGTGCTATGTGCACCTATATCTTTTACAGGTAGAGACAGGCAGTCAGTAATATCATGTGTGCTATGTGCACCTATATCATCTGCAGGTAGATACAGGCAGTCAGTAATATCATGTGTGCTATGTGCACCTATTTTTTTACAGGTAGGACTGGCGTCAGTAATATGTGTGCTATTGCCCTATATCATTTACAGGTAGAGACAGGCAGTCAGTAATATCATGTGTGCTATGTGCACCTATATCATTTACAGGTAGAGACAGGCAGTCAGTAATATAATGTGTGCTATGTGCACCTATATCATTTACAGGTAGAGACAGGCAGTCAGTAATATTGTGTGCTATGTGCACCTATATTATTTACAGGTAGAGACAGGCAGTCAGTAATATCATGTGTGCTATGTGCACCTATATCATTTACAGGTAGAGACAGGCAGTCAGTAATATAGTGTGTGCTATGTGCACCTATATCATTTACAGGTAGAGACAGGCAGTCAGTAATATCTGTGTGCTATGTGCACCTATATCATTTACAGGTAGAGACAGGCAGTCAGTAATATCATGTGTGCTATGTGCACCTATATCATTTACAGGTAGAGACAGGCAGTCAGTAATATCATGTGTGCTATGGGCACCTATATCATTTACAGGTAGAGACAGGCAGTCAGTAATATCATGTGTGCTATGTGCACCTATATCATCTGCAGGTAGAGACAGGCAGTCAGTAATATCATGTGTGCTATGTGCACCTATATCATTTACAGGTAGAGACAGGCAGTCAGTAATATCATGTGTGCTATGTGCACTTATATCATTTACAGGTAGAGACAGGCAGTCAGTAATATCATGTGTGCTATGTGCACCTATATCTTTTACAGGTAGAGACTGGCAGTCAGTAATATCATGTGTGCTATGTGCACCTATATCATTTACAGGTAGAGACAGGCAGTCAGTAATATCATTTGTGCTATGGGCACCTATATCAT
Source organism: Leptodactylus fallax (assembly GCA_947044405.1). Classification (NCBI taxonomy): domain Eukaryota; kingdom Metazoa; phylum Chordata; class Amphibia; order Anura; family Leptodactylidae; genus Leptodactylus; species Leptodactylus fallax. The sequence continues at coordinate 3,235,178 of CAMRHE010000130.1, read as the reverse complement.
TTACTGGTAGAGACTGGCAGTCAGTAATATCATGTGTGCTATGTGCACCTATATCATTTACAGGCAGAGACAGGCAGTCAGTAATATCATGTGTGCTATGTGCACCTATATCATCTGCAGGTAGAGACAGGCAGTCAGTAATATCATGTGTGCTATGGGCACCTATATCATTTACAGGTAGAGACAGGCAGTCAGTAATATCATGTGTGCTATGTACACCTATATCATTTACAGGTAGAGACAGGCAGTCAGTAATATCATGTAGGACTATATACACCTATATCATTTACAGGTAGAGACAGGCAGTCAGTAATATCATGTGTGCTATGGGCACCTATATCTTTTACAGGTAGAGACAGGCAGTCAGTAATATCATTTGTGCTATGGGCACCTATATCATTTACTGGTAGAGACTGGCAGTCAGTAATATCATGTGGATATGTGCACCTATATCATTTACAGGTAGAGACAGGCAGTCAGTAATATCATGTGTGCTATGTGCACCTATATCATTTACAGGTAGAGACGGGCAGTCACTAGTATCATGTGTGCTATGTGCACCTATATCATCTGCAGCTAGAGACAGGCAGTCAGTAATATCATGTGTGCTATGGGCACCTATATCATTTACAGGTAGAGACAGGCAGTCAGTAATATCATGTGTGCTATGGGCACCTATATCATTTACAGGTAGAGACAGGCAGTCAGTAATATCATGTGTGCTATGGGCACCTATATAATTTACTGGTAGAGACTGGCAGTCAGTAATATCATGTGGATATGTGCACCTATATCATTTACAGGTAGAGACAGGCAGTCAGTAATATCATTTGTGCTATGTGCACCTATATCTTTTACAGGTAGAGACAGGCAGTCAGTAATATCATGTGTGCTATGTGCACCTATATCATCTGCAGGTAGAGACAGGCAGTCAGTAATATCCTGTGTGCTATGTGCACCTATATCTTTTACAGGTAGAGACTGGCAGTCAGTAATATCATGTGTGCTATGTGCACCTATATCATTTACAGGCAGAGACAGGCAGTCAGTAATATCATGTGTGCTATGTGCACCTATATCATTTACAGGTAGAGAAAGGCAGTCAGTAATATCATGTGTGCTATGGGCACCTATATCATTTACAGGTAGAGACAGGCAGTCAGTAATATCATGTGTGCTATGGGCACCTATATCATTTACAGGTAGAGACTGGCAGTCAGTAATATCATGTGTGCTATGGGCACCTACATCATTTACAGGTAGAGACTGGCAGTCAGTAATATCATGTGTGCTATGTGCACCTATATCATTTACAGGTAGAGACAGGCAGTCAGTAATATCATGTGTGCTATGGGCACCTATATCATTTACTGGTAGAGACTGGCAGTCAGTAATATCATGTGGATATGTGCACCTATATCATTTACAGGTAGAGACAGGCAGTCAGTAATATCATGTGTGCTATGTGCACCTATATAATCTGCAGGTAGATACAGGCAGTCAGTAATATCATGTGTGCTATGTGCACCTATATCTTTTACAGGTAGAGACTGGCAGTCAGTAATATCATGTGTGCTATGTGCACCTATATCATTTACAGGTAGAGACAGGCAGTCAGTAATATCATTTGTGCTATGGGCACCTATATCATTTACTGGTAGAGACTGGCAGTCAGTAATATCATGTGGATATGTGCACCTATATCATTTACAGGTAGAGACAGGCAGTCAGTAATATCATGTGTGCTATGTGCACCTATATCATTTACAGGTAGAGACGGGCAGTCACTAGTATCATGTGTGCTATGTGCACCTATATCATCTGCAGCTAGAGACAGGCAGTCAGTAATATCATGTGTGCTATGGGCACCTATATCATTTACAGGTAGAGACAGGCAGTCAGTAATATCATGTGTGCTATGGGCACCTATATCATTTACAGGTAGAGACAGGCAGTCAGTAATATCATGTGTGCTATGGGCACCTATATCATTTACTGGTTAGAGACTGGCAGTCAGTAATATCATGTGGATATGTGCACCTATATCATTTACAGGTAGAGACAGGCAGTCAGTAATATCATGTGTGCTATGTGCACCTATATCTTTTACAGGTAGAGACAGGCAGTCAGTAATATCATGTGTGCTATGTGCACCTATATCATCTGCAGGTAGAGACAGGCAGTCAGTAATATCATGTGTGCTATGTGCACCTATATCTTTTACAGGTAGAGACTGGCAGTCAGTAATATCATGTGTGCTATGTGCACCTATATCATTTACAGGCAGAGACAGGCAGTCAGTAATATCATGTGTGCTATGTGCACCTATATCATTTACAGGTAGAGACAGGCAGTCAGTAATATCATGTGTGCTATGGGCACCTATATCATTTACAGGTAGAGACAGGCAGTCAGTAATATCATGTGTGCTATGTGCACCTATATCATTTACAGGTAGAGACTGGCAGTCAGTAATATCATGTGTGCTATGGGCACCTTTATTTCAGGTAGAGACAGGCAGTCAGTAATGTGTGCTATGTGCACCTATATCATTTACAGGTAGAGACTGGCAGTCAGTAATATCATGTGTGCTATGGGCACCTATATCATTTACTGGTAGAGACTGGCAGTCAGTAATATCATGTGGATATGTGCACCTATATCATTTACAGGTAGAGACAGGCAGTCAGTAATATCATGTGTGCTATGTGCACCTATATCATTTACAGGTAGAGACAGGCAGTCAGTAATATCATGTGTGCTATGTGCACCTATATCATCTACAGGTAGAGACAGGCAGTCAGTAATATCATGTGTGCTATGTGCACCTATATCATTTACAGGTAGAGACAGGCAGTCAGTAATATCATGTGTGCTATGTGCACCTATATCATTTACAGGTAGAGACAGGCAGTCAGTAATATCATGTGTGCTATGTGCACCTATATCATCTACAGGTAGAGACAGGCAGTCAGTAATATCATGTGTGCTATGGGCACCTATATCATTTACAGGTAGAGACAGGCAGTCAGTAATATCATGTGTGCTATGTACACCTATATCATTTACAGGTAGAGACAGGCAGTCAGTAATATCATGTGTGCTATGGGCACCTACATCATTTACAGGTAGAGACAGGCAGTCAGTAATATGTGTGCTATGTGCACCTATATCATTTACAGGTAGAGACAGGCAGTCAGTAATATCATGTGTGCTATGTGCACCTATATCATTTACAGGTAGAGACAGGCAGTCAGTAATATCATGTGTGCTATGTGCACCTATATCATTTACAGGTAGAGACAGGCAGTCAGTAATATCATGTGTGCTATGTGCACCTATATCATTTACAGGTAGAGACAGGCAGTCAGTAATATCATGTGTGCTATGTGCACCTATATCATCTGCAGGTAGAGACAGGCAGTCAGTAATATCATGTGTGCTATGGGCACCTATATCATTTACAGGTAGAGACAGGCAGTCAGTAATATCATGTGTGCTATGTGCACCTATATCATTTACAGGTAGAGACAGGCAGTCAGTAATATCATGTGTGCTATGTGCACCTATATCATCTGCAGGTAGAGACAGGCAGTCAGTAATATCATGTGTGCTATGTGCACCTATATCATTTACAGGTAGAGACAGGCAGTCAGTAATATCATTTGTGCTATGGGCACCTATATCATTTACTGGTAGAGACTGGCAGTCAGTAATATCATTTTTTTTCCTTTTTCTTTTACAGGTAGAGACAGGCAGTCAGTAATATCATGTGTGCTATGTGCACCTATATCATTTACAGGTAGAGACAGGCAGTCAGTAATATCATGTGTGCTATGTGCACCTATATCATCTGCAGGTAGAGACAGGCAGTCAGTAATATCATGTGTGCTATGGGCACCTATATCATTTACAGGTAGAGACAGGCAGTCAGTAATATCATGTGTGCTATGTGCACCTATATCATTTACAGGTAGAGACAGGCAGTCAGTAATATCATGTGTGCTATATGTGCACCTATATCATTTACAGGTAGAGACAGGCAGTCAGTAATATCATGTGTGCTATGTGCACCTATATCATTTACAGGTAGAGACAGGCAGTCAGTAATATCATTTGTGCTATGGGCACCTATATCATTTACTGGTAGAGACTGGCAGTCAGTAATATCATGTGGATATGTGCACCTATATCATTTACAGGTAGAGACAGGCAGTCAGTAATATCATGTGTGCTATGTGCACCTATATCATTTACAGGTAGAGACGGGCAGTCACTAGTATCATGTGTGCTATGTGCACCTATATCATCTGCAGCTAGAGACAGGCAGTCAGTAATATCATGTGTGCTATGGGCACCTATATCATTTACAGGTAGAGACAGGCAGTCAGTAATATCATGTGTGCTATGGGCACCTATATCATTTACAGGTAGAGACAGGCAGTCAGTAATATCATGTGTGCTATGGGCACCTATATCATTTACTGGTAGAGACTGGCAGTCAGTAATATCATGTGGATATGTGCACCTATATCATTTACAGGTAGAGACAGGCAGTCAGTAATATCATGTGTGCTATGTGCACCTATATCTTTTACAGGTAGAGACAGGCAGTCAGTAATATCATGTGTGCTATGTGCACCTATATCATCTGCAGGTAGAGACAGGCAGTCAGTAATATCATGTGTGCTATGTGCACCTATATCTTTTACAGGTAGAGACTGGCAGTCAGTAATATCATGTGTGCTATGTGCACCTATATCATTTACAGGCAGAGACAGGCAGTCAGTAATATCATGTGTGCTATGTGCACCTATATCATTTACAGGTAGAGACAGGCAGTCAGTAATATCATGTGTGCTATGGGCACCTATATCATTTACAGGTAGAGACAGGCAGTCAGTAATATCATGTGTGCTATGTACACCTATATCATTTACAGGTAGAGACTGGCAGTCAGTAATATCATGTGTGCTATGGGCACCTACATCATTTACAGGTAGAGACAGGCAGTCAGTAATATGTGTGCTATGTGCACCTATATCATTTACAGGTAGAGACAGGCAGTCAGTAATATCATGTGTGCTATGGGCACCTATATCATTTACTGGTAGAGACTGGCAGTCAGTAATATCATGTGGCTATGTGCACCTATATCATTTACAGGTAGAGACAGGCAGTCAGTAATATCATGTGTGCTATGTGCACCTATATCATCTGCAGGTAGATACAGGCAGTCAGTAATATCATGTGTGCTATGTGCACCTATATCTTTTACAGGTAGAGACTGGCAGTCAGTAATATCATGTGTGCTATGTGCACCTATATCATTTACAGGTAGAGACAGGCAGTCAGTAATATCATGTGTGCTATGTGCACCTATATCATTTACAGGTAGAGACAGGCAGTCAGTAATATCATGTGTGCTATGTGCACCTATATCATTTACAGGTAGAGACAGGCAGTCAGTAATATCATGTGTGCTATGTGCACCTATATCATTTACAGGTAGAGACAGGCAGTCAGTAATATCATGTGTGCTATGTGCACCTATATCATTTACAGGTAGAGACAGGCAGTCAGTAATATCATGTGTGCTATGGGCACCTATATCATTTACAGGTAGAGACAGGCAGTCAGTAATATCATGTGTGCTATGGGCACCTATATCATTTACAGGTAGAGACAGGCAGTCAGTAATATCATGTGTGCTATGTGCACCTATATCATTTACAGGTAGAGACAGGCAGTCAGTAATATCATGTGTGCTATGTGCACCTATATCATTTACAGGTAGAGACAGGCAGTCAGTAATATCATGTGTGCTATGTGCACCTATATCATCTGCAGGTAGAGACAGGCAGTCAGTAATATCATGTGTGCTATGTGCACCTATATCATTTACAGGTAGAGACAGGCAGTCAGTAATATCATGTGTGCTATGTGCACCTATATCATTTACAGGTAGAGACAGGCAGTCAGTAATATCATGTGTGCTATGTGCACCTATATCATTTACAGGTAGAGACAGGCAGTCAGTAATATCATGTGTGCTATGTGCACCTATATCATTTACAGGTAGAGACAGGCAGTCAGTAATATGTGTGCTATGTGCACCTATATCATTTACAGGTAGAGACAGGCAGTCAGTAATATCATGTGTGCTATGTGCACCTATATCATTTACAGGTAGAGACAGGCAGTCAGTAATATCATGTGTGCTATGTGCACCTATATCATTTACAGGTAGAGACAGGCAGTCAGTAATATCATGTGTGCTATGGGCACCTATATCATTTACAGGTAGAGACTGGCAGTCAGTAATATCATGTGGATATGTGCACCTATATCATTTACAGGTAGAGACAGGCAGTCAGTAATATCATGTGTGCTATGTGCACCTATATCATTTACAGGTAGAGACAGGCAGTCAGTAGTATCATGTGTGCTATGTGCACCTATATCATCTGCAGCTAGAGACAGGCAGTCAGTAATATCATGTGTGCTATGGGCACCTATATCATTTACAGGTAGAGACAGGCAGTCAGTAATATCATGTGTGCTATGTGCACCTATATCATTTACAGGTAGAGACAGGCAGTCAGTAATATCATGTGTGCTATGTGCACCTATATCATCTACAGGTAGAGACAGGCAGTCAGTAATATCATGTGTGCTATGTGCACCTATATCTTTTACAGGTAGAGACAGGCAGTCAGTAATATCATGTGTGCTATGTGCACCTATATCATTTACAGGTAGAGACAGGCAGTCAGTAATATCATGTGTGCTATGTGCACCTATATCATTTACAGGTAGAGACAGGCAGTCAGTAATATCATGTGTGCTATGTGCACCTATATCATTTACAGGTAGAGACAGGCAGTCAGTAATATCAGTGTGCTATGTGCACCTATATCATTTACAGGTAGAGACAGGCAGTCAGTAATATCATGTGTGCTATGTGCACCTATATCATTTACAGGTAGAGACAGGCAGTCAGTAATATCATGTGTGCTATGTGCACCTATATCATTTACAGGTAGAGACAGGCAGTCAGTAATATCATGTGTGCTATGTGCACCTATATCATTTACAGGTAGAGACAGGCAGTCAGTAATATCATGTGTGCTATGTGCACCTATATCATTTACAGGTAGAGACAGGCAGTCAGTAATATCATGTGTGCTATGGGCACCTATATCATTTACAGGTAGAGACAGGCAGTCAGTAATATCATGTGTGCTATGTGCACCTATATCATCTGCAGGTAGAGACAGGCAGTCAGTAATATCATGTGTGCTATGTGCACCTATATCATTTACAGGTAGAGACAGGCAGTCAGTAATATCATGTGTGCTATGTGCACCTATATCATTTACAGGTAGAGACAGGCAGTCAGTAATATCATGTGTGCTATGTGCACCTATATCATTTACAGGTAGAGACAGGCAGTCAGTAATATCATGTGTGCTATGTGCACCTATATCATTTACAGGTAGAGACAGGCAGTCAGTAATATCATTTGTGCTATGGGCACCTATATCATTTACTGGTAGAGACTGGCAGTCAGTAATATCATGTGGATATGTGCACCTATATCATTTACAGGTAGAGACAGGCAGTCAGTAATATCATGTGTGCTATGGGCACCTATATCATTTACAGGTAGAGACGGGCAGTCACTAGTATCATGTGTGCTTTGGGCGGCGCGATATGTGGCTAGGGCACCTATATCATGGTGAGGGGCGTCACTGTACAGCTGTGCTATGTGCACCTATTCATCTGCGCTAGAGACAGGCAGTCAGTAATATCATGTGTGCTATGGGCACCTATATCATTTACAGGTAGAGACAGGCAGTCAGTAATATCATGTGTGCTATGTGCACCTATATCTTTTACAGGTAGAGACAGGCAGTCAGTAATATCATGTGTGCTATGTGCACCTATATCATCTGCAGGTAGAGACAGGCAGTCAGTAATATCATGTGTGCTATGTGCACCTATATCTTTTACAGGTAGAGACTGGCAGTCAGTAATATCATGTGTGCTATGTGCACCTATATCATTTACAGGCAGAGACAGGCAGTCAGTAATATCATGTGTGCTATGTGCACCTATATCATTTACAGGTAGAGACAGGCAGTCAGTAATATCATGTGTGCTATGGGCACCTATATCATTTACAGGTAGAGACAGGCAGTCAGTAATATCATGTGTGCTATGTACACCTATATCATTTACAGGTAGAGACTGGCAGTCAGTAATATCATGTGTGCTATGGGCACCTACATCATTTACAGGTAGAGACAGGCAGTCAGTAATATGTGTGCTATGTGCACCTATATCATTTACAGGTAGAGACTGGCAGTCAGTAATATCATGTGTGCTATGTGCACCTATATCATTTACAGGTAGAGACAGGCAGTCAGTAATATCATGTATGACTATATACACCTATATCATTTACAGGTAGACAGGCAGTCAGTAATATGTGTGCTATGTGCACCTATATCATTTACAGGTAGAGACAGGCAGTCAGTAATATCATGTGTGCTATGGGCACCTATATCTTTTACAGGTAGAGACAGGCAGTCAGTAATATCATGTGTGCTATGGGCACCTATATCATTTACTGGTAGAAACTGGCAGTCAGTAATATCATGTGGATATGTGCACCTATATCATTTACAGGTAGAGACAGGCAGTCAGTAATATCATGTGTGCTATGTGCACCTATATCTTTTACAGGTAGAGACAGGCAGTCAGTAATATTATGTGTGCTATGTGCACCTATATCATCTGCAGGTAGATACAGGCAGTCAGTAATATCATGTGTGCTATGTGCACCTATATCTTTTACAGGTAGAGACTGGCAGTCAGTAATATCATGTGTGCTATGTGCACCTATATCATTTACAGGCAGAGACAGGCAGTCAGTAATATCATGTGTGCTATGTGCACCTATATCATCTGCAGGTAGAGACAGGCAGTCAGTAATATCATGTGTGCTATGGGCACCTATATCATTTACAGGTAGAGACAGGCAGTCAGTAATATCATGTGTGCTATGTACACCTATATCATTTACAGGTAGAGACAGGCAGTCAGTAATATCATGTGTGCTATGGGCACCTACATCATTTACAGGTAGAGACAGGCAGTCAGTAATATGTGTGCTATGTGCACCTATATCATTTACAGGTAGAGACAGGCAGTCAGTAATATCATGTGTGCTATGGGCACCTATATCATTTACAGGTAGAGACAGGCAGTCAGTAATATCATGTGTGCTATGTGCACCTATATCATCTGCAGGTAGAGACAGGCAGTCAGTAATATCATGTGTGCTATGTGCACCTATATCATTTACAGGTAGAGACGGGCAGTCAGTAATATCATGTGTGCTATGTGCACCTATATCATCTGCAGGTAGAGACAGGCAGTCAGTAATATCATGTGTGCTATGTGCACCTATATCATTTACAGGTAGAGACAGGCAGTCAGTAATATCATGTGTGCTATGTGCACCTATATCATCTACAGGTAGAGAAGGCAGTCAGTAATATCATGTGTGCTATGTGCACCTATATCATTTACAGGTAGAGACAGGCAGTCAGTAATATCATGTGTGCTATGTGCACCTATATCATCTACAGGTAGAGACAGGCAGTCAGTAATATCATGTGTGCTATGTGCACCTATATCATTTACAGGTAGAGACAGGCAGTCAGTAATATCATTGTGCTATGGGCACCTATATCATTTACTGGTAGAGACTGGCAGTCAGTAATATCATGTGCATATGTGCACCTATATCATTTACAGGTAGAGACAGGCAGTCAGTAATATCATGTGTGCTATGTGCACCTATATCATTTACAGGTAGAGACAGGCAGTCACTAGTATCATGTGTGCTATGTGCACCTATATCATCTACAGGTAGAGACAGGCAGTCAGTAATATCATGTGTGCTATGTGCACCTATATCATTTACAGGTAGAGACAGGCAGTCAGTAATATCATGTGTGCTATGTGCACCTATATCTTTTACAGGTAGAGACAGGCAGTCAGTAATATCATGTGTGCTATGTGCACCTATATCATTTCTGCAGGTAGAGACAGGCAGTCAGTAATATCATGTGTGCTATGTGCACCTATATCTTTTACAGGTAGAGACTGGCAGTCAGTAATATCATGTGTGCTATATGCACCTATATCATTTACAGGTAGAGACAGGCAGTCAGTAATATCATGTGTGCTATGTGCACCTATATCATTTACAGGTAGAGACAGGCAGTCAGTAATATCGTGTGTGCTATGTGCACCTATATCATTTACAGGTAGAGACAGGCAGTCAGTAATATGTGTGCTATGTGCACCTATATTATTTACAGGTAGAGACAGGCAGTCAGTAATATCATGTGTGCTATGTGCACCTATATCATTTACAGGTAGAGACAGGCAGTCAGTAATATAGTGTGTGCTATGTGCACCTATATCATTTACAGGTAGAGACAGGCAGTCAGTAATATGTGTGCTATGTGCACCTATATCATTTACAGGTAGAGACAGGCAGTCAGTAATATCATGTGTGCTATGTGCACCTATATCATTTACAGGTAGAGACAGGCAGTCAGTAATATCATGTGTGCTATGGGCGCCTATATCATTTACAGGTAGAGACAGGCAGTCAGTAATATCATGTGTGCTATGTGCACCTATATCATCTGCAGGTAGAGACAGGCAGTCAGTAATATCATGTGTGCTATGTGCACCTATATCATTTACAGGTAGAGACAGGCAGTCAGTAATATCATGTGTGCTATGTGCACTTATATCATTTACAGGTAGAGACAGGCAGTCAGTAATATCATGTGTGCTATGTGCACCTATATCTTTTACAGGTAGAGACTGGCAGTCAGTAATATCATGTGTGCTATGTGCACCTATATCATTTACAGGTAGAGACAGGCAGTCAGTAATATCATTTGTGCTATGGGCACCTATATCATTTACTGGTAGAGACTGGCAGTCAGTAATATCATGTGGATATGTGCACCTATATCATTTACAGGTAGAGACAGGCAGTCAGTAATATCATGTGTGCTATGGGCACCTATATCATTTACAGGTAGAGACGGGCAGTCACTAGTATCATGTGTGCTATGTGCACCTATATCATCTGCAGGTAGAGACAGGCAGTCAGTAATATCATGTGTGCTATGGGCACCTATATCATTTACAGGTAGAGACAGGCAGTCAGTAATATCATGTGTGCTATGTGCACCTATATCATCTGCAGGTAGAGACAGGCAGTCAGTAATATCATGTGTGCTATGTGCACCTATATCTTTTACAGGTAGAGACAGGCAGTCAGTAATATCATGTGTGCTATGTGCACCTATATCATCTGCAGGTAGAGACAGGCAGTCAGTAATATCATGTGTGCTATGTGCACCTATATCTTTTACAGGTAGAGACTGGCAGTCAGTAATATCATGTGTGCTATGTGCACCTATATCATTTACAGGCAGAGACAGGCAGTCAGTAATATCATGTGTGCTATGTGCACCTATATCATTTACAGGTAGAGACAGGCAGTCAGTAATATCATGTGTGCTATGGGCACCTATATCATTTACAGGTAGAGACAGGCAGTCAGTAATATCATGTGTGCTATGTGCACCTATATCATCTGCAGGTAGAGACAGGCAGTCAGTAATATCATGTGTGCTATGTGCACCTATATCATTTACAGGTAGAGACAGGCAGTCAGTAATATCATGTGTGCTATGGGCACCTATATCATTTACAGGTAGAGACAGGCAGTCAGTAATATCATGTGTGCTATGTGCACCTATATCATTTACAGGTAGAGACAGGCAGTCAGTAATATCATGTGTGCTATGTGCACCTATATCATTTACAGGTAGAGACTGGCAGTCAGTAATATCATGTGTGCTATGGGCACCTATATCATTTACAGGTAGAGACTGGCAGTCAGTAATATCATGTGTGCTATGGGCACCTATATCATTTACAGGTAGAGACAGGCAGTCAGTAATACCATGTGTGCTATGTGCACCTGTATCATTTACAGGTAGAGACAGGCAGTCAGTAATATCATGTGTGCTATGTGCACCTATATCATTTACAGGTAGAGACAGGCAGTCAGTAATATCATGTGTGCTATGTGCACCTATATCATTTACAGGTAGAGACAGGCAGTCAGTAATATCATGTGTGCTATGGGAGACAGCTATATATCTTTTACAGGTAGAGACAGGCAGTCAGTAATATCATGTGTGCTATGGGCACCTATATCATTTACAGGTAGAGACAGGCAGTCAGTAATATCATGTGTGCTATGTACACCTATATCATTTACAGGTAGAGACAGGCAGTCAGTAATATCATGTGTGCTATGGGCACCTACATCATTTACAGGTAGAGACAGGCAGTCAGTAATATGTGTGCTATGTGCACCTATATCATTTACAGGTAGAGACTGGCAGTCAGTAATATCATGTGTGCTATGTGCACCTATATCATTTACAGGTAGAGACAGGCAGTCAGTAATATCATGTATGACTATATACACCTATATCATTTACAGGTAGACAGGCAGTCAGTAATATGTGTGCTATGTGCACCAATATCATTTACAGGTAGAGACAGGCAGTCAGTAATATCATGTGTGCTATGTGCACCTATATCATCTGCAGGTAGAGACAGGCAGTCAGTAATATCATGTGTGCTATGGGCACCTATATCATTTACAGGTAGAGACAGGCAGTCAGTAATATCATGTGTGCTATGTACACCTATATCATTTACAGGTAGAGACAGGCAGTCAGTAATATCATGTATGACTATATACACCTATATCATTTACAGGTAGAGACAGGCAGTCAGTAATATCATGTGTGCTATGGGCACCTATATTTTTACAGGTAGAGACAGGCAGTCAGTAATATCATTTGTGCTATGGGCACCTATATCATTTACTGGTAGAGACTGGCAGTCAGTAATATCATGTGTGCTATGTGCACCTATATCATCTGCAGGTAGAGACAGGCAGTCAGTAATATCATGTGTGCTATTGCACCTATATCATTTACAGGTAGAGACAGGCAGTCAGTAATATCATGTGTGCTGTGTGCACCTACATCATTTACAGGTAGAGACAGGCAGTCAGTATATTATTTGTGTTATGTGCACCTATATCATTTACAGGTAGAGACAGGCAGTCAGTAATATCATGTGTGCTATGTGCACCTATATCATTTACAGGTAGAGACAGGCAGTCACTAATATCATGTGTGCTATGTGCACCTATATCATCTGCAGGTAGAGACAGGCAGTCAGTAATATCATGTGTGCTATGGGCACCTATATCATTTACAGGTAGAGACAGGCAGTCAGTAATATCATGTGTGCTATGTACACCTATATCATTTACAGGTAGAGACAGGCAGTCAGTAATATCATGTGTGCTATGTGCACCTATATCATCTGCAGGTAGAGAGGCAGTCAGTAATATCATGTGTGCTATGTGCACCTATATCATTTACAGGTAGAGACAGGCAGTCAGTAATATGTGTGCTATATGCACCTATATCATTTACAGGTAGAGACAGGCAGTCAGTAATATCATGTGTGCTATGTGCACCTATATCATCTGCAGGTAGAGACAGGCAGTCAGTAATATCATGTGTGCTATGTGCACCTATATCATTTACAGGTAGAGACAGGCAGTCAGTAATATCATTTGTGCTATGGGCACCTATATCATTTACTGGTAGAGACTGGCAGTCAGTAATATCATGTGGATATGTGCACCTATATCATTTACAGGTAGAGACAGGCAGTCAGTAATATCATGTGTGCTATGTGCACCTATATCATTTACAGGTAGAGACGGGCAGTCACTAGTATCATGTGTGCTATGTGCACCTATATCATCTGCAGCTAGAGACAGGCAGTCAGTAATATCATGTGTGCTATGGGCACCTATATCATTTACAGGTAGAGACAGGCAGTCAGTAATATCATGTGTGCTATGTGCACCTATATCTTTTACAGGTAGAGACAGGCAGTCAGTAATATCATGTGTGCTATGTGCACCTATATCATCTGCAGGTAGATACAGGCAGTCAGTAATATCATGTGTGCTATGTGCACCTATATCTTTTACAGGTAGAGACTGGCAGTCAGTAATATGTGTGCTATATGCACCTATATCATTTACAGGTAGAGACAGGCAGTCAGTAATATCATGTGTGCTATGTGCACCTATATCATTTACAGGTAGAGACAGGCAGTCAGTAATATAGTGTGTGCTATGTGCACCTATATCATTTACAGGTAGAGACAGGCAGTCAGTAATATGTGTGCTATGTGCACCTATATTATTTACAGGTAGAGACAGGCAGTCAGTAATATCATGTGTGCTATGTGCACCTATATCATTTACAGGTAGAGAAAGGCAGTCAGTAATATCATGTGTGCTATGGGCACCTATATCATTTACAGGTAGAGACAGGCAGTCAGTAATATCATGTGTGCTATGGGCACCTATATCATTTACAGGTAGAGACTGGCAGTCAGTAATATCATGTGTGCTATGGGCACCTACATCATTTACAGGTAGAGACTGGCAGTCAGTAATATCATGTGTGCTATGTGCACCTATATCATTTACAGGTAGAGACAGGCAGTCAGTAATATCATGTGTGCTATGGGCACCTATATCATTTACTGGTAGAGACTGGCAGTCAGTAATATCATGTGGATATGTGCACCTATATCATTTACAGGTAGAGACAGGCAGTCAGTAATATCATGTGTGCTATGTGCACCTATATAATCTGCAGGTAGATACAGGCAGTCAGTAATATCATGTGTGCTATGTGCACCTATATCTTTTACAGGTAGAGACTGGCAGTCAGTAATATCATGTGTGCTATGTGCACCTATATCATTTACAGGTAGAGACAGGCAGTCAGTAATATCATTTGTGCTATGGGCACCTATATCATTTACTGGTAGAGACTGGCAGTCAGTAATATCATGTGGATATGTGCACCTATATCATTTACAGGTAGAGACAGGCAGTCAGTAATATCATGTGTGCTATGTGCACCTATATCATTTACAGGTAGAGACGGGCAGTCACTAGTATCATGTGTGCTATGTGCACCTATATCATCTGCAGCTAGAGACAGGCAGTCAGTAATATCATGTGTGCTATGGGCACCTATATCATTTACAGTAGAGACAGGCAGTCAGTAATATCATGTGTGCTATGGGCACCTATATCATTTACAGGTAGAGACAGGCAGTCAGTAATATCATGTGTGCTATGTGCACCTATATCTTTTACAGGTAGAGACAGGCAGTCAGTAATATCATGTGTGCTATGTGCACCTATATCATCTGCAGGTAGATACAGGCAGTCAGTAATATCATGTGTGCTATGTGCACCTATATCTTTTACAGGTAGAGACTGGCAGTCAGTAATATGTGTGCTATATGCACCTATATCATTTACAGGTAGAGACAGGCAGTCAGTAATATCATGTGTGCTATGTGCACCTATATCATTTACAGGTAGAGACAGGCAGTCAGTAATATAGTGTGTGCTATGTGCACCTATATCATTTACAGGTAGAGACAGGCAGTCAGTAATATCATGTGTGCTATGTGCACCTATATCATTTACAGGTAGAGACAGGCAGTCAGTAATATCATGTGTGCTATGTGCACCTATATCATTTACAGGTAGAGACAGGCAGTCAGTAATATAGTGTGTGCTATGTGCACCTATATCATTTACAGGTAGAGACAGGCAGTCAGTAATATCATGTGTGCTATGTGCACCTATATCATTTACAGGTAGAGACAGGCAGTCAGTAATATCATGTGTGCTATGTGCACCTATATCATTTACAGGTAGAGACAGGCAGTCAGTAATATCATGTGTGCTATGTGCACCTATATCATCTACAGGTAGAGACAGGCAGTCAGTAATATCATGTGTGCTATGTGCACCTATATCATTTACAGGTAGAGACAGGCAGTCAGTAATATCATGTGTGCTATGTGCACCTATATCATTTACAGGTAGAGACAGGCAGTCAGTAATATCATGTGTGCTATGTGCACCTATATCTTTTACAGGTAGAGACTGGCAGTCAGTAATATCATGTGTGCTATGTGCACCTATATCATTTACAGGTAGAGACAGGCAGTCAGTAATATCATTTGTGCTATGGGCACCTATATCATTTACTGGTAGAGACTGGCAGTCAGTAATATCATGTGGATATGTGCACCTATATCATTTACAGGTAGAGACAGGCAGTCAGTAATATCATGTGTGCTATGGGCACCTATATCATTTACAGGTAGAGACGGGCAGTCACTAGTATCATGTGTGCTATGTGCACCTATATCATCTGCAGCTAGAGACAGGCAGTCAGTAATATCATGTGTGCTATGGGCACCTATATCATTTACAGGTAGAGACAGGCAGTCAGTAATATCATGTGTGCTATGTGCACCTATATCTTTTACAGGTAGAGACAGGCAGTCAGTAATATCATGTGTGCTATTTGCACCTATATCATCTGCAGGTAGAGACAGGCAGTCAGTAATATCATGTGTGCTATGTGCACCTATATCTTTTACAGGTAGAGACTGGCAGTCAGTAATATCATGTGTGCTATGTGCACCTATATCATTTACAGGCAGAGACAGGCAGTCAGTAATATCATGTGTGCTATGTGCACCTATATCATTTACAGGTAGAGACAGGCAGTCAGTAATATCATGTGTGCTATGGGCACCTATATCATTTACAGGTAGAGACAGGCAGTCAGTAATATCATGTGTGCTATGTGCACCTATATCATCTGCAGGTAGAGACAGGCAGTCAGTAATATCATGTGTGCTATGTGCACCTATATCATTTACAGGTAGAGACAGGCAGTCAGTAATATCATGTGTGCTATGGGCACCTATATCATTTACAGGTAGAGACAGGCAGTCAGTAATATCATGTGTGCTATGTGCACCTATATCATTTACAGGTAGAGACAGGCAGTCAGTAATATCATGTGTGCTATGTGCACCTATATCATTTACAGGTAGAGACTGGCAGTCAGTAATATCATGTGTGCTATGGGCACCTATATCATTTACAGGTAGAGACTGGCAGTCAGTAATATCATGTGTGCTATGGGCACCTATATCTTTTACAGGTAGAGACAGGCAGTCAGTAATACCATGTGTGCTATGTACACCTGTATCATTTACAGGTAGAGACAGGCAGTCAGTAATATCATGTGTGCTATGTGCACCTATATCATTTACAGGTAGAGACAGGCAGTCAGTAATATCATGTATGACTATATACACCTATATCATTTTCAGGTAGAGACAGGCAGTCAGTAATATGTGTGCTATGTGCACCTATATTATTTACAGGTAGAGACAGGCAGTCAGTAATATCATGTGTGCTATGGACACCTATATCTTTTACAGGTAGAGACAGGCAGTCAGTAATATCATGTGTGCTATGGGCACCTATATCATTTACAGGTAGAGACAGGCAGTCAGTAATATCATGTGTGCTATGTACACCTATATCATTTACAGGTAGAGACAGGCAGTCAGTAATATCATGTGTGCTATGGGCACCTACATCATTTACAGGTAGAGACAGGCAGTCAGTAATATGTGTGCTATGTGCACCTATATCATTTACAGGTAGAGACTGGCAGTCAGTAATATCATGTGTGCTATGTGCACCTATATCATTTACAGGTAGAGACAGGCAGTCAGTAATATCATGTATGACTATACTACACCTATATCATTTACAGGTAGACAGGCAGTCAGTAATATGTGTGCTATGTGCACCAATATCATTTACAGGTAGAGACAGGCAGTCAGTAATATCATGTGTGCTATGTGCACCTATATCATCTGCAGGTAGAGACAGGCAGTCAGTAATATCATGTGTGCTATGGGCACCTATATCATTTACAGGTAGAGACAGGCAGTCAGTAATATCATGTGTGCTATGTACACCTATATCATTTACAGGTAGAGACAGGCAGTCAGTAATATCATGTATGACTATATACACCTATATCATTTACAGGTAGAGACAGGCAGTCAGTAATATCATGTGTGCTATGGGCACCTATATCTTTTACAGGTAGAGACAGGCAGTCAGTAATATCATTTGTGCTATGGGCACCTATATCATTTACTGGTAGAGACTGGCAGTCAGTAATATCATGTGTGCTATGTGCACCTATATCATCTGCAGGTAGAGACAGGCAGTCAGTAATATCATGTGTGCTATGGGCACCTATATCATTTACAGGTAGAGACAGGCAGTCAGTAATATCATGTGTGCTATGTACACCTATATCATTTACAGGTAGAGACAGGCAGTCAGTAATATCATGTGTGCTATGGGCACCTACATCATTTACAGGTAGAGACAGGCAGTCAGTAATATGTGTGCTATGTGCACCTATATCATTTACAGGTAGAGACAGGCAGTCAGTAATATCATGTGTGCTATGGGCACCTATATCATTTACAGGTAGAGACAGGCAGTCAGTAATATCATGTGTGCTATGTGCACCTATATCATCTGCAGGTAGAGACAGGCAGTCAGTAATATCATGTGTGCTATGTGCACCTATATCATTTACAGGTAGAGACGGGCAGTCACTAATATCATGTGTGCTATGTGCACCTATATCATCTGCAGGTAGAGACAGGCAGTCAGTAATATCATGTGTGCTATGGGCACCTATATCATTTACAGGTAGAGACAGGCAGTCAGTAATATCATGTGTGCTATGTACACCTATATCATTTACAGGTAGAGACAGGCAGTCAGTAATATCATGTGTGCTATGTGCACCTATATCATCTGCAGGTAGAGAGGCAGTCAGTTTATCATGTGTGCTATGTGCACCTATATCATTTACAGGTAGAGACAGGCAGTCAGTAATATGTGTGCTATATGCACCTATATCTTTTACAGGTAGAGACAGGCAGTCAGTAATATCATGTGTGCTATGTGCACCTATATCATCTGCAGGTAGAGACAGGCAGTCAGTAATATCATGTGTGCTATGTGCACCTATATCATTTACAGGTAGAGACAGGCAGTCAGTAATATCATTTGTGCTATGGGCACCTATATCATTTACTGGTAGAGACTGGCAGTCAGTAATATGTGGTTGTGTTTTGGTGAGGGGTGTGTATCATGTGTGCTATGTGCACCTATATCATTTACAGGTAGAGACGGGCAGTCACTAGTATCATGTGTGCTATGTGCACCTATATCATCTGCAGCTAGAGACAGGCAGTCAGTAATATCATGTGTGCTATGGGCACCTATATCATTTACAGGTAGAGACAGGCAGTCAGTAATATCATGTGTGCTATGTGCACCTTATATCATTTACAGGTAGAGACAGGCAGTCAGTAATATCATGTGTGCTATGTGCACCTATATCATCTGCAGGTAGATACAGGCAGTCAGTAATATCATGTGTGCTATGTGCACCTATATCTTTTACAGGTAGAGACTGGCAGTCAGTAATATGTGTGCTATATGCACCTATATCATTTACAGGTAGAGACAGGCAGTCAGTAATATAATGTGTGCTATGTGCACCTATATCATTTACAGGTAGAGACAGGCAGTCAGTAATATCAGTGTGCTATGTGCACCTATATTATTTACAGGTAGAGACAGGCAGTCAGTAATATCATGTGTGCTATGTGCACCTGTATCATTTACAGGTAGAGACAGGCAGTCAGTAATATCATGTGTGCTATGTGCACCTATATCATTTACAGGTAGAGACAGGCAGTCAGTAATATCATGTGTGCTATGTGCACCTATATCATTTACAGGTAGAGACAGGCAGTCAGTAATATCATGTGTGCTATGTGCACCTATATCATTTACAGGTAGAGACAGGCAGTCAGTAATATCATGTGTGCTATGGGCACCTATATCATTTACAGGTAGAGACAGGCAGTCAGTAATATCATGTGTGCTATGTGCACCTATATCATCTGCAGGTAGAGACAGGCAGTCAGTAATATCATGTGTGCTATGTGCACCTATATCATTTACAGGTAGAGACAGGCAGTCAGTAATATCATGTGTGCTATGTGCACTTATATCATTTACAGGTAGAGACAGGCAGTCAGTAATATCATGTGTGCTATGTGCACCTATATCTTTTACAGGTAGAGACTGGCAGTCAGTAATATCATGTGTGCTATGTGCACCTATATCATTTACAGGTAGAGACAGGCAGTCAGTAATATCATTTGTGCTATGGGCACCTATATCATTTACTGGTAGAGACTGGCAGTCAGTAATATCATGTGGATATGTGCACCTATATCATTTACAGGTAGAGACAGGCAATCAGTAATATCATGTGTGCTATGGGCACCTATATCATTTACAGGTAGAGACAGGCAGTCACTAGTATCATGTGTGCTATGTGCACCTATATCATCTGCAGGTAGAGACAGGCAGTCAGTAATATCATGTGTGCTATGGGCACCTATATCATTTACAGGTAGAGACAGGCAGTCAGTAATATCATGTGTGCTATGTGCACCTATATCATTTACAGGTAGAGACAGGCAGTCAGTAATATCATGTGTGCTATGTGCACCTATATCATCTGCAGGTAGAGACAGGCAGTCAGTAATATCATGTGTGCTATGTGCACCTATATCTTTTACAGGTAGAGACAGGCAGTCAGTAATATCATGTGTGCTATGTGCACCTATATCATTTACAGGCAGAGACAGGCAGTCAGTAATATCATGTGTGCTATGTGCACCTATATCATTTACAGGTAGAGACAGGCAGTCAGTAATATCATGTGTGCTATGGGCACCTATATCATTTACAGGTAGAGACAGGCAGTCAGTAATATCATGTGTGCTATGTGCACCTATATCATCTACAGGTAGAGACAGGCAGTCAGTAATATCATGTGTGCTATGTGCACCTATATCATTTACAGGTAGAGACAGGCAGTCAGTAATATCATGTGTGCTATGGGCACCTATATCATTTACAGGTAGAGACAGGCAGTCAGTAATATCATGTGTGCTATGTGCACCTATATCATTTACAGGTAGAGACAGGCAGTCAGTAATATCATGTGTGCTATGTGCACCTATATCATTTACAGGTAGAGACCATGTGTGCTTGGGCACCTATATCATTTACAGGTAGAGACTGGCAGTCAGTAATATCATGTGTGCTATGGGCACCTATATCTTTTACAGGTAGAGACAGGCAGTCAGTAATACCATGTGTGCTATGTGCACCTATATCATTTACAGGTAGAGACAGGCAGTCAGTAATATCATGTGTGCTATGTGCACCTATATCATTTACAGGTAGAGACAGGCAGTCAGTAATATCATGTATGACTATATACACCTATATCATTTTCAGGTAGAGACAGGCAGTCAGTAATATGTGTGCTATGTGCACCTATATCATTTACAGGTAGAGACAGGCAGTCAGTAATATCATGTGTGCTATGGGCACCTATATCTTTTACAGGTAGAGACAGGCAGTCAGTAATATCATGTGTGCTATGCTTTCATTTACAGGTAGGACAGGCAGTCAGTAATATCATGTGTGCTATGTGCACCTATATCATTTACAGGTAGAGACAGGCAGTCAGTAATATCATGTGTGCTATGGGCACCTATATCATTTACAGGTAGAGACAGGCAGTCAGTAATATCATGTGTGCTATGGGCACCTATATCATTTACAGGTAGAGACAGGCAGTCAGTAATATCATGTGTGCTATGTGCACCTATATCATTTACAGGTAGAGACAGGCAGTCAGTAATATCATGTGTGCTATGGGCACCTACATCATTTACAGGTAGAGACAGGCAGTCAGTAATATGTGTGCTATGTGCACCTATATCATTTACAGGTAGAGACTGGCAGTCAGTAATATCATGTGTGCTATGTGCACCTATATCATTTACAGGTAGAGACAGGCAGTCAGTAATATCATGTATGACTATATACACCTATATCATTTACAGGTAGACAGGCAGTCAGTAATATGTGTGCTATGTGCACCAATATCATTTACAGGTAGAGACAGGCAGTCAGTAATATCATGTGTGCTATATGCACCTATATCATCTGCAGGTAGAGACAGGCAGTCAGTAATATCATGTGTGCTATGCTTATCATTTACAGGTAGAGACAGGCAGTCAGTAATATCATGTGTGCTATTTACACCTATATCTTTTACAGGTAGAGACAGGCAGTCAGTAATATCATGTATGACTATATACACCTATATCATTTACAGGTAGAGACAGGCAGTCAGTAATATCATGTGTGCTATGGGCACCTATATCTTTTACAGGTAGAGACAGGCAGTCAGTAATATCATTTGTGCTATGGGCACCTATATCATTTACTGGTAGAGACTGGCAGTCAGTAATATCATGTGTGCTATGTGCACCTATATCATCTACAGGTAGAGACAGGCAGTCAGTAATATCATGTGTGCTATGGGCACCTATATCATTTACAGGTAGAGACAGGCAGTCAGTAATATCATGTGTGCTATGTACACCTATATCATTTACAGGTAGAGACAGGCAGTCAGTAATATCATGTGTGCTATGGGCACCTACATCATTTACAGGTAGAGACAGGCAGTCAGTAATATGTGTGCTATGTGCACCTAAATCATTTACAGGTAGAGACAGGCAGTCAGTAATATCATGTGTGCTATGGGCACCTATATCATTTACAGGTAGAGACAGGCAGTCAGTAATATCATGTGTGCTATGTGCACCTATATCATCTGCAGGTAGAGACAGGCAGTCAGTAATATCATGTGTGCTATGTGCACCTATATCATTTACAGGTAGAGACAGGCAGTCACTAATATCATGTGTGCTATGTGCACCTATATCATCTGCAGGTAGAGACAGGCAGTCAGTAATATCATGTGTGCTATGGGCACCTATATCATTTACAGGTAGGACAGGCGTCAGTAATATCATGTGTGCTATGTACACCTATATCATTTAAAGGTAGAGACAGGCAGTCAGTAATATCATGTGTGCTATGTGCACCTATATCATCTGCAGGTAGAGAGGCAGTCAGTAATATCATGTGTGCTATGTGCACCTATATCATTTACAGGTAGAGACAGGCAGTCAGTAATATGTGTGCTATGTGCACCTATATTATTTACAGGTAGAGACAGGCAGTCAGTAATATCATGTGTGCTATGGACACCTATATCTTTTACAGGTAGAGACAGGCAGTCAGTAATATCATGTGTGCTATGGGCACCTATATCATTTACAGGTAGAGACAGGCAGTCAGTAATATCATGTGTGCTATGTACACCTATATCATTTACAGGTAGAGACAGGCAGTCAGTAATATCATGTGTGCTATGGGCACCTACATCATTTACAGGTAGAGACAGGCAGTCAGTAATATCATGTGTGCTATGGGCACCTATATCATTTACAGGTAGAGACAGGCAGTCAGTAATATCATGTGTGCTATGTGCACCTATATCATTTACAGGTAGAGACAGGCAGTCAGTAATATCATGTGTGCTATTCATTTCGGTAGGCGGCGTCGTAATTGTGTGCTATGTGCACCTATATCATTTACAGGTAGAGACTGGCAGTCAGTAATATCATGTGTGCTATGTGCACCTATATCATTTACAGGTAGAGACAGGCAGTCAGTAATATCATGTATGACTATATACACCTATATCATTTACAGGTAGACAGGCGTCAGTTATGTGTGCTATGTGCACCTATATCATTTACAGGTAGAGACAGGCAGTCAGTAATATCATGTGTGCTATGTGCACCTATATCATCTGCAGGTAGAGACAGGCAGTCAGTAATATCATGTGTGCTATGGGCACCTATATCATTTACAGGTAGAGACAGGCAGTCAGTAATATCATGTGTGCTATGTACACCTATATCATTTACAGGTAGAGACAGGCAGTCAGTCATATCATGTATGCTATATACACCTATATCATTTACAGGTAGAGACAGGCAGTCAGTAATATCATGTGTGCTATGGGCACCTATATCTTTTACAGGTAGAGACAGGCAGTCAGTAATATCATTTGTGCTATGGGCACCTATATCATTTACTGGTAGAGACAGGCAGTCAGTAATATCATGTGTGCTATGTGCACCTATATCATCTACAGGTAGAGACAGGCAGTCAGTAATATCATGTGTGCTATGGGCACCTATATCATTTACAGGTAGAGACAGGCAGTCAGTAATATCATGTGTGCTATGTGCACCTATATCATTTACAGGTAGAGACAGGCGTCGTTTCATGTTGCTATGGCCCTCTCTTTACAGGTAGAGACAGGCAGTCAGTAATATGTGTGCTATGTGCACCTATATCATTTACAGGTAGAGACAGGCAGTCAGTAATATCATGTGTGCTATGGGCACCTATATCATTTACAGGTAGAGACAGGCAGTCAGTAATATCATGTGTGCTATGTGCACCTATATCATCTGGGTAAGACAGGCAGTCAGTAATATCATGTGTGCTATGTGCACCTATTCGGGGCGGGCGTCCTTATCATGTGTGCTATGTGCACCTATATCATCTGCAGGTAGAGACAGGCAGTCAGTAATATCATGTGTGCTATGGGCACCTATATCATTTACAGGTAGAGACAGGCAGTCAGTAATATCATGTGTGCTATGTACACCTATATCATTTACAGGTAGAGACAGGCAGTCAGTAATATCATGTGTGCTATGTGCACCTATATCATCTGCAGGTAGAGAGGCAGTCAGTAATATCATGTGTGCTATGTGCACCTATATCATTTACAGGTAGAGACAGGCAGTCAGTAATATGTGTGCTATATGCACCTATATCTTTTACAGGTAGAGACAGGCAGTCAGTAATATCATGTGTGCTATGTGCACCTATATCATCTGCAGGTAGAGACAGGCAGTCAGTAATATCATGTGTGCTATGTGCACCTATATCATTTACAGGTAGAGACAGGCAGTCAGTAATATCATTTGTGCTATGGGCACCTATATCATTTACTGGTAGAGACTGGCAGTCAGTAATATCATGTGGATATGTGCACCTATATCATTTACAGGTAGAGACAGGCAGTCAGTAATATCATGTGTGCTATGTGCACCTATATCATTTACAGGTAGAGACGGGCAGTCACTAGTATCATGTGTGCTATGTGCACCTATATCATCTGCAGCTAGAGACAGGCAGTCAGTAATATCATGTGTGCTATGGGCACCTATATCATTTACAGGTAGAGACAGGCAGTCAGTAATATCATGTGTGCTATGTGCACCTATATCTTTTACAGGTAGAGACAGGCAGTCAGTAATATCATGTGTGCTATGTGCACCTATATCATCTGCAGGTAGATACAGGCAGTCAGTAATATCATGTGTGCTATGTGCACCTATATCTTTTACAGGTAGAGACTGGCAGTCAGTAATATGTGTGCTATGTGCACCTATATCATTTACAGGTAGAGACAGGCAGTCAGTAATATAGGTGTGTGCTATGTGCACCTATATCATTTACAGGTAGAGACAGGCAGTCAGTAATATCATGTGTGCTATGTGCACCTATATCATTTACAGGTAGAGACAGGCAGTCAGTAATATCGTGTGTGCTATGTGCACCTATATCATTTACAGGTAGAGACAGGCAGTCAGTAATATCTGTGTGCTATGTGCACCTATATCATTTACAGGTAGAGACAGGCAGTCAGTAATATCATGTGTGCTATGTGCACCTATATCATTTACAGGTAGAGACAGGCAGTCAGTAATATCATGTGTGCTATGGGCACCTATATCATTTACAGGTAGAGACAGGCAGTCAGTAATATCATGTGTGCTATGTGCACCTATATCATCTACAGGTAGAGACAGGCAGTCAGTAATATCATGTGTGCTATGTGCACCTATATCATT
Source organism: Leptodactylus fallax (assembly GCA_947044405.1). Lineage (NCBI taxonomy): Eukaryota > Metazoa > Chordata > Amphibia > Anura > Leptodactylidae > Leptodactylus > Leptodactylus fallax. The sequence goes on along the minus strand of CAMRHE010000130.1, from coordinate 3,209,078 downwards.
TACAGGTAGAGACAGGCAGTCAGTAATATCATGTGTGCTATGTGCACTTATATCATTTACAGGTAGAGACAGGCAGTCAGTAATATCATGTGTGCTATGTGCACCTATATCTTTTACAGGTAGAGACTGGCAGTCAGTAATATCATGTGTGCTATGTGCACCTATATCATTTACAGGTAGAGACAGGCAGTCAGTAATATCATTTGTGCTATGGGCACCTATATCATTTACTGGTAGAGACTGGCAGTCAGTAATATCATGTGTGATATGTGCACCTATATCATTTACAGGTAGAGACAGGCAGTCAGTAATATCATGTGTGCTATGGGCACCTATATCATTTACAGGTAGAGACAGGCAGTCACTAGTATCATGTGTGCTATGTGCACCTATATCATCTGCAGGTAGAGACAGGCAGTCAGTAATATCATGTGTGCTATGGGCACCTATATCATTTACAGGTAGAGACAGGCAGTCAGTAATATCATGTGTGCTATGTGCACCTATATCTTTTACAGGTAGAGACAGAAGGCAGTCAGTAATATCATGTGTGCTATGTGCACCTATATCATCTGCAGGTAGAGACAGGCAGTCAGTAATATCATGTGTGCTATGTGCACCTATATCTTTTACAGGTAGAGACTGGCAGTCAGTAATATCATGTGTGCTATGTGCACCTATATCATTTACAGGCAGAGACAGGCAGTCAGTAATATCATGTGTGCTATGTGCACCTATATCATTTACAGGTAGAGACAGGCAGTCAGTAATATCATGTGTGCTATGGGCACCTATATCATTTACAGGTAGAGACAGGCAGTCAGTAATATCATGTGTGCTATGTGCACCTATATCATCTGCAGGTAGAGACAGGCAGTCAGTAATATCATGTGTGCTATGTGCACCTATATCATTTACAGGTAGAGACAGGCAGTCAGTAATATCATGTGTGCTATGGGCACCTATATCATTTACAGGTAGAGACAGGCAGTCAGTAATATCATGTGTGCTATGTGCACCTATATCATTTACAGGTAGAGACAGGCAGTCAGTAATATCATGTGTGCTATGTGCACCTATATCATTTACAGGTAGAGACTGGCAGTCAGTAATATCATGTGTGCTATGGGCACCTATATCATTTACAGGTAGAGACTGGCAGTCAGTAATATCATGTGTGCTATGGGCACCTATATCTTTTACAGGTAGAGACAGGCAGTCAGTAATACCATGTGTGCTATGTACACCTGTATCATTTACAGGTAGAGACAGGCAGTCAGTAATATCATGTGTGCTATGTGCACCTATATCATTTACAGGTAGAGACAGGCAGTCAGTAATATCATGTATGACTATATACACCTATATCATTTTCAGGTAGAGACAGGCAGTCAGTAATATGTGTGCTATGTGCACCTATATTATTTACAGGTAGAGACAGGCAGTCAGTAATATCATGTGTGCTATGGACACCTATATCTTTTACAGGTAGAGACAGGCAGTCAGTAATATCATGTGTGCTATGGGCACCTATATCATTTACAGGTAGAGACAGGCAGTCAGTAATATCATGTGTGCTATGTACACCTATATCATTTACAGGTAGAGACAGGCAGTCAGTAATATCATGTGTGCTATGGGCACCTACATCATTTACAGGTAGAGACAGGCAGTCAGTAATATGTGTGCTATGTGCACCTATATCATTTACAGGTAGAGACTGGCAGTCAGTAATATCATGTGTGCTATGTGCACCTATATCATTTACAGGTAGAGACAGGCAGTCAGTAATATCATGTATGACTATATACACCTATATCATTTACAGGTAGACAGGCAGTCAGTAATATGTGTGCTATGTGCACCAATATCATTTACAGGTAGAGACAGGCAGTCAGGTTTATTATGTGTGCTATGTGCACCTATATCATCTGCAGGTAGAGACAGGCAGTCAGTAATATCATGTGTGCTATGGGCACCTATATCATTTACAGGTAGAGACAGGCAGTCAGTAATATCATGTGTGCTATGTACACCTATATCATTTACAGGTAGAGACAGGCAGTCAGTAATATCATGTATGACTATATACACCTATATCATTTACAGGTAGAGACAGGCAGTCAGTAATATCATGTGTGCTATGGGCACCTATATCTTTTACAGGTAGAGACAGGCAGTCAGTAATATCATTTGTGCTATGGGCACCTATATCATTTACTGGTAGAGACTGGCAGTCAGTAATATCATGTGTGCTATGTGCACCTATATCATTTACAGGCAGAGACAGGCAGTCAGTAATATCATGTGTGCTATGTGCACCTATATCATCTGCAGGTAGAGACAGGCAGTCAGTAATATCATGTGTGCTATGGGCACCTATATCATTTACAGGTAGAGACAGGCAGTCAGTAATATCATGTGTGCTATGTACACCTATATCATTTACAGGTAGAGACAGGCAGTCAGTAATATCATGTAGGACTATATACACCTATATCATTTACAGGTAGAGACAGGCAGTCAGTAATATCATGTGTGCTATGGGCACCTATATCTTTTACAGGTAGAGACAGGCAGTCAGTAATATCATTTGTGCTATGGGCACCTATATCATTTACTGGTAGAGACTGGCAGTCAGTAATATCATGTGGATATGTGCACCTATATCATTTACAGGTAGAGACAGGCAGTCAGTAATATCATGTGTGCTATGTGCACCTATATCATTTACAGGTAGAGACGGGCAGTCACTAGTATCATGTGTGCTATGTGCACCTATATCATCTGCAGCTAGAGACAGGCAGTCAGTAATATCATGTGTGCTATGGGCACCTATATCATTTACAGGTAGAGACAGGCAGTCAGTAATATCATGTGTGCTATGGGCACCTATATCATTTACAGGTAGAGACAGGCAGTCAGTAATATCATGTGTGCTATGGGCACCTATATAATTTACTGGTAGAGACTGGCAGTCAGTAATATCATGTGGATATGTGCACCTATATCATTTACAGGTAGAGACAGGCAGTCAGTAATATCATTTGTGCTATGTGCACCTATATCTTTTACAGGTAGAGACAGGCAGTCAGTAATATCATGTGTGCTATGTGCACCTATATCATCTGCAGGTAGAGACAGGCAGTCAGTAATATCCTGTGTGCTATGTGCACCTATATCTTTTACAGGTAGAGACTGGCAGTCAGTAATATCATGTGTGCTATGTGCACCTATATCATTTACAGGCAGAGACAGGCAGTCAGTAATATCATGTGTGCTATGTGCACCTATATCATTTACAGGTAGAGAAAGGCAGTCAGTAATATCATGTGTGCTATGGGCACCTATATCATTTACAGGTAGAGACAGGCAGTCAGTAATATCATGTGTGCTATGGGCACCTATATCATTTACAGGTAGAGACTGGCAGTCAGTAATATCATGTGTGCTATGGGCACCTACATCATTTACAGGTAGAGACTGGCAGTCAGTAATATCATGTGTGCTATGTGCACCTATATCATTTACAGGTAGAGACAGGCAGTCAGTAATATCATGTGTGCTATGGGCACCTATATCATTTACTGGTAGAGACAGGCAGTCAGTAATATCATGTGTGCTATGTGCACCTATATCATTTACAGGTAGAGACAGGCAGTCAGTAATATCATGTGTGCTATGTGCACCTATATCATTTACAGGTAGAGACAGGCAGTCAGTAATATCATGTGTGCTATGTGCACCTATATCATTTACAGGTAGAGACAGGCAGTCAGTAATATCATTTGTGCTATGGGCACCTATATCATTTACTGGTAGAGACTGGCAGTTATTTTTTTGTTATGTCACCTATATATTTAAGGTGAGAGGCAGTCAGTAATATCATGTGTGCTATGTGCACCTATATCATTTACAGGTAGAGACAGGCAGTCAGTAATATCATGTGTGCTATGTGCACCTATATCATCTGCAGGTAGAGACAGGCAGTCAGTAATATCATGTGTGCTATGTGCACCTATATCTTTTACAGGTAGAGACTGGCAGTCAGTAATATCATGTGTGCTATGTGCACCTATATCATTTACAGGCAGAGACAGGCAGTCAGTAATATCATGTGTGCTATGTGCACCTATATCATTTACAGGTAGAGACAGGCAGTCAGTAATATCATGTGTGCTATGGGCACCTATATCATTTACAGGTAGAGACAGGCAGTCAGTAATATCATGTGTGCTATGTACACCTATATCATTTACAGGTAGAGACTGGCAGTCAGTAATATCATGTGTGCTATGGGCACCTACATCATTTACAGGTAGAGACAGGCAGTCAGTAATATGTGTGCTATGTGCACCTATATCATTTACAGGTAGAGACTGGCAGTCAGTAATATCATGTGTGCTATGTGCACCTATATCATTTACAGGTAGAGACAGGCAGTCAGTAATATCATGTATGACTATATACACCTTTATTTTTTAAAAATAAAAAAGCAGTCAGTTATATGTGTGCTATGTGCACCTATATCATTTACAGGTAGAGACAGGCAGTCAGTAATATCATGTGTGCTATGGGCACCTATATCTTTTACAGGTAGAGACAGGCAGTCAGTAATATCATGTGTGCTATGGGCACCTATATCATTTACTGGTAGAAACTGGCAGTCAGTAATATCATGTGGATATGTGCACCTATATCATTTACAGGTAGAGACAGGCAGTCAGTAATATCATGTGTGCTATGTGCACCTATATCTTTTACAGGTAGAGACAGGCAGTCAGTAATATTATGTGTGCTATGTGCACCTATATCATCTGCAGGTAGATACAGGCAGTCAGTAATATCATGTGTGCTATGTGCACCTATATCTTTTACAGGTAGAGACTGGCAGTCAGTAATATCATGTGTGCTATGTGCACCTATATCATTTACAGGCAGAGACAGGCAGTCAGTAATATCATGTGTGCTATGTGCACCTATATCATCTGCAGGTAGAGACAGGCAGTCAGTAATATCATGTGTGCTATGGGCACCTATATCATTTACAGGTAGAGACAGGCAGTCAGTAATATCATGTGTGCTATGTACACCTATATCATTTACAGGTAGAGACAGGCAGTCAGTAATATCATGTGTGCTATGGGCACCTACATCATTTACAGGTAGAGACAGGCAGTCAGTAATATGTGTGCTATGTGCACCTATATCATTTACAGGTAGAGACAGGCAGTCAGTAATATCATGTGTGCTATGGGCACCTATATCATTTACAGGTAGAGACAGGCAGTCAGTAATATCATGTGTGCTATGTGCACCTATATCATCTGCAGGTAGAGAGGCAGTCAGTAATATCATGTGTGCTATGTGCACCTATATCATTTACAGGTAGAGACAGGCAGTCAGTAATATGTGTGCTATATGCACCTATATCATTTACAGGTAGAGACAGGCAGTCAGTAATATCATGTGTGCTATGTGCACCTATATCATCTGCAGGTAGAGACAGGCAGTCAGTAATATCATTTGTGCTATGGGCACCTATATCATTTACTGGTAGAGACTGGCAGTCAGTAATATCATGTGGATATGTGCACCTATATCATTTACAGGTAGAGATAGGCAGTCAGTAATATCATGTGTGCTATGTGCACCTATATCATTTACAGGTAGAGACGGGCAGTCACTAGTATCATGTGTGCTATGTGCACCTATATCATCTGCAGCTAGAGACAGGCAGTCAGTAATATCATGTGTGCTATGGGCACCTATATCATTTACAGGTAGAGACAGGCAGTCAGTAATATCATGTGTGCTATGTGCACCTATATCTTTTACAGGTAGAGACAGGCAGTCAGTAATATCATGTGTGCTATGTGCACCTATATCATCTGCAGGTAGAGACAGGCAGTCAGTAATATCATGTGTGCTATGTGCACCTATATCTTTTACAGGTAGAGACTGGCAGTCAGTAATATCATGTGTGCTATGTGCACCTATATCATTTACAGGCAGAGACAGGCAGTCAGTAATATCATGTGTGCTATGTGCACCTATATCATTTACAGGTAGAGACAGGCAGTCAGTAATATCATGTGTGCTATGGGCACCTATATCATTTACAGGTAGAGACAGGCAGTCAGTAATATCATGTGTGCTATGTACACCTATATCATTTACAGGTAGAGACTGGCAGTCAGTAATATCATGTGTGCTATGGGCACCTACTTCATTTACAGGTAGAGACAGGCAGTCAGTAATATGTGTGCTATGTGCACCTATATCATTTACAGGTAGAGACTGGCAGTCAGTAATATCATGTGTGCTATGTGCACCTATATCATTTACAGGTAGAGACAGGCAGTCAGTAATATCATGTATGACTATGTACACCTATATCATTTACAGGTAGACAGGCAGTCAGTAATATGTGTGCTATGTGCACCTATATCATTTACAGGTAGAGACAGGCAGTCAGTAATATCATGTGTGCTATGGGCACCTATATCTTTTACAGGTAGAGACAGGCAGTCAGTAATATCATGTGTGCTATGGGCACCTATATCATTTACTGGTAGAAACTGGCAGTCAGTAATATCATGTGGATATGTGCACCTATATCATTTACAGGTAGAGACAGGCAGTCAGTAATATCATGTGTGCTATGTGCACCTATATCTTTTACAGGTAGAGACAGGCAGTCAGTAATATTATGTGTGCTATGTGCACCTATATCATCTGCAGGTAGATACAGGCAGTCAGTAATATCATGTGTGCTATGTGCACCTATATCTTTTACAGGTAGAGACTGGCAGTCAGTAATATCATGTGTGCTATGTGCACCTATATCATTTACAGGCAGAGACAGGCAGCCAGTAATATCATGTGTGCTATGTGCACCTATATCATCTGCAGGTAGAGACAGGCAGTCAGTAATATCATGTGTGCTATGGGCACCTATATCATTTACAGGTAGAGACAGGCAGTCAGTAATATCATGTGTGCTATGTACACCTATATCATTTACAGGTAGAGACAGGCAGTCAGTAATATCATGTGTGCTATGGGCACCTACATCATTTACAGGTAGAGACAGGCAGTCAGTAATATCTGTGTGCTATGTGCACCTATATCATTTACAGGTAGAGACAGGCAGTCAGTAATATCATGTGTGCTATGGGCACCTATATCATTTACAGGTAGAGACAGGCAGTCAGTAATATCATGTGTGCTATGTGCACCTATATCATCTGCAGGTAGAGACAGGCAGTCAGTAATCTCATGTGTGCTATGTGCACCTATATCATTTACAGGTAGAGACGGGCAGTCACTAATATCATGTGTGCTATGTGCACCTATATCATCTGCAGGTAGAGACAGGCAGTCAGTAATATCATGTGTGCTATGGGCACCTATATCATTTACAGGTAGAGACAGGCAGTCAGTAATATCATGTGTGCTATGTGCACCTATATCATCTGCAGGTAGAGACGGCAGTCAGTAATATCATGTGTGCTATGTGCACCTATATCATTTACAGGTAGAGACAGGCAGTCAGTAATATGTGTGCTATATGCACCTATATCATTTACAGGTAGAGACAGGCAGTCAGTAATATCATGTGTGCTATGTGCACCTATATCATTTACAGGTAGAGACAGGCAGTCAGTAATATCGTGTGTGCTATGTGCACCTATATCATTTACAGGTAGAGACAGGCAGTCAGTAATATGTGTGCTATGTGCCCTATATCATTTACAGGTAGAGACAGGCAGTCAGTAATATCATGTGTGCTATGTGCACCTATATCATTTACAGGTAGAGACAGGCAGTCAGTAATATCATGTGTGCTATGTGCACCTATATCATTTACAGGTAGAGACAGGCAGTCAGTAATATCATGTGTGCTATGTGCACCTATATCATTTACAGGTAGAGACAGGCAGTCAGTAATATCATGTGTGCTATGTGCACCTATATCATTTACAGGTAGAGACAGGCAGTCAGTAATATCATGTGTGCTATGGGCACCTATATCATTTACAGGTAGAGACAGGCAGTCAGTAATATCATGTGTGCTATGTGCACCTATATCATTTACAGGTAGAGACAGGCAGTCAGTAATATCATGTGTGCTATGTGCACCTATATCATTTACAGGTAGAGACAGGCAGTCAGTAATATCATGTGTGCTATGGGCACCTATATCATTTACAGGTAGAGACAGGCAGTCAGTAATATCATGTGTGCTATGTGCACCTATATCATTTACAGGTAGAGACAGGCAGTCAGTAATATCATGTGTGCTATGTGCACCTATATCATTTACAGGTAGAGACAGGCAGTCAGTAATATCATGTGTGCTATGGGCACCTATATCATTTACAGGTAGAGACTGGCAGTCAGTAATATCATGTGTGCTATGGGCACCTATATCATTTACAGGTAGAGACAGGCAGTCAGTAATACCATGTGTGCTATGTACACCTATATCATTTACAGGTAGAGACAGGCAGTCAGTAATATCATGTGTGCTATGTGCACCTATATCATTTACAGGTAGAGACAGGCAGTCAGTAATATCATGTGTGACTATATACACCTATATCATTTACAGGTAGAGACAGGCAGTCAGTAATATGTGTGCTATGTGCACCTATATTATTTACAGGTAGAGACAGGCAGTCAGTAATATCATGTGTGCTATGGACACCTATATCATTTACAGGTAGAGACAGGCAGTCAGTAATATCATGTGTGCTATGGGCACCTATATCATTTACAGGTAGAGACAGGCAGTCAGTAATATCATGTGTGCTATGTACACCTATATCATTTACAGGTAGAGACAGGCAGTCGGTAATATCATGTGTGCTATGGGCACCTACATCATTTACAGGTAGAGACAGGCAGTCAGTAATATGTGTGCTATGTGCACCTATATCATTTACAGGTAGAGACTGGCAGTCAGTAATATCATGTGTGCTATGTGCACCTATATCATTTACAGGTAGAGACAGGCAGTCAGTAATATCATGTATGACTATATACACCTATATCATTTACAGGTAGACAGGCAGTCAGTAATATGTGTGCTATGTGCACCAATATCATTTACAGGTAGAGACAGGCAGTCAGGAATATCATGTGTGCTATGTGCACCTATATCATCTGCAGGTAGAGACAGGCAGTCAGTAATATCATGTGTGCTATGGGCACCTATATCATTTACAGGTAGAGACAGGCAGTCAGTAATATCATGTGTGCTATGTACACCTATATCATTTACAGGTAGAGACAGGCAGTCAGTAATATCATGTATGACTATATACACCTATATCATTTACAGGTAGAGACAGGCAGTCAGTAATATCATTTGTGCTATGGGCACCTATATCATTTACTGGTAGAGACTGGCAGTCAGTAATATCATGTGTGCTATGGGCACCTACATCATTTACAGGTAGAGACTGGCAGTCAGTAATATCATGTGTGCTATGTGCACCTATATCATTTACAGGCAGAGACAGGCAGTCAGTAATATCATGTGTGCTATGTGCACCTATATCATCTGCAGGTAGAGACAGGCAGTCAGTAATATCATGTGTGCTATGGGCACCTATATCATTTACAGGTAGAGACAGGCAGTCAGTAATATCATGTGTGCTATGTACACCTATATCATTTACAGGTAGAGACAGGCAGTCAGTAATATCATGTGGGACTATATACACCTATATCATTTACAGGTAGAGACAGGCAGTCAGTAATATCATGTGTGCAATGGGCACCTATATCATTTACAGGTAGAGACAGGCAGTCAGTAATATCATTTGTGCTATGGGCACCTATATCATTTACTGGTAGAGACTGGCAGTCAGTAATATCATGTGGATATGTGCACCTATATCATTTACAGGTAGAGACAGGCAGTCAGTAATATCATGTGTGCTATGTGCACCTATATCATTTACAGGTAGAGACAGGCAGTCAGTAATATCATGTGTGCTATGTGCACCTATATCATCTGCAGCTAGAGACAGGCAGTCAGTAATATCATGTGTGCTATGGGCACCTATATCATTTACAGGTAGAGACAGGCAGTCAGTAATATCATGTGTGCTATGGGCACCTATATCATTTACAGGTAGAGACAGGCAGTCAGTAATATCATGTGTGCTATGGGCACCTATATCATTTACAGGTAGAGACTGGCAGTCAGTAATATCATGTGTGCTATGTGCACCTATATCATTTACAGGTAGAGACAGGCAGTCAGTAATATCATGTGTGCTATGTGCACCTATATCATTTACAGGTAGAGACAGGCAGTCAGTAATATCATGTGTGCTATGTGCACCTATATCATTTACAGGTAGAGACAGGCAGTCAGTAATATCATGTGTGCTATGTGCACCTATATCATCTACAGGTAGAGACAGGCAGTCAGTAATATCATGTGTGCTATGTGCACCTATATCATTTACAGGTAGAGACAGGCAGTCAGTAATATCATGTGTGCTATGTGCACCTATATCATTTACAGGTAGAGACAGGCAGTCAGTAATATCATGTGTGACTATGGGCACCTATATCATTTACAGGTAGAGACAGGCAGTCAGTAATATCATGTGTGCTATGTGCACCAATATCATTTACAGGTAGAGAGCAGGCAGTCAGGAATATCATGTGTGCTATGTGCACCTATATCATCTGCAGGTAGAGACAGGCAGTCAGTAATATCATGTGTGCTATGGGCACCTATATCATTTACAGGTAGAGACAGGCAGTCAGTAATATCATGTGTGCTATGTACACCTATATCATTTACAGGTAGAGACAGGCAGTCAGTAATATCATGTAGGACTATATACACCTATATCATTTACAGGTAGAGACAGGCAGTCAGTAATATCATGTGTGCTATGGGCACCTATATCTTTTACAGGTAGAGACAGGCAGTCAGTAATATCATTTGTGCTATGGGCACCTATATCATTTACTGGTAGAGACTGGCAGTCAGTAATATCATGTGGATATGTGCACCTATATCATTTACAGGTAGAGACAGGCAGTCAGTAATATCATGTGTGCTATGTGCACCTATATCATTTACAGGTAGAGACGGGCAGTCACTAGTATCATGTGTGCTATGTGCACCTATATCATCTGCAGCTAGAGACAGGCAGTCAGTAATATCATGTGTGCTATGGGCACCTATATCATTTACAGGTAGAGACAGGCAGTCAGTAATATCATGTGTGCTATGGGCACCTATATCATTTACAGGTAGAGACAGGCAGTCAGTAATATCATGTGTGCTATGGGCACCTATATAATTTACTGGTAGAGACTGGCAGTCAGTAATATCATGTGGATATGTGCACCTATATCATTTACAGGTAGAGACAGGCAGTCAGTAATATCATTTGTGCTATGTGCACCTATATCTTTTACAGGTAGAGACAGGCAGTCAGTAATATCATGTGTGCTATGTGCACCTATATCATCTGCAGGTAGAGACAGGCAGTCAGTAATATCCTGTGTGCTATGTGCACCTATATCTTTTACAGGTAGAGACTGGCAGTCAGTAATATCATGTGTGCTATGTGCACCTATATCATTTACAGGCAGAGACAGGCAGTCAGTAATATCATGTGTGCTATGTGCACCTATATCATTTACAGGTAGAGACAGGCAGTCAGTAATATCATGTGTGCTATGGGCACCTATATCATTTACAGGTAGAGACAGGCAGTCAGTAATATCATGTGTGCTATGGGCACCTATATCATTTACAGGTAGAGACTGGCAGTCAGTAATATCATGTGTGCTATGTGCACCTATATCATTTACAGGTAGAGACAGGCAGTCAGTAATATCATGTGTGCTATGGTGCACCTATATCATTTACAGGTAGAGACAGGCAGTCAGTAATATCATGTGTGCTATGGGCACCTATATCATTTACAGGTAGAGACAGGCAGTCAGTAATATCATGTGTGCTATGTGCACCTATATCATTTACAGGTAGAGACAGGCAGTCAGTAATATCATGTGTGCTATGTGCACCTATATCATTTACAGGTAGAGACAGGCAGTCAGTAATATCATGTGTGCTATGGGCACCTATATCATTTACAGGTAGAGACAGGCAGTCAGTAATATCATTTGTGCTATGGGCACCTATATCATTTACTGGTAGAGACTGGCAGTCAGTAATATCATGTGGATATGTGCACCTATATCATTTACAGGTAGAGACAGGCAGTCAGTAATATCATGTGTGCTATGTGCACCTATATCATTTACAGGTAGAGACAGGCAGTCAGTAATATCATGTGTGCTATGTGCACCTATATCATTTACAGGTAGAGACAGGCAGTCAGTAATATCATGTGTGCTATGTGCACCTATATCATTTACAGGTAGAGACAGGCAGTCAGTAATATCATGTGTGCTATGGGCACCTATATCATTTACAGGTAGAGACAGGCAGTCAGTAATATCATGTGTGCTATGGGCACCTATATCATTTACTGGTAGAGACTGGCAGTCAGTAATATCATGTGGATATGTGCACCTATATCATTTACAGGTAGAGACAGGCAGTCAGTAATATCATGTGTGCTATGTGCACCTATATCATTTACAGGTAGAGACAGGCAGTCAGTAATATCATGTGTGCTATGTGCACCTATATCATCTGCAGGTAGAGACAGGCAGTCAGTAATATCATGTGTGCTATGGGCACCTATATCATTTACAGGTAGAGACAGGCAGTCAGTAATATCATGTGTGCTATGTGCACCTATATCATTTACAGGTAGAGACAGGCAGTCAGTAATATCATGTGTGCTATGGGCACCTATATCATTTACAGGTAGAGACAGGCAGTCAGTAATATCATGTGTGCTATGTGCACCTATATCATTTACAGGTAGAGACAGGCAGTCAGTAATATCATGTGTGTGTGCTATGTGCACCTATATCATTTACAGGTAGAGACAGGCAGTCAGTAATATCATGTGTGCTATGTGCACCTATATCATTTACAGGTAGAGACAGGCAGTCAGTAATATCATGTGTGCTATGTGCACCTATATCATTTACAGGTAGAGACAGTGGCAGTCAGTAATATCATGTGTGCTATGGGCACCTATATCATTTACAGGTAGAGACAGGCAGTCAGTAATATCATGTGTGCTATGTGCACCTATATCATTTACAGGTAGAGACAGGCAGTCAGTAATATCATGTGTGCTATGTGCACCTATATCATTTACAGGTAGAGACAGGCAGTCAGTAATATCATGTGTGCTATGTGCACCTATATCATTTACAGGTAGAGACAGGCAGTCAGTAATATCATGTGTGCTATGTGCACCTATATCATTTACAGGTAGAGACAGGCAGTCAGTAATATCATGTGTGCTATGTGCACCTATATCATTTACAGGTAGAGACAGGCAGTCAGTAATATCATGTGTGCTATGTGCACCTATATCATTTACAGGTAGAGACAGGCAGTCAGTAATATCATGTGTGCTATGTGCACCTATATCATTTACAGGTAGAGACAGGCAGTCAGTAATATCATGTGTGCTATGTGCACCTATATCATTTACAGGTAGAGACAGGCAGTCAGTAATATCATGTGTGCTATGTGCACCTATATCATTTACAGGTAGAGACAGGCAGTCAGTAATATCATGTGTGCTATGGGCACCTATATCATTTACAGGTAGAGACAGGCAGTCAGTAATATCATGTGTGCTATGGGCACCTATATCATTTACAGGTAGAGACAGGCAGTCAGTAATATCATGTGTGCTATGTGCACCTATATCATTTACAGGTAGAGACAGGCAGTCAGTAATATCATGTGTGCTATGTGCACCTATATCATTTACAGGTAGAGACAGGCAGTCAGTAATATCATGTGTGCTATGTGCACCTATATCATTTACAGGTAGAGACAGGCAGTCAGTAATATCATGTGTGCTATGTGCACCTATATCATTTACAGGTAGAGACAGGCAGTCAGTAATATCATGTGTGCTATGGGCACCTATATCATTTACAGGTAGAGACAGGCAGTCAGTAATATCATGTGTGCTATGTGCACCTATATCATTTACAGGTAGAGACAGGCAGTCAGTAATATCATGTGTGCTATGTGCACCTATATCATTTACAGGTAGAGACAGGCAGTCAGTAATATCATGTGTGCTATGTGCACCTATATCATTTACAGGTAGAGACAGGCAGTCAGTAATATCATGTGTGCTATGTGCACCTATATCATTTACAGGTAGAGACAGGCAGTCAGTAATATCATGTGTGCTATGTGCACCTATATCATTTACAGGTAGAGACAGGCAGTCAGTAATATCATGTGTGCTATGTGCACCTATATCATTTACAGGTAGAGACAGGCAGTCAGTAATATCATGTGTGCTATGTGCACCTATATCATTTACAGGTAGAGACAGGCAGTCAGTAATATCATGTGTGCTATGTGCACCTATATCATTTACAGGTAGAGACAGGCAGTCAGTAATATCATGTGTGCTATGTGCACCTATATCATTTACAGGTAGAGACAGGCAGTCAGTAATATCATGTGTGCTATGTGCACCTATATCATTTACAGGTAGAGACAGGCAGTCAGTAATATCATGTGTGCTATGTGCACCTATATCATTTACAGGTAGAGACAGGCAGTCAGTAATATCATGTGTGCTATGTGCACCTATATCATTTACAGGTAGAGACAGGCAGTCAGTAATATCATGTGTGCTATGTGCACCTATATCATTTACAGGTAGAGACAGGCAGTCAGTAATATCATGTGTGCTATGTGCACCTATATCATTTACAGGTAGAGACAGGCAGTCAGTAATATCATGTGTGCTATGTGCACCTATATCATTTACAGGTAGAGACAGGCAGTCAGTAATATCATGTGTGCTATGTGCACCTATATCATTTACAGGTAGAGACAGGCAGTCAGTAATATCATGTGTGCTATGGGCACCTATATCATTTACAGGTAGAGACAGGCAGTCAGTAATATCATGTGTGCTATGTGCACCTATATCATTTACAGGTAGAGACAGGCAGTCAGTAATATCATGTGTGCTATGTGCACCTATATCATTTACAGGTAGAGACAGGCAGTCAGTAATATCATGTGTGCTATGTGCACCTATATCATTTACAGGTAGAGACAGGCAGTCAGTAATATCATGTGTGCTATGTGCACCTATATCATTTACAGGTAGAGACAGGCAGTCAGTAATATCATGTGTGCTATGTGCACCTATATCATTTACAGGTAGAGACAGGCAGTCAGTAATATCATGTGTGCTATGTGCACCTATATCATTTACAGGTAGAGACAGGCAGTCAGTAATATCATGTGTGCTATGTGCACCTATATCATTTACAGGTAGAGACAGGCAGTCAGTAATATCATGTGTGCTATGGGCACCTATATCATTTACAGGTAGAGACAGGCAGTCAGTAATATCATGTGTGCTATGGGCACCTATATCATTTACAGGTAGAGACAGGCAGTCAGTAATATCATGTGTGCTATGTGCACCTATATCATTTACAGGTAGAGACAGGCAGTCAGTAATATCATGTGTGCTATGGGCACCTATATCATTTACAGGTAGAGACAGGCAGTCAGTAATATCATGTGTGCTATGTACACCTATATCATTTACAGGTAGAGACAGGCAGTCAGTAATATCATGTAGACTATGTGCACCTATATCATTTACAGGTAGAGACAGGCAGTCAGTAATATCATGTGTGCTATGGGCACCTATATCTTTTACAGGTAGAGACAGGCAGTCAGTAATATCATGTGTGCTATGTGCACCTATATCATTTACAGGTAGAGACTGGCAGTCAGTAATATCATGTGTGCTATGTGCACCTATATCATTTACAGGCAGAGACAGGCAGTCAGTAATATCATGTGTGCTATGTGCACCTATATCATCTACAGGTAGAGACAGGCAGTCAGTAATATCATGTGTGCTATGTGCACCTATATCATTTACAGGTAGAGACAGGCAGTCAGTAATATCATGTGTGCTATGTGCACCTATATCATTTACAGGTAGAGACAGGCAGTCAGTAATATCATGTGGGCTATATGCACCTATATCATTTACAGGTAGAGACAGGCAGTCAGTAATATCATGTGTGCTATGGGCACCTATATCATTTACAGGTAGAGACAGGCAGTCAGTAATATCATTTGTGCTATGGGCACCTATATCATTTACTGGTAGAGACTGGCAGTCAGTAATATCATGTGGATATGTGCACCTATATCATTTACAGGTAGAGACAGGCAGTCAGTAATATCATGTGTGCTATGTGCACCTATATCATTTACAGGTAGAGACGGGCAGTCACTAGTATCATGTGTGCTATGTGCACCTATATCATCTGCAGCTAGAGACAGGCAGTCAGTAATATCATGTGTGCTATGGGCACCTATATCATTTACAGGTAGAGACAGGCAGTCAGTAATATCATGTGTGCTATGGGCACCTATATCATTTACAGGTAGAGACAGGCAGTCAGTAATATCATGTGTGCTATGGGCACCTATATAATTTACTGGTAGAGACTGGCAGTCAGTAATATCATGTGGATATGTGCACCTATATCATTTACAGGTAGAGACAGGCAGTCAGTAATATCATTTGTGCTATGTGCACCTATATCTTTTACAGGTAGAGACAGGCAGTCAGTAATATCATGTGTGCTATGTGCACCTATATCATCTGCAGGTAGAGACAGGCAGTCAGTAATATCCTGTGTGCTATGTGCACCTATATCTTTTACAGGTAGAGACTGGCAGTCAGTAATATCATGTGTGCTATGTGCACCTATATCATTTACAGGCAGAGACAGGCAGTCAGTAATATCATGTGTGCTATGTGCACCTATATCATTTACAGGTAGAGAAAGGCAGTCAGTAATATCATGTGTGCTATGGGCACCTATATCATTTACAGGTAGAGACAGGCAGTCAGTAATATCATGTGTGCTATGAGCACCTATATCATTTACAGGTAGAGACTGGCAGTCAGTAATATCATGTGTGCTATGGGCACCTACATCATTTACAGGTAGAGACTGGCAGTCAGTAATATCATGTGTGCTATGTGCACCTATATCATTTACAGGTAGAGACAGGCAGTCAGTAATATCATGTGTGCTATGGGCACCTATATCATTTACTGGTAGAGACTGGCAGTCAGTAATATCATGTGTGATATGTGCACCTATATCATTTACAGGTAGAGACAGGCAGTCAGTAATATCATGTGTGCTATGTGCACCTATATCATCTGCAGGTAGATACAGGCAGTCAGTAATATCATGTGTGCTATGTGCACCTATATCTTTTACAGGTAGAGACTGGCAGTCAGTAATATCATGTGTGCTATGTGCACCTATATCATTTACAGGTAGAGACAGGCAGTCAGTAATATCATGTGTGCTATGTGCACCTATATCATTTACAGGTAGAGACAGGCAGTCAGTAATATCATGTGTGCTATGTGCACCTATATCATTTACAGGTAGAGACAGGCAGTCAGTAATATCATGTGTGCTATGGGCACCTATATCATTTACTGGTAGAGACTGGCAGTCAGTAATATCATGTGGATATGTGCACCTATATCATTTACAGGTAGAGACAGGCAGTCAGTAATATCATGTGTGCTATGTGCACCTATATCATTTACAGGTAGAGACGGGCAGTCACTAGTATCATGTGTGCTATGTGCACCTATATCATCTGCAGCTAGAGACAGGCAGTCAGTAATATCATGTGTGCTATGGGCACCTATATCATTTACAGGTAGAGACAGGCAGTCAGTAATATCATGTGTGCTATGGGCACCTATATCATTTACAGGTAGAGACAGGCAGTCAGTAATATCATGTGTGCTATGGGCACCTATATCATTTACTGGTAGAGACTGGCAGTCAGTAATATCATGTGGATATGTGCACCTATATCATTTACAGGTAGAAACAGGCAGTCAGTAATATCATGTGTGCTATGTGCACCTATATCTTTTACAGGTAGAGACAGGCAGTCAGTAATATCATGTGTGCTATGTGCACCTATATCATCTGCAGGTAGAGACAGGCAGTCAGTAATATCATGTGTGCTATGTGCACCTATATCTTTTACAGGTAGAGACTGGCAGTCAGTAATATCATGTGTGCTATGTGCACCTATATCATTTACAGGCAGAGACAGGCAGTCAGTAATATCATGTGTGCTATGTGCACCTATATCATTTACAGGTAGAGACAGGCAGTCAGTAATATCATGTGTGCTATGGGCACCTATATCATTTACAGGTAGAGACAGGCAGTCAGTAATATCATGTGTGCTATGTACACCTATATCATTTACAGGTAGAGACTGGCAGTCAGTAATATCATGTGTGCTATGGGCACCTACATCATTTACAGGTAGAGACAGGCAGTCAGTAATATGTGTGCTATGTGCACCTATATCATTTACAGGTAGAGACTGGCAGTCAGTAATATCATGTGTGCTATGTGCACCTATATCATTTACAGGTAGAGACAGGCAGTCAGTAATATCATGTGTGACTATGGACACCTATATCATTTACAGGTAGAGACAGGCAGTCAGTAATATCAGTGTGCTATGTGCACCTATATCATTTACAGGTAGAGACAGGCAGTCAGTAATATCATGTGTGCTATGGGCACCTATATCTTTTACAGGTAGAGACAGGCAGTCAGTAATATCATGTGTGCTATGGGCACCTATATCATTTACTGGTAGAAACTGGCAGTCAGTAATATCATGTGTGCTATGTGCACCTATATCATTTACAGGTAGAGACAGGCAGTCAGTAATATCATGTGTGCTATGTGCACCTATATCATTTACAGGTAGAGACAGGCAGTCAGTAATATTATGTGTGCTATGTGCACCTATATCATCTGCAGGTAGAGACAGGCAGTCAGTAATATCATGTGTGCTATGTGCACCTATATCATTTACAGGTAGAGACAGGCAGTCAGTAATATCATGTGTGCTATGGGCACCTATATCATTTACAGGTAGAGACAGGCAGTCAGTAATATCATGTGTGCTATGTGCACCTATATCATTTACAGGTAGAGACAGGCAGTCAGTAATATCATGTGTGCTATGTGCACCTATATCATTTACAGGTAGAGACAGGCAGTCAGTAATATCATGTGTGCTATGTGCACCTATATCATCTGCAGGTAGAGACAGGCAGTCAGTAATATCATGTGTGCTATGTGCACCTATATCATTTACAGGTAGAGACAGGCAGTCAGTAATATCATGTGTGCTATGTGCACCTATATCATCTGCAGGTAGAGACAGGCAGTCAGTAATATCATGTGTGCTATGTACACCTATATCATTTACAGGTAGAGACAGGCAGTCAGTAATATCATGTGTGCTATGGGCACCTATATCATTTACAGGTAGAGACAGGCAGTCAGTAATATCATGTGTGCTATGTGCACCTATATCATTTACAGGTAGAGACAGGCAGTCAGTAATATCATGTGTGCTATGGGCACCTATATCATTTACAGGTAGAGACAGGCAGTCAGTAATATCATGTGTGCTATGTGCACCTATATCATCTGCAGGTAGAGACAGGCAGTCAGTAATATCATGTGTGCTATGTGCACCTATATCATTTACAGGTAGAGACAGGCAGTCAGTAATATCATGTGTGCTATGTGCACCTATATCATCTACAGGTAGAGACAGGCAGTCAGTAATATCATGTGTGCTATGGGCACCTATATCATTTACAGGTAGAGACAGGCAGTCAGTAATATCATGTGTGCTATGTGCACCTATATCATCTGCAGGTAGAGACAGGCAGTCAGTAATATCATGTGTGCTATGTGCACCTATATCATTTACAGGTAGAGACAGGCAGTCAGTAATATCATGTGTGCTATGTGCACCTATATCATTTACAGGTAGAGACAGGCAGTCAGTAATATCATGTGTGCTATGTGCACCTATATCATCTGCAGGTAGAGACAGGCAGTCAGTAATATCATGTGTGCTATGTGCACCTATATCATTTACAGGTAGAGACAGGCAGTCAGTAATATCATGTGTGCTATGTGGGCACCTATATCTTTTACAGGTAGAGACAGGCAGTCAGTAATATCATGTGTGGCTATGTGCACCTATATCATTTACAGGTAGAGACAGGCAGTCAGTAATATCATGTGTGCTATGTGCACCTATATCATTTACAGGTAGAGACAGGCAGTCAGTAATATCATGTGTGCTATGTGCACCTATATCATTTACAGGTAGAGACAGGCAGTCAGTAATATCATGTGTGCTATGGGCACCTATATCATTTACAGGTAGAGACAGGCAGTCAGTAATATCATGTGTGCTATGTGCACCTATATCATCTGCAGGTAGAGACAGGCAGTCAGTAATATGTGTGCTATGTGCACCTATATCATTTACAGGTAGAGACTGGCAGTCAGTAATATCATGTGTGCTATGTGCACCTATATCATTTACAGGTAGAGACAGGCAGTCAGTAATATCATGTGTGCTATGTGCACCTATATCATTTACAGGTAGAGACAGGCAGTCAGTAATATCATGTGTGCTATGTGCACCTATATCATCTGCAGGTAGAGACAGGCAGTCAGTAATATCATGTGTGCTATGTGCACCTATATCATTTACAGGTAGAGACTGGCAGTCAGTAATATCATGTGTGCTATGTGCACCTATATCATTTACAGGTAGAGACAGGCAGTCAGTAATATCATGTGTGCTATGTGCACCTATATCATCTGCAGGTAGAGACAGGCAGTCAGTAATATCATGTGTGCTATGTGCACCTATATCATTTACAGGTAGAGACAGGCAGTCAGTAATATCATGTGTGCTATGTGCACCTATATCATTTACAGGTAGAGACAGGCAGTCAGTAATATCATGTGTGCTATGGGCACCTATATCATTTACAGGTAGAGACAGGCAGTCAGTAATATCATGTGTGCTATGTGCACCTATATCATCTACAGGTAGAGACAGGCAGTCAGTAATATCATGTGTGCTATGTGCACCTATATCATTTACAGGTAGAGACAGGCAGTCAGTAATATCATGTGTGCTATGGGCACCTATATCATTTACAGGTAGAGACAGGCAGTCAGTAATATCATGTGTGCTATGTGCACCTATATCATCTGCAGGTAGAGACAGGCAGTCAGTAATATCATGTGTGCTATGTGCACCTATATCATTTACAGGTAGAGACAGGCAGTCAGTAATATCATGTGTGCTATGGGCACCTATATCATTTACAGGTAGAGACAGGCAGTCAGTAATATCATGTGTGCTATGTGCACCTATATCATCTGCAGGTAGAGACAGGCAGTCAGTAATATGTGTGCTATGTGCACCTATATCATTTACAGGTAGAGACAGGCAGTCAGTAATATCATGTGTGCTATGTGCACCTATATCATTTACAGGTAGAGACAGGCAGTCAGTAATATCATGTGTGCTATGGGCACCTATATCATTTACAGGTAGAGACAGGCAGTCAGTAATATCATGTGTGCTATGTGCACCTATATCATCTGCAGGTAGAGACAGGCAGTCAGTAATATGTGTGCTATGGGCACCTATATCATTTACAGGTAGAGACAGGCAGTCAGTAATATCATGTGTGCTATGGGCACCTATATCATTTACAGGTAGAGACAGGCAGTCAGTAATATCATGTGTGCTATGTGCACCTATATCATTTACAGGTAGAGACAGGCAGTCAGTAATATCATGTGTGCTATGTGCACCTATATCATTTACAGGTAGAGACAGGCAGTCAGTAATATCATGTGTGCTATGGGCACCTATATCATTTACAGGTAGAGACAGGCAGTCAGTAATATCATGTGTGCTATGGGCACCTATATCATTTACAGGTAGAGACAGGCAGTCAGTAATATCATGTGTGCTATGGGCACCTATATCATTTACAGGTAGAGACAGGCAGTCAGTAATATCATGTGTGTCTATGGTGCACCTATATCATTTACAGGTAGAGACAGGCAGTCAGTAATATCATGTGTGCTATGTGCACCTATATCATTTACAGGTAGAGACAGGCAGTCAGTAATATCATGTGTGCTATGGGCACCTATATCATTTACAGGTAGAGACAGGCAGTCAGTAATATCATGTGTGCTATGGGCACCTATATCATTTACAGGTAGAGACAGGCAGTCAGTAATATCATGTGTGCTATGGGCACCTATATCATTTACAGGTAGAGACAGGCAGTCAGTAATATCATGTGTGCTATGTGCACCTATATCATTTACAGGTAGAGACAGGCAGTCAGTAATATCATGTGTGCTATGTGCACCTATATCATTTACAGGTAGAGACAGGCAGTCAGTAATATCATGTGTGCTATGGGCACCTATATCTTTTACAGGTAGAGACAGGCAGTCAGTAATATCATGTGTGCTATGTGCACCTATATCATTTACAGGTAGAGACAGGCAGTCAGTAATATCATGTGTGCTATGTGCACCTATATCATTTACAGGTAGAGACAGGCAGTCAGTAATATCATGTGTGCTATGTGCACCTATATCTTTTACAGGTAGAGACAGGCAGTCAGTAATATCATGTGTGCTATGTGCACCTATATCATTTACAGGTAGAGACAGGCAGTCAGTAATATCATGTGTGCTATGTGCACCTATATCATTTACAGGTAGAGACAGGCAGTCAGTAATATCATGTGTGCTATGTGCACCTATATCTTTTACAGGTAGAGACAGGCAGTCAGTAATATCATGTGTGCTATGTGCACCTATATCATTTACAGGTAGAGACAGGCAGTCAGTAATATCATGTGTGCTATGTGCACCTATATCATTTACAGGTAGAGACAGGCAGTCAGTAATATCATGTGTGCTATGTGCACCTATATCATTTACAGGTAGAGACAGGCAGTCAGTAATATCATGTGTGCTATGTGCACCTATATCATTTGCAGGTAGAGACAGGCAGTCAGTAATATCATGTGTGCTATGTGCACCTATATCATTTACAGGTAGAGACAGGCAGTCAGTAATATCATGTGTGCTATGTGCACCTATATCATTTACAGGTAGAGACAGGCAGTCAGTAATATCATGTGTGCTATGTGCACCTATATCATTTACAGGTAGAGACAGGCAGTCAGTAATATCATGTGTGCTATGTGCACCTATATCATTTGCAGGTAGAGACAGGCAGTCAGTAATATCATGTGTGCTATGTGCACCTATATCATTTACAGGTAGAGACAGGCAGTCAGTAATATCATGTGTGCTATGTGCACCTATATCATTTACAGGTAGAGACAGGCAGTCAGTAATATCATGTGTGCTATGTGCACCTATATCATTTACAGGTAGAGACAGGCAGTCAGTAATATCATGTGTGCTATGTGCACCTATATCATTTACAGGTAGAGACAGGCAGTCAGTAATATCATGTGTGGCTATGGGCACCTATATCATTTACAGGTAGAGACAGGCAGTCAGTAATATCATGTGTGCTATGTGCACCTATATCATTTACAGGTAGAGACAGGCAGTCAGTAATATCATGTGTGCTATGTGCACCTATATCATCTGCAGGTAGAGACAGGCAATCAGTAATATCATGTGTGCTATGTGCACCTATATCATTTACAGGTAGAGACAGGCAGTCAGTAATATCATGTGTGGCTATGTGCACCTATATCATTTACAGGTAGAGACAGGCAGTCAGTAATATCATGTGTGCTATGTGCACGTATATCATCTGCAGGTAGAGACAGGCAGTCAGTAATATCATGTGGATATGTGCACCTATATCATTTACAGGTAGAGACAGGCAGTCAGTAATATCATGTGTGCTATGTGCACCTATATCATTTACAGGTAGAGACAGGCAGTCAGTAATATCATGTGTGCCATGGGCACCTATATCATTTACAGGTAGAGACAGGCAGTCGGTAATATCATGTATGACTATATACACCTATATCATTTACAGGTAGAGACAGGCAGTCAGTAATATCATGTGTGGCTATGTGCACCTATATCATTTACAGGTAGAGACAGGCAGTCAGTAATATCATGTGTGCTATGTGCACCTATATCATTTACAGGTAGAGACAAGCAGTCAGTAATATCATGTGTGCTATGTGTACCTATATCATTTACAGGTAGAGACTGGCAGTCAGTAATATCATGTGTGCTATGTGCATCTATATCATTTACAGGTAGAGACAGGCAGTCAGTAATATGTGTGCTATGTGCACCCAACTGAAAATGGCACCTCACCTTGCCTACATAAAAGGTGCATGACCTGCAAGCACATCCACACCGCTGACAGTGTACCTATCCCACAGTCACAACAGGTGCACAGAATTAGGGGGACATTTTCCTGCAGGTCTTCCAATGTGGTGTACCTCATAATGTGTGTGCAATGTCCCACCACAGGCCTCTATGTGGAGGAAACAGGGCAGAGACTCAGTCAACGAATGAACTCACACAGATCCACCATTAATAACAGCAGAACAGATCTCCCAGTGGCCGCACATTTCTCTGGAGAAAACCACTCTATTGAAGATTTGCGGGTTGTGGTTTTAATGGGACATTTTAAGACACAGGAGAAAAGGAAAGAAATGGAGTACAAATTTATGCAAAAATTTCAAACTCTGCAATTTGGACTTAATATTCATGCCAGCTTCATGTCACACTATGTTTGAACCATGAACTGAACTCAATATTCATGCCAGCTTCAAATCACACTATGTATGACCTGTGAGGGACACAAATCACCTCCTGATAGCAAACAGATAACAGCAAGAATTACTGATCCCTCCGTCACGCACCACAAGTTTCCAGACTGTTTTTTTGACCTGTTGTAAATAACTTCTCTACTTAGATTGCAATTTTTTTTTAAGGACTCTAAAATGCTTTGAAAACCATGTGTATAAAAATCTGTTAATTTTCAGTTCTTGTATCACACCATGTCTGATGAAGGGAGCGAGTACTCCTGAAAGCTTACTTATAAATATACTCAGTTAGCCTCTAAAAGGTATCGCCTGATTTCTTCACTCTTCCACTACTTTCAATGGCTAACACGGTACAACATTATACTACTATCAACTTGAAAGATACCACAATGTACCGCAAAAGAATGGAACTGAAAAACCGGCTTAAGAAACTTGCACAACTCAACAGCGACATCTTCTTCTTAACAAAATGCAAAAAGGAGAGACTCATCCCAAAAGGCTTCAATTTACGTAGCCCAACCCGGAACACCTACAACAGCCGATATGCAGAACAACTATGTATTCGGACATCTGAAAGGCTGCGGAACAATATGATAAAAATTTCCTATAACAACAAAAAAAGAACACAGTCAGTAATATCATGTGTGCTATGTGCACCTATATCATTTACAGGTAGAGACAGGCAGTCAGTAATATCATGTGTGCTATGTGCACCTATATCATTTATAGGCAGAGACAGGCAGTCAGTAATATCATGTGTGCTATGTGCATCTATATCATTTATAGGTAGAGACAGGCAGTCAGTAATACTGTGTGCCTGTGCATCTATATCATTTATAGGTAGAGACAGGCAGTCAGTAATATCATGTGTGGCTATGTGTACCTATATCATTTACAGGTAGAGACAGGCAGTCAGTAATATCATGTGTGCTATTTGCACCTATGTCATTTACAGGTAGAGACTGGCAGGTAATATAGTATGTGTGGCAACATCATGTACAGGGGAAGACAGGCCAGTAATGTAGTGTGTTTGCCTAAATCGGGAAAAGACAGGAAGGTAGTAGTATCTGTGCCTATATAATTTACAGGAATAGATAGTCAGGCAGTATTATCTGTGTCTACACCAATTATCGGGAGTGACAGATAATAAGTACTATATCATCTACAGGTGAGACAGAAAGGAAGTAATATCTGTGCCTACATCATTTACAGAGACAGTTGGACAGGCAATGATATTTGTGCTTATATCATTCACAGGAAGGGATAGGTAGGCGGTAATATATATACACATGTGGACAAAATTGTTGGTACCCCTCATTTAATGAAAGAAAAACTCACAATGGTCACAGAAATAACTTGAATCTGACAAAAGTAATAATATATAAAGATTCTATGAAAATAAACAAATGAAAGTCAGACATTGCTTTTCAACCATGCTTCAACAGAATTTTTTTAAAAAGAAAACTCATGAAACAGGCCTGGACAGAAATGATGGTTCCCTTAACTTAATATTTTGTTGCACAACCTTTTGAGGCAATCACTGCAATCAAACGATTCCTGTAACTGTCAATGAGACTTCTGCACCTCTCAACAGGTATTTTGGCCCACTCATGAGCAAACTGCTCCAATTGTCTCGGGTTTGAAGCGTGCTTTTTCCAGACGGCATGTTTCAGCTCCTTCCAAAGATGCTCAATAGGATTTAGGTCAGAGCTCATAGAAGGCCACTTCAGAATAGTCCAATGTTTTCTTCTTAGCCATTCTTGGGTGTTTTTAGCTGTGTGTTTTGGGTCATTATCCTGTTACCCATGACCTGCGACTGAGACCAAGCTTTCTGACACTGGGCAGCACATTTCTCTCTAGAATCCCTTGATAGTCTTGAGATTTCATTGTACCTTGCACAGATGCAGCAAAGCAGCCCCAGAACATAACAGAGCCTCCTCCATGTTTCACAGTAGGGACAGTGTTCTTTTTAAGATATGCTTCATTTTTCCATCTGTGAACATAGAGCTGATGTGCCTTGCCAAAAATTTCGATTTTTTTGTCTCATCTGTCCATAGGACATTCTCCCAGAAGCTTTGTGGCTTGTCATAGAATTTGTATATATTATTACTTTTGTCAGATTCAAGTTATTTCTTCGTTGTGACTGATCCTTGTCATCCTCAATATCTTTGCTCTTTCCTTATTTGCTGACTGATCTGGTCTGATGTAGATGGGTGGATCACATGGTGCCAATCTTTTTTATAACAGTAGGGCAGCCATAATAATGTAAAGATTATACAAGTAATGAGTCCTACAATTTTTATCCTACCAGTATATTTTTGGAGTGTGGGAAGTGTTAGGGTTTTTAATTCATCCCAACTAAATTCTAACGTTTCATAATCTAATAATGTGAAATGGTCACTTCTACTTTATAGAAGAACATTTTGGAATAAGGGATTGCTTAAAGTTCTTGGAAATTAGTATTTTGCAGTTTCCAAGGTCTAAACTATGTCTGAATAAAATTAAGACCATAAAACAGATTCATTTTATTTTATGACTCTAACAGAGGAAAGCAGTGTACCCTGGGGATCCTACACAAATACGAAGTAAAGATGCTAATTCCATGTATATGTTGTATGTTGGGGTATATGTTGACACCAATGCTGCAATGCAACAGTGCTTACTATTCAGTCACCTATAAAATGGTGATAACATTTCACAATTTACATAAACACTCCATTACAATCTGGTGAAAAATTAGCATTTTTCCAGATGCACTTTCAAACAAAGTGCAAAAAATCTCTGAGTGGGAGAAGTATACGCTGTGTATGCTTTATATTGATGACATAAACTCATTATCGATCTTAGAAGATATTACGCTTCTTGAGCAACACTCTATAATGCAAGTTCCAGTTTGTTCCAGTTAAAGAGAAAAAAATGTTGTGTTACTCATTATATTGCTTACGTATTTAGCAATTGAGTAGTATAAGTAAAAACAATGGCGTCACTAAGTAGACAAATCACACCAGCTCGTATAGCCATCGTAGTCCTTGACCACTAATCATGTGGTTTACAATTGACAAAGGAGCGCACACAAATCACTAGATGGAACTTTCAAAGACAAACCATGTTGCTTTACTAACTTATCTGCATACCAACCTAATTAGCTTCCACGGAAAAAAAAGTTGTCAGACTTTTTTGTCACTGGTAATTGCCAATGATGTCTGGGTTTCCATGGAAAGTCCCTTTTGTCCACCCAAATTGCTAATTTTCCCATAATGTAAGCTTTTGTAAAAATACAAAGTGATAAGACATGTTGGAATAATTGTATGACATTATTTGGATGTAAATGAAACAATTGTTTAGATTTATGGCTTAAGTAAATTCTTGTGCATGGGTGCTTTCTCGCCCAATTTGGGGAGATTATGAATCAAAAACACATTCAGAAAATACTCAAGAGGTCAATGGGTTATTTGTTTGTTGCACTTGCCTCATCCAAACATCTCCTGGAAGTAGGCTCCAAACGTGTAACGCTCACTCTAAAATGCATATCTTCTAAGTGCCTCTCTTTTAGATGGATAGTCCTTTTTTGACCTTGGAAAAAAATTTGCATTCATAAACTTTCTATATCACTTCAGAAACTTTTTGGTTTATTGTTGCATATAAAAACTTGAAGTATTTTTTTCTCATTGAAAAGATCCAGTTGGTGCATTGGAAGGCCCTATGCGCATGGGACAATCTGACCAGAAAATCTGGTCCATACATTGGCTGGATTTCTGGGTTTGTACCTATTCAGGAGATGTTACACCTTACATCATAGTGTTCTATAATACTAGGAGTTCCTGCTTTATCGGCTCTACTATCTGCAATATACACAGCACATGTCAGTAGAGCCATGGGTAGGCAGGTATAGGTTTGACTAATTTGAGATAGACTTCTTTCTTCTGAGGAGAGCTACATTACTTTACCTTCTGTATATTAAACCCCAACTTGTATTTTATTCACAATTTGGTGAAATTTATATCTTTAAAAAATTCTATGTTCAGGTGATTTTTGTGCTAACATGTAAATTAAAAAGCATTCAAGTGTATTATTTTGCATGAAAAATGGATCTATCACATAATTAACCATAAGTGTCCTTCTTAGACCATCCAAAAAGTTGTTAATGATGTAGATTTATCAACCCTAGCACAAAGGATGAGTGGATAAGAAGCCTAAGAGTCTTGTTGTTGCGAGGAAATTTATTACATGACAGCCCTTCATAGTAATAGGTGACATTTATGGATGAGCAAACCAGTTTGTAACAAGCTGTATTCTCTGCAAATTTTCCAAAAATTTCGGGTTCAGCCAAACCTTAAATCTTTGGATTTCATCCCACCAACTATTATTATACTCTGGTTTCTCTTCAGACCCAGAGTATAATAAGCAGAGGCCCAGCGAAGGTGAGGAAACGCAACACACAGTCATACTTACCTCTTCTAGGGTCCTGTTTTTCAGGTTCTGTTTTTACAGAGTTCATCATGTGGTAAAAATTACAAAATCCCTATATTCTGTGAGCTAGTACAATCACGCTAATATCACATTTATATAGTTTTGTAATGTTTTAATACTTTTTTATTTTAAATAAAAAAAACTTTGAAAGTAACCAAAAATTCTTTACATAACCTTATTGTGACACCTATAACTTTTTTATATTTTTATTTAAGAAGTTTTGAAAGATTACATTTTTTCAGGACAAGGTTTTCATTGATACCATTCTAAGCAATGTGCGATGTTTAGATCACTTTTTCATCAATTTTTTTGGGAGGTGATATGGCATTTTGATCATCCTAGATCATTTTGATTTTCTTTCCTGCTACAGCGGTTACCGTATGTGATAAAAAGTTTTATATTTTTATAGTCCAGGCATTTTGTGATACTTAATGTGATACCTAATGTGTTTATGTTTATTTTTCTTCTTTTTTATGTATTCTAGGAAAAGAAAAATATAATATATTTCTGAAAACTTTTTAATTTCTTAAATTTTTTGCCCTCCCTTTAACCAAATTGTAGATTGCTTATATCACATTCTGTAATACTTCTATACTGCAGTCTATGGTAAAATCCCTGTAATACTACTGAGGCCTCCCATATATTGATATTGCTATGGCAGGCCTGGGAGCCTTCAGTTGGCTCCCACCTGGCATAACAACTGGACAACTCATGCGATCTCACCGTGTGGGAGTTTAGTGCAGATGTGAATGTAAAGTGACCCCTCAGATGCCATAGTCACATTTGACCATGGCATCTGAGGGGTTAAGTTCTTGCGACCTGATATGCCCCTAATCGAAGGCAATGTCTCTGAATCCACCATACTATTATGGTGGATGTTGGGAAGAGGTTAAATATACATTCCCAATAGCTGGATCTTTAATGGATCACATCTGAAACCAGTTATAGGAGGAAGACTTTAGTATGGAGGTAGTGAATGCTTTAGGTATACCCAAATTCTCATCTTGATCCCTCCAAGTTCTTCCTTGGAAGTGGAGTTGACCCAATTTCCTCTTGCCTCTCATTCATCTATTTCCTTCCCATTGTTTTTCCCATTGTTTAAGCTAAGTCCCCTTGAAGTGTCAACAGAGGTCAATCCCCTTTTCTAAACCTCCTGTCTGGCTTGCTTTTGTAAGCAGGCTTGGAAGACTGGCTGCTTCCCTGCACCTGTGACAATTACCCTGTACTAGCCAGGCTTGTAGGAGTCAGGTCAGAGGTCGGTCACAGTCAAGAGAGGACTATCTAACAGACGGCTAAATCTGTTATCATTTACCTCTAATGCCATAGCTGTCTGTCATTCACCCATCAGCCTTTATTACACCTATCTGAACACTTCCACGTTTCATCATGACATTTTACGAAACAATGAAGGAATAAGCCTCCATATAGTGCGTTCCAATATCTATTTTATAGAAGATCAAACTTGTGTAGTTGACATACTAACACTAAATGATAGGTTTGTGTATATATAGAGCAGGGGATTAATAAAAATACAAGGACTACTAGGCGTAAAATAGATACTAGTAAATAAGTTTGTAATGTTCAGGTTATGTCCAAAGGAAACGTTTGTGTGTGGTTTAATGGGGAAAAAAATATGCAAATTATTTCTCCTCCAGAAGGAACAAAGTTATCTATTATTAGCCATACCCTGTCTTTATAAAGACAAATTCTCACCATTTGCCCTATTAGAATATATGGATGTGATAGAGAGGGTTTCTCTATTCATGATAGACTACTAACTAAGAGAAGTTCTGACTGGATCGGGTGGATGCAGCACATTCATGTATTACATAGTCTCTAGTCTTGAGGAAACCTCGTAAATACTTGAGAAGTTAGCCTGGCATTTTAGTTTCTGGAACTATTGTTATTATACTCTGTGGGTTCCCATTCTCTTCCAGCCTCCTGAATAATGTCAGCAGTCCTGGGGGACCACTGAGGCCCAATCACGTTGGGTGAGCACAGGACATCCAAGAATGCCAAGAGTGTGCAAAGCAGTAATCAAAGCAAAAGGTGGCTACTTTGAAGAACCTAGAATATAAGACATATTTTCAGTTGTTTCACACTTTTTTGTTAAGTATATAATTCCACATGTGTTAATTCATAGTTTTGAGGCCTTCAGTGTGAATCTACAATTTTTATAGTCATGAAAATACAGAAAACTCTTGGAATGAGAAGGTGTGTCCAAACTTTTGGTCTGTACTGTATATATATATATATATATATATATATAAAGCTGTATCAGCTGGTATCTGTGTATGTTTAGATATGAAGGCCATTTAAGAGCATGGAGTGTGGGTTTAATGTTAAGATGTTAAGTCCTGAGGAGCAGTGTAGAAAGGAGAGGTACAGAGAGAAAAGTTAGTGTAGGGAGAGTACATGTAGAAGAGCTAGATTTGCACAATTGAAAGTGGGTAGTTATTGGAAGTTATTGGAAGTTGGGTATTAGTCTGTTTTCCCAGGGTAGTACATTCCAAAGAACTGGTGCAACCGAAGAGAAGTCTTGAAGATGGTAGGTTTGAATTAAGGATGTTAGCCTTAGATCTTTAGCACAACAAGAGCATGGGAAGTGTGGTAGACAGAGATCAGGGAGGTGCTGTAGGAACGTACAGCACTGTGAGGGCTTTGTGGGTGAGAGTGATAAATTTGCTTTTAGTTCTGTGGTGGATGTACAATCAGTGTATTGACTGGCATGGACTGGAGTCATTGGTGTAGCGTTTATTTATTTATTTTGCTTACTTATATAGCGCCGTCATATTCTGCAGCACTTTACAGATAGTGTCAACACTGTTCCAAGTATGTCTTTGGAGTGTGGGAGGAAACTGGAGGGATTGAAAGATTAGTCTGTCTGCCGCATTCAGGATAGATTGTAGATGAGAGAGTTTAATAAATGGAAGACCGACTAGTATGGAGTTACTATAGTCAAGACAAGTATAAATAATGGGGACAATAAACATTTTTGACATTCTCCTGGTAAGAAAAGGTTGGATTCCGGAGATGTTCTTGAGTTACAGATGACATGAGCATGCAAATGATTGAAGGTAGGGGGTGAAGGAAAGGTTTGAGTCAAATATAACTCCTAGACACCGGGTATGCTGCCTCGAATTTATGACAAGACCACAGACTGAGATGGAAATGTCAAGTTTAGTAAGGTTAGTAGATGATGATTTTCATTACGTTTCAGATAGACAGAAGACATTATGTTAGAGAAAGTAGACATACAAGTACTGGTGTTTTGTAGAAGTACAGGAGTTATATCACTGGAGGAGATATATAGTTGAATGTCATCAGCATAAAGATGGAAACTGAGAGCCAAATCTGCTAGTGGTTTTAACATTGAGGGTGCTGTGAGAAACAAGAGTACCTAGGAATGAACTCTGAGAAACCTCGACATCAAGAGAAAGGGATCAAGAGGTAGAGTAGGCAAATGGCAATGGTATGGTCAGAGAGGTAGGAAGAAAACCAAGAGAGAATGGTGTCAATGGTGTGGAGAATACTGAGGAGGAGCTGGGGGTCTACACTGTCAAATGTTGAAGAGAGATACAGAAAAATGAGTAGAGAGTAGTTACCATTAGATTTAGCTGTCAGAGTCTTAAGTAAAGGCAGTTTCTGTAGAGTGCATAGTGTGTAAACCAGATTGTAAGGTGTCGAGAAGAGAGTTAGCAGAGAAAAACAGGGAGGAAGCATGCTGCCCTATTTTGTCTGTGATATTTGACAGAATCGATGATGAAGGGTCCTAACAGCCTCAGACACAGATGTGAACATAGCTGTAAGGGAATTGCTAGCAGTGCAATTCCCTAGTGCTGCTGCAGAAACAAGGGAAGACGGGAATGACAGAGACAGTGAGCCCTAAACTTGACCCAGCCCCTGTCCCTGCCTACTTGCCTGACTGTCCTAGGTGACAGCCAACAACTTGGTGGTGATCCCTACTCTGAATAAGTGACACAGAACAAGACAAAACAACACAGAAGCAAAGTCAACAAGACAAGGGTCAAAACCAGAGAGACAAAGCAGTACCAAATCATAATCCAAAGGAGTAGTCACAAGGGAAGCCAAAGGTCAGAGGTCAGAAATAATACAGTAAGAACAAGTAGGAAGCTAGCAAGGATAAAGTCACAGGACAGAGTACAATAGCCAGCCCCCATGTGTGAGCAGATGACCTGTTTATAGAAGTCTAGAATCTATACCAGACTTGATTGGTAGACAGGCTGTCAATCACACAGGCAAAGCTAAGATTAACTGTTTGAGGAGCAGAGGGAAACAAAGGTGCAGGAGATGGGTGTGGCTAGGAATAAAACTGAACACGCCTCTTGCGCTGCAGCGTACGAGCGGAGGGTGGCGCAGAGACCCGAACATGTAGAGACGTTACAATAACCTAAAATGTACCACTCTTACCCACAAAGCTCTCTGTTGTGCTGCATCACCCTACTGTACATCTCCTTGTTCATTTCTGCCTACTAGTGATGGGCAAACCTCTTGAGATTCGGCAGGAAAATTAATTTTGGACCAAACTTGTTTGGTCCAAATCGGAAGCACCAGGAAAAAGTCTTTTGTTATAATACAAAAATAACAGAGTATATAGGTCATCAAGATGTGTCAAAATAAATAAAAATATTTACTCACATTTCCTGGGCTCCTTCTAGGCCTCCTCAGGGTACCAGTCCTGTTCCTGGGCTGTATGCCATTGTATTCAGTCCTCAGATCACCGCTGTGGTCTGTGATTTGGTTTCAGCAGTCACATGGGGGATGATGTACATGATGACACTGTGTGAAGACGTCATTGCCCCTTACGGGACCAATGCAGCCCAATCAAAGGCTTCAGTGGTGACCTGGGTGCCAAATAAAATAGTGCACAGGCTGGGAAGAAGACTGATACACTGGAGGAGGCCAAGGAGGAGCACAGGAAAGGTGAGTTAATGTTTTTTGTTATTTGTACATATCTTATTTGTACAGCAAAATGGAACCAGCTGGTTTACCTATCTCTACTGCTTAGCACCCCATCTCATTCTGCCCATGATCCTAACATCTTCCTTTATGAGAAACTCCTACTTCCATCACCAAGACTTTTTTTGTGCTTCACCAGTTCTCTGGAATTCAATACCCTGGAAAATCAGGTTAAATCCCAAAATCCACAGTTTTAAACGTGCCCTAAAAACACACCTTTTTAGGTAGGCCTGTCACATTCCCTCATCTGACTCCTTTTCTTTCATGCTTCCATATTATTTCTCCTAATGTGATGGTCTCATTCACCTCCATACTTCTTATACTTTTATGCACTTCAGATACTAGGTAACAGCATGGTGTATATGTCCCTATGTTTTTTTCAATAAGAGGGCTCAACCTTTGTACAGAACAAGCCCTATTTTACCTCTTGTGTTACTCCTATTTTTTTTTTTACTTTTTAATGTCTGATTTTGTTGTCCAAGTACCCAGGGTTGTAGCTATGGGGGTGCAGAGGTAGCCTTTGCTACTGGGCCCTGGAGATTAGGGGCCCAAAGATCTTATAACATTATACTAAGACACCAGTAATATATATAGCACACGTTATGTGGGTACTCTGCTAGAAATTTTGCTTCAGGCCCAGGAGCTTCTAGTTATGTCTCCACATGTATCCTATGAACTGTAAAGCACTGTGGAATATGTTGGTGCTATAATAATAAAGCTTATTTTTATAATTATTATTGGCTATAATACTTCTGTCCAGATATGTTGGTCTTATGTGATCTTATTGCTGCAGAAATGTCACCTCCAGAACGCCCTCCAGCAACCTCTGAAAAATTCCATGGTGCGATTCCAAAGTCAGTGATGAGTTTCACAAAACACAATAGCTCTAATATGCAACCACCCAAATATTTGGCCACAGTATATGAAAGGGGCACAACAAAAATGTCAGTGGTATCAGGTTCGCTGGTTTTGGACAGTGATGCTCTTCAGGACATAAAGCCAAAATTACTGTCAGGTTCCTTCTGAAGGTCGGAGGTCGCGCCCTAAAGTTATTATTTAGTCATAAAATGCTTTGATGAGTAACCTGATCACAGCTCAGTGTATACAAAGCCTAAGGATAATTGTCTGTGGAAAATGGAGAGATTGTGTTACTCTTAATAGACTGCCAAGCTTCCATATAGCTAGATAAATGCTGAGTCTGTGGTGAATGGGGTGATGGGAAACCCCATCTGTTTGGTTCCTGTTGGCTCGGCGTAATTATATAAACACAATAAATAGACTAGATTGTATTACGGAATCAGCCGCCATTTTAAGAAGCAACCCTCTGTCACTGCGGTTTCTCTGTGAGCTGGGCTTAACCCACTTGACTTGATTTCTGCAGTGGGAATCTTTTTGTGGTGACAGAATGTCAAATAATTATTTCTCCGGCACGTAGGCATCTGGAGTTGATGTTCTCTGGCATTCGGCGTATTCATTATCATTAAACAAATCTCCATACAAATTTTCTGAATTGTTATTCACGTACGTTATTGTGGGAAATTTAGGAAACTATTTCCTAAAAAAAATTTAGGAAAGGATAGGAATTGGGCAAACGGATTTCAACTGCTTGACCCGTTTGTCCTTGGGAAGATGAACCACCATCGAAGGCCATTTGGCCGAGCCTTAGCGTGCATGTATATAGGGGTCAAGAGAGATAAAGTAGAGGGGCAGTCAACATCTATGTTATGTGTACGGCCAGAATTATACGGGCAACCGTTTCAATTTTAGCATTTTTGTTGCATTTAGTATCATTGACCTCTTTATTTCTTTCGACTGGTTACAATACTGTGTAAATATCTCAAACAGCCTATTTGTGCCGCTGCATATGCACAAGAAACTGTACTATTTGTCACAAGGAATCGAATTGTAAATGTATATTTTTAAGTGTTTTTTATTTCAGCATCACAGAAGCTAAAACTGTTTAATTCCACCATAACTCCCCCACCTCCTAGGCCTCATATTTAGTAGACAAAAAGGAAAAATCATATAAAAGCAATGATGCTTATTATACCCGAGACTCCAGTAGGAAAAGGCAGCTTTGTCTACCTGTGTGTTTGAGGAGGAAACTGTGTGCATACCACTTTAGAGGTCTATTGCATTCACACTGCTCGGGTATAGATGAGGATTGAGTGCCATTCTGTCTCTCTGCCCATGACAGGTATTTGAAGAGAAAAAGAGGGCAGCAACAGGGGGTTTGAAATCCTATAGAGAGGGGAAGTGCTGTCAGCCGGAGGGGATTTTATCTGCTTTATGTTTTTTTTTTCTTTTGACACCTCTGGTTGAGGCCTTAGTTGCAAGTCTTTCCAGCAATAGCGACACTATTAACCAGTTATATACCAAAGCGCTTCACAACAATGGAATTAGAGACATTTTTTTGTGTTATAATAAACCCCATATATATAATTAAATCTAGTTTTTAGAGGGTACGACATGCATGTATTATTGTTTATTTTATATACTTCTCAATATATTGGTTGCAGATGGATAATTGTAAGGGACCATGGTTTTCTTCAGGTCCATGTTCTCAGTATTTAGTTTATGATACAATATGGCGGAATATACAAATGTATATGCAGAGAAAAATAATAGATACTGCATTGAACAACAACAGATAATAAATGATCATATAATGTAAATACTAATATCAGGACAAAAACTTTTTGGTGTAATAAAGTACATTTATTTATATTTATTTGCTATTTCTCAAATTTGGGATACAAGTGGGGACTATCCACCCAAGAAAAGGGGATAAGTAGTGTTATATATTGTAGCCTTTACCTCTCCGGATCATATTCCTAGTATTACTGTACCTTATCATGTGTATTATATACTTATACTGTTGCTTATAGTGTTAATAATAAATTATCACAACATATTTGGAGACACGCAAACACAAGTGAAGAAATGGAAGTTATTTATGCCCAGTTAACTTTTTTTTTTTTAAATTTAAATAAAATATTAAATACCATATTATATATATATACACATAAACTGTAAATACATATATATATATATATATATATATATATATCTTGTTATCTCATATTTAAAAATCAGACACACATCTGACAAAGGGAGGATTGGTTTTGGGGTGAACACAGGAAGCAGATGTGGGGGTAGAGGTGACTATAGGAAGGGGGTGGGTGGGTACAAAGATAGAAAGCCACTTTAGGCCTGAATTACCCTCCACTCCAATCAGTTTTGCTGGATGCTTTTAATGACGACCCGTCCTGCTTTTCTTATCCTCCCCCCACTCAGAAGCCCTATCTCTACAATGAGCGCACCATTCAGGGCTGACAGCAGCACAATCAGGGCTCCATTCACTGGCGGCCTGTGTTAACCCCTCTGAAAAGAACTCTAATGCATGTGGCAGTAATGGCAATTAGGTAAAAAAAAAAGGAATATTAGGAGACAAAAGCTGTTTTTTTAAGCATTACATGTGTTTTGTATATATATATATATATATATATATATATATATATATATATATATATACTTGCATTATTTGCAAGTAATAAATTATTCAATGGTTCAAATGTTCCTTTCTTCTAAAAGTTTTATGCCTATTCCTCTTCGCTCAATAGTAGTATTAACAATATGCAAACTATCGCAGTCGTATATTGGACATTAGCATGAATTATGCTGGTTCCAGACCCCAGGCGACCACGTGCTGAATATCTGGGTGGCTGTGTTATATACACAAAGGGGCTTATGTATCAGCCATTCAGTATCCCAAAACTATTATATTGCATCATTTGCAATGCATGGCAGAGAGCGGCATAATTTTTTACAAAGGGGTATACCAAAATAATGCAAAAAAATGTAACATCACTTACGTATGAAAATAATACCTCTACAGTAGGTTAGACCTGTCATAGAAGCTCCTCTGTAGTTGAAGCTACATGACGTTCGGAAATGACATACAACTTTTTACAAAATCTGTTGCAGATGGTTATATTTATGGAAGGAAAAAAAGTGTTGCAAAAATAACGTTATTAGTACATGACCCTCAGCGGGATGAAACAATAAAATTACACATCACGGTGTTCTCTGCTGACTCCCTGGTGGTGAGGCAGAGAACTGACAGGGCTCATGTAAAGTCACTGAATGTCTGCTGAAGTGTTGACTCCCACCATTACTCTACAGGGTACAGCCGGCTGATGTTCAGATATTGTGGTGATGCAGCAGTTCTGTCACTGTCTTCTTTACAGCATCATTAGACTGTCAGGGGGACATTAAAATGTTTTCAGAAAAATATGACATAAACTGTAATTTACATTTTTCCTACTTAAGAAATCTTACTGACATTGCTTCTTACGAATCCCATGCTGCAAATGTGGTTGAGTTTTAATTTGTTTGCAAATAAATTCATCCCTAATATTAACAGTAAGCGAACCCCAAAAAGTGAAATCTTGGTGGTCTGGGGGTATGTTGGTATTGTATAAAGAAAGGAAGGTTTCAGGCAGCTGTGCTGTGACCAGTTACAGTGTTAGGATCCGTATTACAGCCACAATATGCTAGGTTCATGATAGCGTCGCCTAGGGACCCAAACAACAGAGAGGTGGTAGAACAAAGGTAACACATGGAGCTTGTGGACCCCATTGACTATAAATTGGGTGTCCATCATTTTTAAACTGAAACCAGAGGAGGAAAAAGCGGCGGACACTGCAACAGGGTCTCCAATGGCGCAGATGTGAATGTAGCCTTAGACTTCCTGTAGTTCTTTTAGGATCATCGCTGGAGTCCTGGGTTCGAATCCTGCCAAGGACAACATCTGCAAGGAGTTTGTATGTTCTCCCCATGTTTGCGTGGGTTTCCTCCGGGTACTCCGGTTTCCTCCCACACTCCAAGGACATACTGATAGGGAATATAGATTGTGAGCCCTATATGGGACAGTGACTGACAATATCTGTAAAGCGCTGCGGAATATGATGGCGCTATATAAGTAAGCCTAATAAATAAATAAATAATAAATATTCTACATTCAGCTTGTCTTTAAGGGGGTGTCCAGAATGGCATAAAAGGGACCATTGGAGTAGGAGTCAATGCCTAGAACAGCAACACACAGAATAGGCTGTCAGTAAACGTAAAACACTGGCACTTGTGCACTACTTTTCCTGACAGTCTGTTCTTCAGCTGGTTGTCATCAGTGACCTTGCATAATGATATGCTCTGTGAGGTTGCACAGGGTGTACATCCCAAAGCCTAGCCCTATAGGTGACAGGCCTGATTCAGACATTTGAGAACTTGTAGAGCTCTTTATTGTGACTCCTAACTCTCTAACTCCATGAAGCAGCCATAGGAGGCACTGTTTCTCATTCTGGAGATCCAATTAAGAAGAAAGCCATCTCTTTAGTGCCACCCTTAGGTAACTACTAAGTAACTCAATGACCGATCCATAAAAGAGCCTTGAAACATGAATAGCCAAACCAGACAGACATCTGTACCAGCTGTTTGTGAGTGGTTTCATGGGTAGAGAGGTTCCAACTTCATGGTTGACAGCAACTGTAAGAAGCTGTTTGTCAACAGACAGTTGGTCAAGAACCATGGCCTTCCTGAATGAGGGGTGACTAGACTCAGTCTTGTCCAGAGAACTGGGAATTCCTCCGTGAATCTGCTCTTCCCAGCCATCTCCTATATAGAGATTATTGTAAAATTGGGATAAAGAAGCAAACAGCACAAAATTTAGGAAGTTAACTTTATTTATTGGGGGCTTCAATATGAATATATTTCCTCCAACTCTAACAAGTACTATATCCGAATGCGATTCAACTCTGCTACCACTGTAAATTTAAACACATTCAGTTAATGGTGCTCATATGTGTAGATGTATATTAGTAGACTATGACGTAATGCAGGTAGACAGATTGATGAAAACAATGTAGAGGCCTTAGAGCTTGACCAAGCTCTGCTGCCCCTTCTGCAGCTCCCTCTGCTGTTTATCTGCGGCGGTGCCAAGATTTAGACTCCCACTGATCTGATATTGATGACCTATCCTTAAATTGTGATCCTGGAAAGAAAAAAATTAACTGGCACAGATCTTTGTATTTCTTTTTTAGAAATTTCAGCACCTGAAGAAACTATGTTTTGTGCGATAACAAGTTTGAAATGGTAATTCAGGGTCAGATTAAAAAATACTTAATGTAAGTGAAAGGTTAATTTAGTGGTCCTCTAATGCAAGCCTGTAAAAACAAGCACCGTGCAGCAAACGGCTAAGGTAGGGGTCCAAAATCACTTATTGAAAACATCACTTTTCCAGTATTCTGGGGTTTGTAGAATTTCTTTTTCAGCGTAAACCATCTGTAAAAGGAAAAAAGTTGGCTCACCATATTCTTGGCAAAATTGCTTAAATCATTGTGAACAGTAACACTTGAAATGCAGTCCCATTAGGTGTCTGAAATCACATAACTGACTCATTTATAGGCACAATTTCCAAGAGTTTATTGGGAAGCAGCTGCTAAAAAGTTGTTGTAAATGATAAAAATATTTGACTAATTTTACTAATACTAAAAAATATTTCATTAATTTTACAATTATAATTTGAAAAATGATTAAATTATAGCAAAGGTGATTTAGCCATGAAATAATGGAAAGAAAATTCTGTTGATCTGGTATTTGTGATCACCATTGTAGAGTAATTAATTAATATTGTAACATTGTGATTATGGATGCAGTTAATTTTGTGTCCACCTTTGTTCCATAAAAATTCTAGACTGTTTTCTATGTACAAAAGGATTCTGAAACTTTCTACATAATGTACCGGATTTTGGCACATTAAGCTACAGCTATAATAGTTAGCAAGTTGTATAGCTTTAAATAAATAATTTTTCCATTAACTTCCACTAACTATTGCATGTTGGACCAAAGTTGTAACAAATGTGCAAATCTTTGCATCTCCCAACTGCACATTGTTAAACTATGTAAATAGTGCAGCCCAATTTATTCCTAGGGATAACTCAGCTGCTCAATGTAAAGGGGCATTCCCACCTAGGATACCAAGGGACCCGCATCTATCTGGAGAACAGGGTTCCCTTGACATATATCTTACAAATGCAGTCTGTGGAGAGGTGGCCATGCACACATGGCTCTCTATTCACTTCTATGGGAGTTCTAAGAATAACCAAGCAATATGCAAAGTCAACTAATTTTTCAATATGTTTTTAGTGTGTTGAGGGCAACTCAAGTACTTGGAGGAAACCCAGGCAAGCACAGGGAGATCATACAAATACCATACAGATGCTGATCTTCCTCTGATTTAAACCCAGGGCCCCTGCGCTGCAAGACAACAGTGCTAATCACTGAGCCACAGTGCTTTTATTCCTAAGATACAAAATGAATCCTGTTTCTTTGAGGCCTCACTTATTTTGTACTCTTCATTTGCGACTTTGGGATATTCATTGGGTGCCATTGCCTAGCTGCAGAGTCCTCTTAAGAATATTTGGCCAACAATTCCCCATGTTAGACAATCTAAAGATTGAAAGATTTATGGGACTATGATGTGGATGACCCATCGTAAGGATTATGGTTGGGCGAAACGATTAGTTAAGATCCAGATTCGATCCAAAATTTCCAAACATTTCTGGTTTGCCCAAACACCAAACTTTTGGGATTCATCATTGACGAAAACACTATTATACTCTGGCCTTTCGTTAGACCCCAGAGTATAATAATTGGAGGGCCAGAGGAGGTAAGGGAAAATAACAAATACTTATATTGATCTTGCCTCACCTCTTCTGGGCATCCGGTAGTCCCCGGCATCCTCTTCACACCTCTTCTGACCTCCAGCTGACATCATGAATCCCAGGGTCACCACTGAGGCCCAATCACCCTGGCACTGTAAAGATGCCCAGGCGAGGAGAGGCAAGGTGAGTATAAGTGTTTGTTATCTTTCTCATCTCCCCTGGGCTTCCACTTATTATACTTTGAGTACATACTATAATATTCCCAGAGTATAATAACAGCACTTCTGGTTCTATACAAACAAGATCGGTATGAAACGAACCGGAGGGCTGAACCTCATGAATATTTGTGAAACAAATCTCGTGAGGTTCACCCATCTCTGGTAAAGATAAATAGATTGTAAGCTCTTGCGAGCAGGGCCCTCACTTTTGTGTGAATTGGTTTATTACTCTGTAATGTCTCATTTTGTCTGTACATGAAGCCTGTTATTTATAAAGTGCTGCAGATTATGTTGACTCTATGTAAAAATTCAATAATATAGGATTTACTAGTAGAATTACCCGGCTATTTTTTTGTTAGTATTTGGTTAGAAACTTTGTTTGCTTCTAATATGAATCTCTCTGCTGCTCGCCTGTCTCAATGA
The DNA here is from genome assembly GCA_947044405.1 of Leptodactylus fallax. Classification (NCBI taxonomy): domain Eukaryota; kingdom Metazoa; phylum Chordata; class Amphibia; order Anura; family Leptodactylidae; genus Leptodactylus; species Leptodactylus fallax. The sequence goes on along the minus strand of CAMRHE010000130.1, from coordinate 3,166,352 downwards.
GACTGCAGTCGTGGGTCAATCTGTTCTAATCTGTGTGTATGTCAGTGAAGCTAAGAAAGAAGGACCTGCAAGCTGGGTTGTTATGGAACCCCGATCTAAAACAAAAATAGCTGGGTTGTTATGGAAACCTGGTCTAATCTGTGTGTATGTCAGTGAGGCTAAGAAAGAAGGACCTGAAAGCTGGGTTGTTATGGAACCCCGATCTAAAACAAAAATAGCTGGGTTGTTATGGAAACCTGGTCTAAAACTGTGTTTATGTTAGTGAGGCTAAGAATGAAGGACTTGTGAGATGGGTTGTTATGGAAACCTGGTCTAAAGTAGAAATGGGTGAACGGACTCGTACCGAGCCATGTTCGACCCGAATATTTCAAATTGTTTGTTTTTTTTTACCAAACCGAACAAATGAATATTCATCTTCGGTGAACTAAAAGGGCTGTCATATTATACCCCAGAGTATAAAAAGTAGAGGACCAGTGAGGTGACAAAAATAAAAAACATTCATACTCACCTTCTGTTACCTGTGTCGAGCCTCCTCACATTGTCTGGCACTCTTTTGTAATTTTATGTGTCTGGGGTCACCGCTGAGGCCTGTGAGTGGGCCACCAGTGATCATATGGGCGTGCCAAGCGTCATGAAGTTATGATGCTCAGTGTGCTCATGTTACTGCTGGGGCCCAATCACAGGCCTCAGTGGTGACCTCAGGTTCATGATGTCACAGGAGAGCGCCAGACATCACAGAGTAGGTGAGACAGAGCGCAGGACGCTGTGAGGAGTCCCAAAAAAAGGTGATGGAAGGTGAGTATGAATGTTTTTTTTTTTTTTTTTTACACCTCCCCTGAACCTCCACCAATTATACTCTTGGAACTGAAGAGACCCCAGAGTAAAATAATGACACTTTGACATTGACATAAGTTCGGCTGTGTTTGCCTTAGAGAGCTAGAAATTGGATAGATAGGTTCCTAGGAGCCCAAAGCTGCAGCAAGGCCATCTGACCACTGAACAAGATGTCACTGGCCAGCATAGAGAATGTGGTGCACTCCCATTGCCTCTTCAAACAGTAGATTGCCAGGGGTGCTGGATGAATGGGACCATTCTAAGGGTATGTTCAAATGGAGGAAATTTTCCTAGCTTAAAAATTCAGCTTCAGGAATTTTTGTAGCTGAAAAATTCAGCTGCAGAAATTTTTGTAGCTGAAAAATTCAGCTTCAAGAATATTTCCTAGCTGAAAAATTCAGCTTCAGAAATTTGAAGCTGAATTTCTCCACCAGGTCAAAGTCCATGCCAGAATTTGCAAATTCTGCACCAACCAGGCAGAAATTTTCTGTCTCCCATTCACATCAATGAATGGGAATCCGCCTCAAATTTAACTCCAAATTCATCCATGTGAAACTTCAAACATCAATATCTCGAGAAATCCCCTTCAATGATTAATTTCTGTGATTTGAACAATTGAATAATATTTTATTTATGAAGTGAACAATTAAAAATCAAATATAATAGTATAGGAAGGTGTTGCCAAATATATGTGGTTAATGGTCCCTTATTACATTTCACTGCTAGGACCATAGATAACCAGTCTGTACACTAATATTGTAATAATTGTAATATATGTACACTACGGTGACTGATAGGTAGAGAGTAGAGACACTTGAAGTTGAGCACCATGCAAAATTTACACCTATACCTGTATTATACTGATGTTTTTGTATGTGCCAGATGGGATTTTGGGCTCCTTCTCGCACAAAAGGGAGATGCAACTTCTACATTTGATGCAGTTTTAGGAATATATTTTGTGAAGCCTTTAAGACTGGATTCACACGTGTAGATGCGGATTTATTGTGGCAGGATTTCTAATGTGCTATCTGCACTAAAATTCAGCAAAAAAGTACAGTACAAAGTAAATAGTGTTTTAACGAAGATCTTTCACCAACTCTACCAACTCCAGCTCTTTGCGTCCTTCAATATGTTTCGCTCCAGTTACAGCTGTAATTTTTTTTATCTAGCCCCCCCCCCCACACACACACACACACCATTTTTGAGCTATGTGTGCTGTTAATTTAGGCACTCAATATACTAAATGGACTATCTGCTGTAAGGTGGGTGCTTCTGGGTTGGAGCAGAAACCCTGGGACCACCCATCTGACAATATATAGAGTAATTAGCACACTGGATGCTGAAAGTAAAACATTAATTGCTCAGGAATGGTGGGGGCTACAGAATAAATTCCGTCTGTGCTTGAATCAATGGAGTAGTGTCTATTGAGGAATGCAAATAGTGGGCGTTTCACTCACAATATATAAACTTGCAGCTCTTTCTAGCCATGGTGCAGATTCATAAATCCACAGGATGTGCTATCTGTTGAAAAAATTCTGAGAATTTTCACAGCAGAACTCATTTACTGCACTGCCATGAGTGAAATACACACCAAAATCTGAATGTGCAGATGTGATTTCAGTGTCAATTTTTGTGTAAATTTAATGCTGTGTCTGAACTAATATATTGGATTTAGTGCACAAGACTTGACCTGTGCTTGCAAGATCATTCTCCGCCATCCAACCTGCTTTATTTTCAGATGAGAATACCTAAACCCAAAACTGAGCTCTTTATTATACAATGTATCTGAAGAGTCTCCTTCTTCTATACTACAACTTATGTGAAACTGGTGGAGGGAGCTTAAATGGATTTACTAGTGGAGATGGCTCTACGGTGTAATAGCCAAGACCGTACTATAATAATATTTTCCAACCCTGTTTTTTGCAGAACACGTCCTTAAATCTACAAGTGGCAGAGAAATCTCATTTATAGCCATATTGTCTGCAACTAGAAAAATTACACATATAGCATGATATTGCTCCCCCACAGACTGTAGGTGTCGCTTTATTGGAAGTGTGGCAGATTAAACTTTACACTTAAGAAGAGATCTGCATTTTACATTCCTTATATTATGGGATTATACTTATATTTGTATATTGTAGATTTAAAATCCATAATGTCTGCATATCTAAGGATTAATCCCTTGAAATAGTGAATGTGTTTAAAACTACAGACTATGTCAGCAGTGTAATGTAGTGTCTCTGGGTTCACGCTGGGAAGTTCATTACATTTAGATGATCGCACTACTTATCGGTCTCTTGAAACTTGTGAATGATGGTGACTTTGTAAATGGTAAAGGCAAAGGCAGAGCAGTGGTTACAAGACAGGGAAGCATCATGTAATATGAGGAAATATTTTACTTATGTAGTAGATGATATACATATAAAATAATGTCTGTTCTTCATGCCAAATGACTGGACCAATCTGCACCAAATTTGGCATATAGGTAAACTAGGTGTTTCTGAAGCTTTCAGCTTCTTTCAGATCTTTTCACCTTCCAGCTCTCTAGGACCTACCATTTTCAACATGTTCAAATATAGCACCACTGGCTTCCACAACAATGGCCTTCCTCCATATCACATCACATCACATGAGCTGTATTAACCAATATAAGCTTGCAGGTTGTTCATTCTTAGCCTCACTGACATACACATAGTTTTAGAACAGGTATCCATAACAAGTCAACCATTTTTGCTCTAGTCCAGGTTTTCATAACAACCCATTGACATATTCACAAAAGCAAATATGGCACCACTGGCTTCCACATCAAAGATCTTCCTTCATATCATATCACATGACCCGTATTAGCCAATAGAAGCTTGCAGATCCTTCATTTTTAGTCTCACTGACATACACACAGTTTTAGAACAGGTTTCCATAACATCCCAGCGACATATTCACAAAAGCAAATATGGCACCACTGGCTTCGGCATAAAAGTCTTTCCTCCATATCACATCACATTACCCGTGTTAGCCAATTGAAGCTTGCAGGTCCTTCATTCTTAGCCTCATTGACATACGCACAGTGCTAGACCAGGTTTCCATAACAAACCAGCTATTTTATAAGATGTTGGCATACTATCAGTAGGAAAATGTTTTTAGCTTACAACAGATAATGGTGGGGGAAACGAAGGATTGAGCATGTTCTCTGCCATAAATTTATTTCCCTCTTGCTATCGATAATATATGCCTGTTTGGCTAGAGTAGGTCGATGGTCGGAGGAATAACTATTGATTAAACAAGCATAATTAATGGTATATAACCACCTGTAGTCTTATGTGACTATATTTAAGGGGTATTTTAGCCAGCAACAGTTGTCACATATCCACTGAAAACGTAATAAATGCTAGTTTGCTGGGGGTGCTCAGTTATGATCATCAATGACATAGAACTTGTATGGGGTACATACTCGATAGCCACTCCATTAAAGCTCCTCCTAGCCGCAGTTTTGTAGTAGGGGGAACAGCAGATTGGAATCCTGTTTTTGCAATCAGTGGGGGTCCCAGTGGTTGGACCCCATCAGTCATGCATTCATCATCTATTGCAGGAAACCAGCAGTGAATTTGTCTGAATCCTGTGTTAATGTGCTTCCTAATTTTTAGCTATAACAGTAAATTGATGCTCTTATCACTTTTTGAGATTATATCTGTTTTTAGCCACTTTGCTTTCTTTATGAGATCTGCAAATGTAATAAATTATAGCACAAATTTGGAGACCATTAGCATATTTATAGAAGAAATTGTATTGCTCATTTATCCACTTTTTCCTAGAGTGAGAAAATTTCATTTTGACAACTATTCCTCCTATTTGAGATCTTCTATATACTGTATAGTATGAATTTCATTGCATCTTTTTGAACCTTCTCGCTGAAATCCTTTTTGTGAACTAATGCCCTCAACAGTACTACATAATGCAAATGTGACAACAACAGTGCTTCAAAACTAGCGAAATAATATATTACTATGATTACTATCAGCTTTACATGCAGCAGACTGGCATTGCGTGCCATAATTTAGTTTATGATCAATTATTCCTCTTAATCGTTCTCTATTATAGAGTCACCCAATGACTATTTGTTATAATGTATCCCCCCTGACAACTTTAGCTGGTACTGTATGCCATACCCTGCTCTACGCATTTCTGTGCCTTAGGTAATACAGTATGTCTTACCTGTCTATGAACACCCTGAAAATAGAAGTGTCCTACAAGATCTTGTCGTGGTTTCTTAGGTGCGAGGCTCTCGCTGACCCATTGTATCTGAGGGGAATCAGTATGCAAACCCACGGCGGAAAGCTCTCGAAAAGGAGAGAAATTTCAGGTGGAAAACCACCTCAAATTCCTCTCCAAATTCCTCAGTGTGAACCTAACCTTTATCAGTCAAAATTAAAGCAACCACCCAAGCCCCCCCTTACTTAAAGGCCATCTTTTCCTTAGTGGTAGTTTGGTACTCTGTATATGCAGTTTACTCTTGCTGCGAGGAAAATCAGCTTTCCAAGTGGTGACTTTCCAGATAGACTTGCATCTACTTACAGCAGACAATCTGTGAAGGCAAAGGCGTAGCTAGGGGATTAGCATGGGGGAAAACAAGCATGCCCAAGTGAACCCCCAGCTCAGGTATACCAATATTATCAATATATGGTGAACGCATAGTGGTAGATAGCGGCTCTACACAGACCTCTGAAGAACATGTTGGTGAATACAGAAGTGACATTCACATTAGTAATTCACAGTAATAATTGACATTTCTCATCTCTTCCATCTGGACCGCCATGACCACTTCTTCCAGCTGTGACTTGTCTCTGTAAAGTTTGCAACTCAGACATCTTTGGCTTTTTACTTTTCCAGACACCTGACCCACATTGTCCTCACCTACATAAAGTCTCTAACCCCAATTATAAAATATATAACATAACCCCCCCAGAATGAATAAATGTCTTTAAATTGTGCATCTTTAAATTGAAAATGTCTCTGTCCCTTTAAATAGTGCCCCTTATTAATAATGCCCCGTGTGTTTCTTAATTAAAGGGGTTTTCCAGGTCAACAATAAAAAATCAGTGGGGTTCCAACACCTGGTACCCTTGTTGATCAGCTGTTTGAAGGGACCATGGCACTTGTGTAAGCGCTGTGACCCTTTTCTCTGTTTACATAGTGTCATTCATCTTATAGTGGCCATGTAATATAACTACAGCCTTGTCCTATACATGTCTATGGAACATGGCTGTAATTACATCACACGGTCACTATAAACAGACAGCATGTGATATAAACAGGTGCCATGGCCCCTTTAAACAGCTTGTTAGTGGTGGGGAGTCCACTGATCCCTTATTGATGATCATAATGCCCCATAATTTCCCTTTATATAAGTGATCCCCCTTTATAGCCATAATGTCCCCTAATGAACCTTAACATAAATGATTCCCCCCTTTATAACCATAATGCTCCATAATTGCCCTTTATATAAATGATCCTCCCTTATATTATTATGAGTTCCACAAATGCACTAAAAAGTGCATACTCATACTCACTAATAAAAGTTATACTCAACTACCTGTGATCCCTTGATGGATGGGGATGATGCAGCCACCACTGCCTCCTCTTCTTATGCTGCAGAAAGATTGGAGTAAGCCTACATCCACAGAACATCTGTGCTTAGTTCTCCAAGATGGTGGGAACAACCTCCCTGCCGAGTTCCTTCAAAAACTGTCTGCAAGTGTACTTAGAAGAACTGATGAAAGGCAAAGGATGGTCATATCAAATATTGATGGGATTTAGATTTCTATAAAATAATCTATTATCACTTCTATTTTTGAGAGTATTCTTACTTTGCAACAATTTTTCCACACCTGCCTAAAACTTTGCTATATATATATATATATATATATATATATATATATATTTTATGTATTTCTTGTCATAGTCACAAAGCAATATAGCAATCAATTAATTGCATCTGAACGCCTGCCACCTCTTGTCCACCATTAACAAAAGAAAATGTCATTAGACAATTCTGGAGAGGACCGCTTTTGCCCCTGAAGTGGCTAAGTGAGTGGCAGGACCGCTCCAGGGGTAGGAGGTGAAGGGAGCCATCTGAGAAAGATAACAGGGCCATTCAGAGCTGTGAACTCTCCCCACAAGCAGTCCGCCTATTGAACCGCTGAAACTGCTCTAAAGAGATTTAGCCCAAAGCAGTCTCCCAATCACCAATTAGACAAATATTAATATCAATTAAGCTGTTATACAGCATAGGTTTCATATAATTACCTTAATGGCCTGACGCTTTTTTTTTGTCCACTCTTTTTTTTCAGCAGCGATTTCTTAAACAAACTTTGTCTTTTGTGTGAGGGGCCTAAGAAAATTTCCAGCAGGGAGCTGAGCTTTTGTGATGGTTTCTAAAGAGACAGGGGGAATGTTCTATTTAATGACAAACACCTACTTTAAAGCATTTCTTGTTCCTCTGCCTGTTCCCACCACATTGGGTTAGCAGGCTCAAAGCCTATTAAGCGTCAAAGACAAAAAAAAAAAAAATAAATAAAATAAACGAGGGTGTTGAGACACATGTGGTGATCTAGAGACACAATAAGATACCCAGACTGGCTTTGCCAGCTCACGGAGAAAGCAGAGTTTCAATTAAGGCTTTAGTGAGAGGGCATATCCGTTCTTCCCAATAGGACAAAGAGCTGGAGAGAGGGGCTGAGTGATAGAGGTGAAAAACATCTAACTTGCAAAACAAGACAAATCTGTCTCATTGAGTTGCTTGTGGGTTGAGTACTAATTAAAAAGAGAATTCTCAAACCTATCCTGTCTTCTATTGGAGTGTTTGCACAATGCACATTGCCTGCTTTTCATTTTCCTCTCTCATTGCCTGTTTATCAAACACGGGTTAGAAATGGACCCAGATGCGGTACTGTGAAAGCAGCTTGCTAATAAGGGTGCAGCTTGCATTACAGCTTTTTTTTTTTTTTGGGGGAGGACGAAGGGGGTGTATGTTGAAGAAAAAATAAAAGTAAAAACAAAATCATGGAGATTTATTTAAAAAAAAAAATATATACATATATATATATATACATACACATATAAAATATTATATATAATTATTTATGAGCGGTTTCATATATAAAGGTGTCTATACAGTATACTGGTTATGTTGTCGGTCAGATGAAAGTTAAAATGGCCATACATGTTAGATTTCAGATGGCTGAGATGTGGCCATCTGATCAATGATGGGATCACTCATACAAACAAATCCACCTTCAACATAAACAATTAAGATGCCCAATCAAATAAAAAAAACAACAACAATGCGCAGTCTTTGCAAGTTCAGCCAAAAGCAGTTGATAATGCCAAGCAATATTTTCAGCCGACGGAAATCTAATGTGTATGGATAAATTAAGATTGACCATCCACTTTAGATGTTTAGACCCGCCCATATGAGTATAATACACATTTGGTTTGGCCAAGCATGCAGGTGTTCTTAGTGGGGAGAAGGGAATAAGCTGCCACCAGACATCTCTGGCAATGGATTGTCTCTCTTAGGGAAAAAAAGAGTGACCATGTTGAAATCCAGCAGCCAGACTTTTTTTACCCCCTGCATCTGCCATTAGATAGAATTGGAGCATAAAACTATGATCACTGTAATTGGTTGTCGTCCTTAAAGGGTATTTCCATCTCGGACATTAACGGTATAATATACCTACAGGATATAACATAAATGTCTGATAGTTGAGGGTCCCAACTCAAGAATGAGGTCATGTGCATCTTCCTTTCTATCTGCATCTTTACCCTCCACTAGTAGCTGTGTCTAATGAATGTCCTTGACCAAAATCTCACGTGTACTTTGCTGCAAGTCCAATTAATAATTCTATCTATGCTTTACTTACCTGAGTATGGACCTGAGTATACAAGTATCATGTATATATGATTAATGGGTTGGGACGTTATCGAAGTGCTGCTGCTACCCTATATACCATTGAGGTCATGTGACCCCATTCCACATGGCCACTGTGTATAGACAGGTGGCGGTGTATGTACGGCTTTCTCTATCCACTCCTCTTGGAGTAAAATAATTTTATTGATTGGAAAGGAATTCCCGTGATTTCACTCATGTCTAGAGATGTAAATCCACACCCCAGGGTCCCAATATAAATCCTAGTGATATGCATGTCATATGTTGAGACTACCCATGTAAATGCCAAATTTTTAATGCAATACCAGACCTTTGTTGGTTCCTTAGAATAAATACCCCAACTAGTAATTCCTAAAATAGTTTCCCTATGTGTTTGTCAATGGCCTTGGTATAGACATGAAGTAGCATGCAGGAAATAGTCATTGTGTTATATCAGATATTGTTACTTGCCATGTATACTAAGTTATATTAATGTCACTGTAATATTACAAGCATGGCTAGAACAGGGAAATATCCTTATAAACCACATAGTTCCGGATTATCCCTATACCTGGTTTCACTGAATAAGTTAAGATGGACAAAATGATATTAATGACAAGGAAATAGCTGCAGGTTTTCGAAAATAAAATCTCTTCATTGCCTTCTGAATCTAACTGGGTGTATAGGGAACATACTGCATCCCGGACACTAGTAACCACTTAATAGGGCTGTAGTAGCAGACCCCTGTCTCCACCTTGTGGCTCCCACCTAAAATGTTTGAAACAATCTGAATATTTGTTTGGAAACAAAATAATTACAATAATAATAATCTTTATATCGCGCCAACATATTCACAACCATAGTTAACATATATAATAATAACCACAATACAACATAGAGGCGGGAAAAATGAATATAGGAGTATATATAAAACACACATCTACCATTTTTAATTCACGCCCATTACTACAGTGTTAAAAAAGACAAATGTTAATGGAGACAAATGTTTTATCTGGACACCTGAACAGGATCCCAATGCATGTGTATGACTGTGACTAAGATACATGGCTTGGCTATAAGGTACAAAACAAAGGCGTTGTATATGAAGCAAACATTAAAGGGGTTTTCTGAAAGTTAAATATTGATCCTTATGATAGGTCATCAGTATTTGATTTTTGGGGTCTGCCCCCCCAACTGTCACTGATCAGCTGTTTGAAGAGACCGTAGCATTAGCGCTACAGCCTCTTGACTGAATATCAATCACAGCACCGTACATTGTGTAGAGGCTGTGCTTGGTATTGCAGATCAGTCCCATTCACTTGAAAGCCACCATGTGACAAAGAAATGTGACGTCACTGGCCTGTGAAGTGAAAGTGGTATTCATCCACTTTCAGCAGTTGATCTGTGAAGGTTCCCATTGTCGGACACCTAACAATCAGATATTGATGACCTGTACTAAAGATAGGTTGTCAATGTTTATGTAAAGATGTCATCTTTTTAATGTTACACAAACTTGGTAGAATTTACATCACATTTAAATAGGTTATTCAAGAAGACTACATACTGTTGGCCTATCCTTAGAATAAGTCACCAATATAACGTTATCAGTAAAAACAAGACACTCTGTAAGCAGTGACTGACCAAAGTGCAGCAACATACAGTAATAGTAATGGGCAATGGCAAATCTGACACTGTATTATAAGATTGCCCTATTGCAAAAAAGACTTAACCACCTTAGATTATTGTCAATGAAAGTGTATATGTATGTATGAACTGCATTCACACCACAGACAGTGAAGAAATTCTCCTTCCCCCCACTCCTATGATATTTTCTGCCTGTCTAATTGATCAATTCTAACTAAGGAGGATGGGAGTAGGGGTAGTAGCTGTGATGTCAATGGTAGGCCAAGTACACTGAAGTGACTCCTCCAGCCCACCTCTCACATTGGACAATATTGAGGGGGCTTGCAATGTACCTGATGGTGGTGGTAGTTCCCAAAGGGCTCTTCCAGTTGGGAGAGGAGATCTCTCCTGGTGAGATGGTGTTTGGAAGGGCCTGATGATAAGTGCAGGAACAACTCAGGAGGCAGCAGTTGTACCAATGATGTACCATTACTGAGGTAATAACAGGAACCAATGCAACTTCCCCGATGGGAGTAGTAGTATGGGTTTCTATTGTGGGTGCCTACACCAGACTTGATATGAGGGATGCCCAAGGTTAAAAGGATAACTTCTGTGCCTTTCAACTGTGTTCCAATAAATCTATATTCTGCCTCCGCCAATATGTCTATAGGGACTGAGATTAAATGAAGTCTCAAGGAACACTGGCTACTTGGATTTTGCAGGGTCCTGGCTAGGAGACTCTGGAAACCTCAACTTCTCCTCCAGCATGACATTTCTTTCCCTTCAGGGGGGCTTCGGAGAGCACTTTTAGCACTTGTAGCAATGGTGTCTGGGCAACTAGCACTGAAAAGAGTTTAATGTCTCTCCTCAGGGGCTGCACAATCTCTCAGCAGGGTGGCTAATCTTCTAGGCTGCCAGGACTAGACTAGACTATTTTACTGTTGCTGAAGACGTCCAGTCTCCACCCCTAAGCCATGGCCAATGAAAGGGGTGACAGCTCCACAGTGGATTAGTCCAGGGAAGGGGGTTAGCAAAACAGTAGGGAAGCTGTAAAACCGTACATATATATATACATAATACAGAACAATATATACTTCCCAGTGGCAAATAGATAATACAAAAACATGTAAGTAGTGTCCACTGCAGAATCATTATAGATGAATGTCTGGTGCTTTCTTGTCTTCATTCTGACTCCCATCTTGTTACCTAATTTGCTTCTTTAATCCGTCATTCCTCTAGGCTTAGCAATCAGTATTTCTATACTTTCCTATTTTAATAGTTTGGCACTTTTTACATCATTTTCATGAATAGCCACATTTAGCGATCAAGTTGTTACGCGAAAGATTACTTGGAGCTTACCATGGAAAATATGTTTTTATCACAAATATAAAGAAAACAGTACAAAAACTCAGTAAGTAGAGTAATCTTTATTCATTAGCCTATTTTGGGATTTCTGGGCCAATCGATTTTTTTTTAAAAAACATTTTTTCATTAATGCATTCCAAGAGCTATAACTTTTTATTTTTTGATCATTAAGTTTCATGAAGGATTGTCGTTTCCAGGATGAGTTATGTTTTAATTGGAACATAAAAGTTAGTGATTAACTTTTTTTTCTTTTCTTTTTTTGTGGGGGAAGCGAAAAAACACCATTTCTGCAATTCTTTTTTTCATTTTTTACAATGTCATGTATTTTAGTCCTTTTGTTGAATAATACCATGTTTTATTAAAAAAAAAAAAAGTCTGAGGCATGGTCACTTGTACAGGACTTTTGAAAACTGGGACCTACATCTATTTGGCATTTATGGTATATTAGAATAAAGATGATAGAAGAAATGTGAACTCTCAAAATGTGAACTAAAAAACTATCAATTTGCTGTTAATGTTTCAGTTCATTGCCAAAGCAGATTAAGCTAGGTTTACACTAGCGTTTGGGTCTCTATTGTTTGGGTCCACATGGGGACCCGAAAGACGGAGACCCTATCCGCTTGAAAAGCGGTTACCCATGAAACCCGTGGACCCCATAGACTATAATGAGGTCTGCTAGGTTTCCGCCCTTTTTCTGTTCGGTTTATACTGAAAATGGCAGAGAGAAAAGTCCTCCTTGCAGGACTTTTCTCTTCAGTGATTTTAAGTGGAATCTGCAGTGGAGTCTACAAAGACTCCAATGCAGATGTGAATCCAGCCTTAGTGTGGTATTACACAATGCCTATTAAGGCTGAGGCCACACATTACAGGAAAGCTGAGTTTTTTTAAGCCAAAGTCAGGAGCAGTGCACCAATGCCAAATCCCCTATTTTTTACAGACCGACTCCAACTCCCGACTCCTTCAGACAGAAGTTGTAAAGCTCCTCTAATTTATGAAAACGCCAGTGATTGATTCTTATGAAAGTAAATATGACACACTTTTTTTTTATCTAATTAATTATACAATATCAATAGCTGTAGAATATAACAAATTTACTCTGTCGGTAAATTTTTTCCAACTCTGACTCTAGCCAAAACTAGCCCTTAGATTGGTTGTAGACGACCGTGGCCATGATCAGTGTGATCTCCATGTATTTCACAGATAGCACACTGACCCATTCTTTTCTATGGGCCTGTACACACGACCATAAATTTCACGGTCCCGTGTGTGGGCCGACAGTCAGGGTCTCAAAATATAGAACATGTCCTATTCCTGTCCAATTTTGCGGCCTGTGCTTCTGTGGCTCCTATTCGTTTAATGAAATGGGCTGCAGAAACACGGCCCATGAACATGCGGCACACAGGGGACATCCCCGTGTTCCCCATGTGCTGCCAGTGCCTTTAATTCACAGACGGCCGGTTGCAGCAGGGTCGTCTGCAAGTGGCCTTAGGCCCTTTGCAGACGACCGTGGGTGAGATCAGTGTGCTATCCGAGTTTTTCGCAGATAGCATACTGACCCATTCATTTCTATGGACACATGCACACGACCATGTTTTTCACTGATCAGTGTGCGAGCCATGAGTTTGCACAACAAAATATAGAACAGGTTCTATTCTGTTCAATTTTTGCAGAACGGACTCTCCCATGGGAGACTAAAAACCTAGGACGGCACACTGATGTACTCCGTGTGTCATCAGTGTGCCGCCCTTTTTCACAGACAAACTAGGGATATCATTAAATGTCTCCTGTGTTTTTTTGTGGTGGATCCACAAACTAGGATCACACACTGATGGCACACTATCCGTTTTTGCGGTCATTCTTCACTGATGCTGAAGAAACACTGAAGACACACTATCCGGAACAACTCAACACTAATTACTACTTAGTTGCCCGCAAAATACACACAGTCGTCTGCAACTAGCCATACGGTAGGTTCACACCTGTGTTCACACCGCTGTAAAAAAGCTGTTACCTGCGGAAACTATAGACTATAATGGGGTGTAGACTATTATGGTGTCCGTCGGGTTTCTGCCCGAAAAGGGTGAAAAATGCAGCGCTTTTCTCTCCGCATTTTTTAAATGGGTTCCGGGACGGAAACCCCGAACGGAGACCGGGCGCAGATGTGAACCCAGCCTTAGTCTGACTCCATAGGTCAGGAGTGGATTTAACAGAAGAAAGAAGTAAAAGTATAAAACTGCAGCAAAATCTGCCACAAAAATGTGTGGCCTGAGGCTAAAAGGTGATTTTCTTGACAGCAAGATTGCACTTTAACACCAAAAAGGCATATTCACATGTAAAGGGTTTATAAGGGATTTTGGTGGTGGCAAAATTTTAAATACCATATATCCCAAGTGCAAATACATATATACTAGTGCAAATACTGTACATTACCTATGTCAGCGAATTTTCTATTTTTTTCAATCATAACTTTTCCAACCAGGTACAGACTGCACAGTTTCTGAATAGTTGAGAGGATTTTGCTACCGCTTGAGGATGAGCTACAAAAGTTTTTCAAAGGACATGTGCAGAATCCTGACTTTTGGAATGCAATAAGAAGTCTCTATAAAGGTGAGATGTATTGGAGCACTCATACTTAGCTCCAATTTATGTTACAAAGTGTGACTGCATTTTTACCAGGCACTAGCTTATTTGGGGAAATCTTCTTAAGTTTTAATCCATTAAGAGCCATTCAAAGAAAAACAAACAAACAAAGCTTTAACCAGTTCAATGACAACAGACAGAACAAACAAGCAGCAGGGGGAGGAAATCCCAGCAATTTTAGGATCAATAGCTTCCCTGCGTGTGTGCTCTTAGGTGACGAAAGGTAGAACAGATCTGCTGTGACTGCTGGGGGAAAAGAGGGGAAGGGGGATGAGAATTAGATAGTGTTTGTGAAACAAAAAAGTCTCAGAAGACGCCCCTGGAAATATAAGGTCTTTCTGTTGGAGAAACTGACAACTTATGCTTCATGCGGAGTATGTGTTGTTTCGAGGAAGTGCTCTAGGAATGACCCAACAGGTGGGCTCTGTTTAAGTGACAATAGTGCAGACACTGCACCAAGGAAAAAAAAAGTAAAAGATTCATTCGTCTTTAGATTTAATGTAATTACAAGGATATTTGGAATTGGACCTCGCCAACACAATGGGGCAGATTTATCAAGCCCTAATTCCAGTTTGTGGGGGTCAAAAAGTTGCACACCTCAGGATTGTTACTTTTTAACACCACTTTTAACAAAACTTGTCGTTAGTGGTGTTTTTATGCCACCCTGTCACTTTCGGAGAAGGCAGCTTGGCAAGGGCATGCTGTGAACGATTTTCTGGTGAATATGATACCTGAAATCTATGCCAAATCTGTGAGCTGGTGAAGATTTCAATAGAGGGCGTGGGCTGTTCCTGATTTATGATTAGGAGTGTACCTCGTCATAAATCAGTAGAACAGGGATTATCAAGACTTGATGCATTTTTGCCTAGGTATACAGGGCAGCAAATATTGTCGTGTCGCCCTGTGACTCCTTCACCAATATAGGTAAATATCGTCATATGGAGACCCCAAGTGTGCTGCAAAATCTAGAGGCAAAAAACGAGTACTGCTGGGTTCTTCTGTGACTAAAAATTGTGGTCACAGCACTCTGAGGTGAAGGAGTAGCAGGACAGCATGGAGATCTTTGTGTCACCCCCTCTACCTCATAGATTGTAAGCTCTTGTGAGCAGGGCCCTCAGTCCCAGTGTGTGAATTGACTATTTCTTTGTAATGTATCTTTTTTGTCTGCACTTGAACCCTACAAATTGTACAGTGCTGCGGAATATGTTGGCGCTATATAAATAAAATGCATTATTATTATTATCTTTGGAGACACAGCCACAATCTCCATGGTCGTCCGAGGGCGGGTGTGTTTGGGTTGGAGCCACAATTGCTGTTTAGCCTTAGACTTACTGCAGTAGTTGTAAAGATGCCCAGACATCTTCAAAAGTCGTCAACTGAATGCTCCTGTTGACCAAACGCTATCCATACAAATGCACACCATGTTTGGTCAAATGTGCTTGGGTTTCCAATGGGAATAATAAATCTTTTCCCACAAAACTATATCTTAATCTGTTCAGTAAATCCTGCTCTATAACATGCTTCCCACAGACCGGTCCAGGTGAGATTTCAGTTTAGCTCTCTGGCCTGGCTGTCACTCAAAGAAGGGAGGGGGGAAGGCGGGTGTTTTTGGGCAGTGTGGGGCATAGCAGTTTGGAGCAATGGAGCCGCCCTTGATGCTCCAGGCTGCTCATATAAGTGAATATCTCAGGAACAGAGGCATGAATTTTCATAGGGAAAAAAAGGGTTACATTGTGGTAAACCTGACCTATCTTATTGTGTTGCTGGTTTAATATACTTCACCCTGGTGACAGATTCCCTTTAATGTGACAATACTAACATCACAAATGTATGTAGCAGTGTAGCGAGCACATGTGTTAGGGGACAGATCCTGGGTTTGAACCTAATCTTGAGGTGACCCTCTTACCCTGTATTTCCAACATACAGTCATAGTTGTATTCTTTGTCAGTAAACATGCTATGATCTGATCAGAATGAATGTGTAGTGTGTACAGAGCTCTCTGCTGTAATTCATTGATCGCTCTCCCACTCTATTTGCTTGTTAAGCTGTCCAGCTGAGGTCAAGAATAGACCACAGAGTGGAGCTCCAGTACAACAACTGGCCAGGGCCGGGTCTAGTGACTGCAGGGAACCGCATGACATGGACGACATGAACACTTTACAAGCTGTTTGTTACCTAAACTAAACATTCCCGGCACGTGAATGGTGTGTGGATGAGTAATACCAAGCACAACATCAATGTGAAAAAAGAGAGAGATTTAGTAGCAAGATATTGTGCCCACACAAAAAAAACTTGTAAGATAAACCTGAAACTTTAATAAAAATTGGATGCAGAACTGGAAAAAGTATATAAAGCAGTCACACTGAAAATGGTGCATGCAATAACCGGATTGTAGCTGATTTATCACTATCAAGGCTATACAGCAAGTATTGTGCAGATCACAAATACGACGTGGTGCATTGCAATGAGACCTTGTCCTAAATGTTTTGTATCAGATCAAGTTTTACTCTACATTATCCCTGTCAACAATCAGGTGTTGGCTTCAGGAAATAAGTAAGTAAAGCGCGTCGTAAAACTTTCTACATGAGACCACAATACTTTTGACCTGGCCCACCCTCTCTGAGGTTCGACACACCTGTTTTTATGTATGTCATGCCCCATTTTGTGACATGGGCAAGCCAATGTGATGTCCACACACTTTTTTGGGACATGAATGGCACATAAAGTGCCCATGTTGTGTAAAATGACATCCACCAGACACAGGAGATTTTAGGATGTCATCTCTCTTTTTGGGAGCCTTCCAAAAATTCCAGGAGAGTTGACAAGTATAGTTTAAATACAGAATAGCACTTGAACTTCAGCCGCAATACATGGTCTATACATTTCCATACTGTGCACTGTATCCTGCACACAGTCATGTAATCATTAATACAGGTGCATCTCAATAGAATATCTTTGAAATGTTTATTTCTTTCAGTAATTAAATTAAAAAAGTGACCTCCTATATTTTCTAGATTCTTTACACACAGAGTGTTCTATTTCAAGTGATTTATTTCTGTAAATGTTGATTATTGATTACAGGTAATGAAAACCCAAATCGAAGAAAATTAGAATATTGTAAAAAAGTTCAGTATTGTAAATTCAGTGTGTCACCTGCCAAGGTTTCCTAAGCCTTTAAATGGTCCCACAGTCTGGTTCAGAAGGACACACAATCATGGAAGACGCTGATTATGAATTGTATTACTGAATTACTGGAATGAATGAACGTTTCAAAGATATTCTAATTTATTGAGATGCACCTGTATGTCATATACACGTGGCATCACCTTGTAAAGTTTTACTCTAAACATTCCGGTTGGCCGATGCACCAAGGATGTTGTGAAATCTTTCGGGCAAGGTCAAATCTCTTTTGGTGTGTGTGTCATGCCCCTTTTTGTGATAAGGGCAAGGCGGTGTGCTGGCTACACCTATTTGATGGGACACCACATATACAGGGTGCTAAATGTTTCCATACAGTCATATGCTTATGGTATTAATATGTGATATACACATAGCATCACCTTGTAAAGTTTTCATATTCACAATTGCAATATCATTTTATTTTAAATGCTCAGTATCCACTATGGAAATACAGAAAGAAGTGGTAATGTGCTGTATTTACTAGGAAAATTCTTCTATGGTGCAACAAAAACAAGACTGTCCACATTTGAGGCAGGAATGAAGTCAAAGCCTGCTTGTAAGTTGGAGAATAATATCAGGTTTCTCTTGTGATAATAATGGCAGCTAATAAACATCAGTCACCAATGGGACTCCCAACAATCACTAGAAAAGTGACCCCAAATTATTCATCCTTGCCAATGCTTTCCAATGTTGGTAGAAGCTCATCACAAATTTTTTCAGGTAAAACCTAGACCCTTTTGGCATGACCATGTCCCTTTGTGCTCCTTTTTGTGTGTGTCAAGGCCCTTTTTGTGATGCAGGAAAGCCAATGTGCCCCTTTTTCGAGACATGCTCGAGACATAAAGTGCCCACCTCAAATTTACAATGACAGGGAGCCTGGCAGATGCAGGTGTATTCCTCCGAGTCCGAGACATTTACCCACTCTTCTTGATCTCCAGGATGTCACTCATCTTTTCAGGAGCCTCCTGGAAGTTCCAAGAGAGTTAGCAAGTATGTCCTTGCTGCAATGAGGAGGTGTTTTAATACAACTTTGAGCATGTACTCTGCAGCTCCATTTTTGACTTTGGGGCTGACAGAAATAGCTGAAAACTCTATTTGTCTGTTTACATCAGTCCCATAGACTTTGACTAGAGCAGGAGTCACAAAATTGTATCCAGGTTCTTCAAAGATAAAAAGATTAGGATTAAGTCTGAGAGAGGATTTACATCACATTTTACCAAATCCTGCACCTGTGTGAGCGGCAGTGGTATATTTATACAGAGAACAGAGGTTACATCCAGGCATCAGTGCTGCAAGGAGCCTGGAGTCTCATCTGCCATATATAAACAAGCAGAAGTACTTGGGCGGTGCTGGGGTATGATGGCATTTTACTATCATTTCTAATTCATGTAGAGAGTTAAGAAGAACTAATCTTCTGAATTAATTCCTTAGAGGGGTTGTCCAGGATTTTAAGAAAACTGCCTAACAGAAAGCAATAGTATGAAATAATTCCCCACAATTTCAGCACCACCACTCCAATAGTCCCCACCAGTCCTACAGTGATGACATCACATACATCCTACAGTACATTCAGCTGGTGCCTGGCATCAGAGGGGATGCAGATATGTATAGCATATGATATGAGGACACTGATTGGCTGGTGAATGATGTATATGATTTCTCAGCTATACAGCCAGCATGCACCACCAGAGTCGTCTTGTTGAAGTCATGGCGGAGTTCATGGGTAAGTATTGGTCATTTATTATTATATACTATTGCTTGTCCGTAGACAATCCCATACAACAAACTGACTTATCTTGAAGTCAATGCTGGCAAAGTGCAACTTACGACCTGCAACCAAAAATCCAGCAAGTTTGGAATTTTTGCACCTGTTATATTTTGCGTTATTACCACATTCACAGCTAGGTCCTGTACTAGGCAAAACCTGGTGAATAGTTTTTACTTGAGTTGTCTCTTTAAGGGCTTTTGAGCTGCTTTTGATGCCCTTTATAAGTAGTGTTGCACTGATAACTGAACTCTTGAAAAATGGAGAGAAAAACAGCACTAAAACAGCATATGATTTAAGGCCAATGATGTTCATCACCCCATGATGGGGGTTGCTGTATGATTAAATATTTTTTTTATTTTATACCATTGCGCTCTGAAAATCACAGACAACCCCTTTAATAAACATGTACATGAAGTTCATGCACAATACAATAGTATTGCTGTCTATGGTATAAGCAAGTTAATGATTTCAAGTTTAAGCCCTCTAGGCGGCCTAAAAGATTTTTAGGCTGGGCCCTATGTAGCGTAAATGCTGCAATTTAGCAAAAACCGTGTACTTTTAAAGTACCTGCAAAGTTGATGTGATTCTAGCTAATCCCATCCACACACTGCAAAAAAATATCCACAGTGGACACACTGTTATTTCAAAAACCATAACGTTTTTGTAAACCACAGCAAGTCAATTGTAGAAACCTACAGAAACGCTGGTGTTTTCCATATACAGTGGGGAAAAAAAGTATTTAGTCAGCCACCAATTGTGCAAGTTCTCCCACTTACAAAGATGAGGCCGGCCTGTAATTGTCATCATAGGTAGACCTCAACTATGAGAGCCAAAATGAGAAAACAAATCCAAAAAATCACATTGTCTGATTTTTAAAGAATTTATTTGCAAATTATGGTGGAAAATAAGTATTTGGTCACCTACAAACAAGCAAGATTTCTGGCTCTCACAGACCTGTAACTTCTTCTTTAAGAGGCTCCTCTGTCCTCCACTCATTACCTGTAGTAATGGCTCCTGTTTGACATTGTTATCAGTATAAAAGACACCTGTCCACAACCTCAAACAGTCACACTCCAAACTCCACTATGGTGAAGACCAAAGAGCTGTGGAAGGACACCAGAAACAAAATTGTAGACCTGCACCAGGATGGGAAGACTGAATCTGCAATAGGCAAGCAGCTTGGTGTGAAGAAATCAACTGTGGGAGCAATAATTAGAAAATGGAAGACATACAAGACCACTGATAATCTCCCTCCATCAGGGGCTCCACGCAAGATCCGTGGGGTCAAAATGATCACAAGAACGGTGAGCAAAAATCCCAGAACCACATGGGGGGACCTAGCGAATGACCTGCAGAAAGCTGGGACTAACATAACAAAGGCTACCGTCAGTAACACACTACGCCGCCAGGGACTCAGATCCTGCAGTGCCAGACGTGTCCCCCTGCTTAAGCCAGTACATATCCGGGCCCGTCTGAAGTTTACTAGAGAGCATTTGGATGTTCCAGAAGAGTATTGGGAGAATGTCATATGGTCAGATGAAACCAAAGTAGAACTGTTTGGTAGAAACACAACTCGTCGTGTTTGGAGGAGAGTGAATGCTAAGTTGCATCCAAAGAACATCATACCTACTGTGAAGCATGGGGGTGGCAACATCATGCTTTGGGGCTGTTTCTCTGCAAAGGGACCAGGACGACTGATCCATGTACATGAAAGAATGAATGGGGCCATGTATCATGAGATTTTGAGTGCAAACCTTCTTCCATCAGCAAGGGCATTGAAGATGAAACGTGGCTGGGTCTTTCAGCATGACAATGATCCCAAGCACACCGCCAGGGCAACGAAGGAGTGGCTTCTTAAGAAGTATTTCAAGGTCCTGGAGTGGCCTAGCCAGTCTCCCCATAGAAAACCTTTGGAGGGAGTTGAAAGTCCATGTTGCCCAGCGACAGCCCCAAAACATCACTGCTCTAGAGGAGATCTGCATGGAGGAATGGGCCAACATACCAGCAACAGTGTGTGCCAACCTTGTGAAGACTTACAGAAAATGTTTGACCTCTGTCATTGCCAACAAAGGATATATAACAAAGTATTGAGATGAACTTTTGTTATTAACCAAATACTTATTTTCCACCATAATTTGCAAATAAATTCTTAAAGAATCAGACAATGTGATTTTCTAGATATGTTTTCTCATTTTGTCTCTCATAGTTGAGGTCTCTCTCATCATTTTAAGTGGGAGAACTTGCACAATTGGTGGCTGACTAAATACTTTTTTTTCCTCACTGTAGGTATAATTGAAGCAGAAAGTCCATAGAGGAAAACTCTGTGGACTTTCTGTGAAAAGCGATGCAGTTTTTCTCGTAGTGCTTTTTGGCTGCAGCTCACTATGTGGGGCATTAGCCTCAGGAAGTTATCAATAAAATGTAAAAAAAATCTAAAACTTAATATCACTCCTCTTTCTCTATATTACATCTAAAAATAAACAAAAATACATGTAAACACATTAGATATCCTTATGTCTGGAAATGCTTGTATTATTAAAATATAACAGTATTTATCCCAAATGGCGAACGCCATAAAGGGAGAAAAAAATCAAAATGACTGAATCACAATTCTCTGCTGCTTCACCCTCCAAAAAATTTGAAATAAAACGTGATTAAAACGTTACACATTCTCCTAAATTGTATCAATTAAAATTACAGCTTGCCATGCAAAAAATTACCCCTTACACAGTACCATACACACGAATATAAAAAATGTTCCAGTTATCACAATGTAGTGACACAAGTAAATTTAACTTTTTTTCCAAGATTTTTAAAGGCATTTAAGCAGAACACAAATTTTATAAATTTGGTATTGCTGTGATCACACTAACCAACAGAATATAGGTAATGTGTAATTTTAACAGCGCATTGAATGTCGTAAAAATAAAACATGCAAAAAAAGGGAGTACTAGCATTTTTTTTTGTTCCACGCCATTGTAAATTATTTTCAGCTTTTCAGTATACAGTACGGAATATCAAATGGTGCCATTATGATGATGTGGAATTTGTCCTGCAAAAAATAAGTCCTCCTACGGGTCTGTAAATGGATAAATGTTATGGCTTTTGGGAGACAAAGTTAAAGAATGAAAAAAGAAAAAAATTTAAACTTTTTGGGTCACTAAGGGGATAAAGGGGTTGTGCCATTGCAGACACTTATCCTCTCTCCACAGGATATGGGATAAGTGTCAGATCACTGGGGTTTGACCGCTGTGGATAGGGAATAAGTGTGTGTAATGGTAGAACTATTTAAAGAACTTTATTGGCAAAGACTGGACAATATCTGTATTGTAATAACATCATATAATAAAAAACTATCATGTGATATGAAACAAAATATATACATAAATGTAACAAAAATGTAAATACACAGATGTACAAATAGTAATAGATACAGAATGAGGCTGTGTCAGAACACAATGACAGCCTACGGGGATCGGGAAAAGGACTGAGATGACTGTAATTGCCAATCTTGTTTGGGTTTAATTGGTTCTACAAGGAGAACTCACTGGTTTAGGGACTGCAGAAATGTGTGATATGTAACAGAGACCTTATACTGGTAAATGAGACCTAAAAATAAATATATACTCCCACCATTGTTACATGGTAGACTTCCCAGAATGAGCCTCAATGCAACATTTCGTATCAAAGAATTCTGCAGCTAACACTTACCAAACCTCTGCCCCGATTCATTATCTTTTTTGTATTCTTGTGTTTAATTCACTATTTAAGAATCATTGTACAGTTATTTATATGTAAATTTAAGCACAACAGCTTTTTATGTTGCTTTTTATGTTTTTTTTTTTCAGTTTATATCTATAAAGTCAGTGAAATTTTGAAGCAAATAAATCTTAAAATGGTTGTGAATAGAAAAGTCTCTTCTTTTTTCCCCCTCCAGAACAATGCCAGCCTTGTCCATGGGCTGTATGTGTTATTACAGCTCAGATACATTCACTTGTAGGGACCTCATATAGTGTGTCACTGTACAAGGTCTATACACATTGCGCATGGAGTCCCTAAAAGTGAATGTTTTGTTAAGGTAGTCATACATGTTCAATACCTACCAAACAATCACTCAACTAACAGGAGTTATTCCTGGTGCACCCATAAATATGCACGCTTGGTTGGACTGAGTATGCACACGTCGGGAATGGGGAAAAAGGATCAGGTAGGCATGTTGAAATTTCATTACAGGGGTTGTCCGGGGAATAGTAATTCACTACCCTGCGGGTTGCTAATTATGGGTCGTCAAAACCCCTGGGTCATGTGATCTGTTGCAGCATTCACCTCTCCTTTGCCATCGCTCCGTCCCCTCCTCATCTCACAAGTAACCTGTGCTATGTGGCTGGAAGACTTTTTTTTTTATATTTATAAAGATATTTTTTATGAATATTTCCAGCTGTTCTGCAGTGATTTTTGATTTTTTCCAAACTGTAGGAAAATGGCAAGAAAAACTGCACCAAAAGCAGCACATGTGAGACAGATTTTTCTGATATTTTTCCCTGAGTTGCCTTTTTTATCAAGTTACATTGCATTGGGTTATTTATTAGATATGCAGTTAAACCTCTTCGAGGGAACCTTCCAAAACTGCATTGAAAAGTGGTCACCTGAGGGGTGACCTTCATAAAGATGATGACCAGTATGGATAATATATGGTGGAACTGCATATCTGTCACTGAAATTTGGACTAGATAAAGCGGTGGTCATTAGAGACAAGCAAACTGCTTCAGAATAAACCATATTTGTCCCAAATTTTCCAAAAGTTTTGGGTTCAGCTCAAATCTGAAATTTCTGGGATTTGCCACCCATGAACCATTATTTTAATCTGGGGTCTCTTTAGTGGAAGCCTGGGGAGGTGCAGAAACATAATAAACACAGACTCACCTTCCCTCACACCTCCTAGGCTCCAGCAGGGTCCTCGTCAGTGGTCTTCTGACCTCTTCTGTTCTCCTGGGTGACATCACCATTCTATGGGGAACCGTTGAAGTCTGTGACCCCCAAGGCCCATTTCCTGGCCTCAGTAGTCAAGTGGGCACAGTAATGTCAGGATGCTTGAATTAATGCGTCATAACATCAGCACACCCCATGTGACACTGAAGTCCAATCACAGGACTCAGCTTTCCTCTAATCAGGAGGCCAGAAGAGGAACCAGAGGGGGACCCCCCCCCCGAGGCCCCCCGGGTTTTGAGGAAAGGTGAGTAAAAGTTTTTATTATTTTCCCCCACCCCTCCTGGACCTCTACAGTCATGGCCAAAAGTTTTGAGAATGATACAAATATTAATTTTTACAAAGTCTACTGCTTCAGTTTTTCTAATGGCATTTGCATATACTCCAGAATGTTATAAAGAGTGATCAGCTTAACAGCAATTACTTGCAAAGTCAATATTTGCCTAGAAAATGGAACTTTTCCCCCCAAACACATTTTACCACCTTTGCGCCCCCGCCTTAAAAGGACCACCTAACATCGTTTCAGGTGATTGCTCCATTAACACAGGTGTGGGTGTTGATAAGGGGACGGGGCGGGGGATCAATCTGTCATGATTAAGTAAGAATGACACCCCTGGACACTTTAATAGGTTGCTGCACCTCGCCATCATTGTTCCTCTTCTGTTAACCATGGTTATTCTAAGAAACTCTGGGGTATCATCTCTGAAAAAACACGTGCAGTCACCATAGAACTGCACAAAAATGGCACTACCTGGGAAGAGTATAGCAGCTAGAAAGATTGCACCTCAGTCAACAATCTATCGCATCATCAAGAACTTCAAGGAGAGAGGTTCCATTGGTGCCAAAAAGGCTCCAGGGCGCCCAAGAAAGACCAACAAGCGGCAGGACCGTCTCTTAAAAGTGTTTCAGCTGCGGGATCGGGCTACCAGCAGTGCAGAGCTTGCTGAGGAATGGCAGCAGGCAGGTGTGAGTGCATCTGCACGCACTGTGAGGCGGAGACTCTTGGAGCAAGGCCTGGTCTCAAGGAGGGCAGCAAAGAAGCCACTTCTCTCCAGAAAAAACATCAGGGACAGACTGATATTCTACAAAAGGTACAGGGAGTGGACTGCTGAGGACTGGGGTAAAGTCATTTTCTCTGATGAATCCCCTTTTCGATTGTTTGGAACATCTGGAAAACAGCTTATTCGGAGAAGAAGAGGTGAGCGCTACCACCAGTCTTGTCTCATGCCAACTGTAAAGCATCCTGAAACCATTCATGTGTGGGGTTGCTTCTCAGCCAAGGGAATCGGCTCTCTCACAGTCTTGCCTAAAAACACAGCCATGAATAAAGAATGGTACCAGAATGTCCTCCAAGAGCAACTTCTCCCAACCGTCCAAGAGCAGTTTGGCGCTCAACAATGCCTTTTCCAGCATGATGGAGCACCTTGCCATAAAGCAAAGGTGATAACTAAATGGCTCAGGGAACAAAACATAGAGATTTTGGGTCCATGGCCTGGAAACTCCCCAGATCTTAATCCCATTGAGAACTTGTGGTCAATCATCAAGAGACGGGTGGACAAACAAAAACCAACAAATTCAGACAAAATTAAAGCATTGATTCTGCAAGAATGGACTGCTATCAGTCAGGATTTGGTCCAGAAGTTGATTGAGAGCATGCCAGGGAGAATTGCAGAGGTCCTGAAGAAGAAGGGTCAACACTGCAAATATTGACTTGCTGCATTAACTCATTCTAACTGTCAATATAAGCTTCTGTTACTCATAATATGAATGCAATTATATTTCTGTATGTGATAAAAACATCTGACAAACACACATAAAAACCAGAGGGCAGCAGATCATGTGAAAATATAATATTTGTGTCATTCTCAAAACTTTCGGCCATGACTGTACTTATTCTACTCTGGGGTTTGAAAAGACCATAGAATATAATAATAGCACTTCCGAAATAGCAGTGTGCCCGAAACTAAACAGATGGACACAATGAATATTACACACACCTTGCCTCACCTTACCTGGGCTCCCTCATGGCATATGGTGGTCACTCGGATTCCTCTTCTCACCTCCAGGCTGAGGCTTGTTATTGGGTTTCCAACGCTTGTGTTAAAGCATCAAGATGTCGGCACATCCCACATGACCACTGAGGCCATGAAAGGTCAGAAGAGGATATAGAGGGACCATCAAATGTCGCAATGAAACCCAGAAGAGGGAAGGCAAGGTGTGTACTATTGTTCATCATGTTTATGCACATCCTCTAGGCCTCCACTTATAGTCTGGGGTCTGCAGCAGTCATCAAAGAAATGACTGAGCAGATGCTGTAATTTATTTTAGCACTACTTGTGCCCATGTAGGCCAGAGCCACATGGACAGTAATCGCAGCAGGTTAGCCACCTTGAACTTGCCCGCAGATGAGATCTACCATAGTAGCAATGTGGATGTGATCAGGGGCGTAGCTATAGGTGGTGCAGTGATGGCAGTCACTACTGGGTCCTGGACCCTGAGGGGGCTCCATAGGCCACATAAAATATACCACAATTCTAAATGGCACAATGTAGGTAGGAGCCCCATTACAGATTTTGCACTGGGGCCCTGCAAATTCAGGCTACGTCTCTGGAAGCGTTTTAAAGTATTCTTACCCACAAGCTGTAACTAAAACCCACAATGCAAACTGATCTGTGATTTGCAATGCAGAGACTGAAACCTGCGGAGGCCCCCAAAACAACCTGCAGACGAGTCACAGCATAGACCACCCACTTTTGGTTTGTAGAGGAATACGCTGCAGAATTTCCCTACCATAAATTCTGCAGCATAGTCATTCAGTCTCTGTCCTAGTCATCGGAGGACACATACTGTAGAAATATGTGATAGTTCTTTGACCCATAGCAGATCCATATAGTTTGACCAACAAAGAGAACAGTTGGGACTTTTTTATTTTATACACGATTCCTTTTCTTGTCTGTATATACTAACAAACAAATCCTCCTCAAAATTGTAATATCACTTGTGAATATACACATTTACATTGGTGTTTCAAAGCCCAAGTCCATTTCTTCCCCCGCATCAATTTCGCTACAGTCTTGGATGGTGACTTGCCGTACACTCTTCCTACACTTTATATTCATTGTATAAAACACTTTTATAAAAGTCTACTGAAAGGTAAATTACTGAGGTTGGTGCTGAACAATTGGCAGCAATTTCTGATACGTTTCCCTGATACACAGAGAAAACAGGTTTTGTAGTTTTGGAGTACCTATATCTTTAATAGAAATGTTGGACTGGATTTTTTTGGCTTTAGCGAATATCTGTATTTCATTTTGTTTACAGAGTAAATTAAAATATTTGACTTCAGTCTTATTATTATGTTATGCTTTGAGTAAACCTACTTAGGCTATGTTATTCGCCAGTATTTAGTCGTATTTCCCACTAAAATAAATAAAAAACGGCATTAAATATTTGTCCTTATTTTATCCGATTCTGCCAATTTGTTAAAAATTCTATTCAGCTGTTTTCTTAGTTTGGGAAAATCTGTGTGCCAGTCATCATTCATGGCCATTTTTAGGTCTTATTCAGGCATGTGTATTGTACCTAGAGATGGGGAAACCTTAGAGGATTTGTTCACCATATATTTGTGGGTCCGTCGGCCTTTTTTAGTTTTGGGACAAACTTTTTTGGCACAAACTGGAAGTGCTATAATATTAATAAGTGAAGGTCCAGGGGTGGAGCATAAACATAATGAATAATTATACTTACCGTCCCTCAACTTTTCTGGACTTCATTGCATCTGGCGCTCCCTCGGGGTCCTCTTCAGGCCTCCTGACTGACATCGTGTGCCGTTGAGTCATGACACTTTAATACATTGTCATGCCCCATGTGATCACTGAGGTCCAATCACAGGCCTCAGCGGTCTCCTGCAGACCTGTGACATCATCCAGAAGGGGCCGAAAAACCACCAAAGAGGACCCCAATTTTACCCAGGTACCCAGGAGAGGTGAGGAAAGGTGAGTATCAGTGAAGTAGTGGTGATCTAGAGCAATGGTAGGCTAGAGCAATGAAAAAGTTTAATGGGAATATACCTTGTAGGCTTGATGGGATTGCCATCAAATTAACTGCTTGTCTAGGGCAGTGGGGTGGGAGTGAGGGGTAATCTCAATATCTTTAGTGGTTTAGGGCAGTGAGGGGTTATGTTCAGTATCCCCAGTGGTTTAGGGTTGTGAGGGGGCTAATTTCAGTATCCCTAGAGATCTAGAACAGTGGAGGGGTTTGTGTAAGAATCCTTAGTGGTCATATAGATGAGTGCAGGGAGGAAATAGAGAACTCCATGCAGCTGTAATTGTACAGCTGCATAGTTCTCTCTATGACTGGACAGAGCAATTGAGGGGAGTCTGGCTTAGGGACCTGTTAATGCCATCACTGCAACCTTCTATAGCTATCCACTTGTCTCACTCAAACTTCTACATGTTAAAGGACCAATGTCACCAGGCCGATTGGATTCAAAGGACTTGTTTTATTTAGACTATGGGGTGATGCATCAAATGTGTCTAAAGATGGCTTGACTTACCACTTCATCTAATATCAATATTGCCACAAATTCATCAAATAGTTGCAAATGCTTGCGGAATTTCAAGCTATTTTTTTAGGGCTCATTTTGAAAATGGACGTAATTTATCATTATCATTTGGTGCAACTACTGTGGTATTGTGACTTTTTTAGGTGCAATGGGACAGATCTATTCTGATATATATACTGTATTCTTATCTGTCATAGGAAGAGCTGAATTATAAAAAAGATTTACTTAGATACTGTCTTCCTGCTCATATTCTTAGATTGCATTTTGGTTTGGTTTTTTTAAGGACTCTAAAATCCTTTGAAGATCATGTGTATAGGGTATATATAAAATCTGTGAATTTTCAGTTCTTGTATAACACCATGTCTGAAGAAGAGAGGTAGACTCTTGAAAGCTTACTTATCAAATATACTCAGTTAGCCTCTAAAAGGTATCGCCTGATTTCTTCACTCTTCCACTGCTCATATTCCAACACAACAAGAACAGACTTTATTTGAAGACTGAAGGGTCACATATGATATATATGATATGATATAGTAGTTCACTTTTTTTTTTTTTACTTGTACTTGGAGTTCTCAAAAGAATCAGCAAAAGTGATTTGAGGGGTACGCCACCTGACATGGAGGGTTCTACAGGCAATGCTCCCTGGCAAAAGGTGTGCAAAGCATTCCTTCAGAAAGAGGAAAGCTGTCTTTCTAGTGCCATCTATAGGTAGTTACCCTAGAAGTCAATGCCCAACCCATTAAAGAGTCTTATAATACTTTAGAAACCATCCTAAGCAGAAACTCCTCTAAAGGGTAGAGATACCCATCTGTAGACAGCTATTTTGGCTTACTTGCCTCTCAGCACTACAGAGTTGGGTTCTTTCTTCTAGAAGACAGCTAATTTGCATACAAAAGTGATTAGTTCTTCATAATTTCATTCTATTTATTTGCAAAGATGGTAAAAGTGATCAAACATTGCATATAAATATCAACAAACTGACTCAGACAGCCAATCTTCCAAGACTACTTCTGCTACTATAACGTAAGTTTGCTATTACTATGGGTAATGTCTTGGCTGTTTCGGCACTTTTGAGAAAGGGGCTGATGTATTACAAGTAAGCATAAAATAAAAATAAAAAAAAAATAGAAGTATTAGAAATAATCTTGCTCTAAATTGTTATAGAAACCTTTAAACCTCCAATGTTCTCAGAGTAATGAATTCATTGCCGAGCACGAAATGTTATAATTGACCATGTTGTAGTCAAGCTCTAGGCAATATATACATGGGTAATGGGAACATAGCACAGCTGGAACACACTGCCTGTTACATTCCAAGCTGTCCTGCCCCCCCGCCTTTAGAAGATCGTGTATCCCAAATGTTGAAAGAGTTTTGTACACAAACCGGTCTTATGTGGAACCTCACACAGGCTGCTCGATTTAACCTTTCATTTTTCAAGCTTTCAGCAAACATGATCCATTGCTTCTTCTAATGGCATCTTCATTCAGACCATTGTTGTGGATGAGTAATATCAATATGCACATGAGTCTATCTATTCCTTAGAACTTATTATATGTTTCATAGTGCTATTAGATTCCATGGTAATGTATAGAAAAAAATTCATAAAAGTCCATGTGCCATTATTAAACCTGACAGTTTAGGCTGAGTTCACATTGGCATTAGGAATAAAATGTATCTGTTTCATTATAGGAGCAGAATATAAAATTAAGCTGTGATGGATCTGTGACATGACAGACACCAATGAACCCTGCTGAACTAAAATGGGGTACATTGGTTTCCGTTACAATGTCTGTCATTTTACGAGAAAGAAATAATGCTGGGCGCTATACTATTTCTTCTGGCAAATACACTCATTGACAAAAAAAATACACACGCCAACAAGGAGTTGTTGGAATGGAGTGAAACTTTCTATGTGTGACTGTAATGATGATATATGTAATGGATTACAATATTAGAGTTAATGGAGAAGTATATTTGGAAAAACTGTACAGTTGAAGGACACTCTAGTACCCTGCTGGGTTGCCTCTAGCCTGGATACAAGATGAGATGGAGTTGGGCATTGTGTGATATCCTGTGTGTCATTTTCAGTAGATGTTGCCTGTAGATCCTGCACACTTGTAGGTTGCTGAAACTGGGTCCCATGCTTGATTGCCAGTAAATATGGAGACTGGGCAGCCAAAGGGTGTATTACAATCTGGTGGAGACATTCCTGGGAAACCCTTGCTATGTGTGGGCTAGCATTATTGTGCTAAAAAATACCAGTTGGAAGACCTGCCATGAGAAGCAACACGTGTGGCTGCAGGATGTCCTGCACATACTGCTGAGGTGTCCATCGTATCCCCTAGGGGTGACTCTCTGTCATATATGATGGCTCCCCAGCTCATAACACCAGCAGTTGGGGCAGTGTGACACTTCACAGCAAAGGCAGGATTGAAGCGCTCACCACGTGGCCTCCATTTCTTACAGTCCAGGTTTCTTCCTCATGACACCATGCAAAAAAAGGTGACGGTGGCTGGCTCTCAATGGCAGGACATATAATGATATAATGGGCGCCATGACACCAGATTTCCTTCTGATAAGCACCTGAAAGTGGTCTGGGCAGAGACAGGGGTGTAAAATGAAGATGCCACCTGTTCCCGGATGGTAGTGAAAGAAACTGTGGGAGCTGTTCATGCTTGTCGGTGGATCAAATGGTCCTCTCTACTGGTGGTCTGTCTGAGCTGTCCACAGCTTGTTCACCATATGTGTGTCCCCTCATAACCATGGATCCCAACACATCATAACAGAATGGCCTAGATGTCCGGTTATTTGTCGAAAGAACCATCCAACTTCTCTCAGTCCACTTTGTCTTTGAGTGCATCATAGAGGCATGTTTAGCAGTCAATGATCTCTCACTAAGAGGTACACTACCCAAAAGTAACCTCCGAGAGTCTTTTTAGAGGGCACTGGGGGAAGCACTTTTACACCCTCTCATGTACAGACCAAGTGTCTAAATAGACCACACATGTAATCTTTTACTTATCTGCCTGAGATATAACTATATGCCCAGTTTTGCAGCAATCCGACATTTCTATCTGGGTGCGTTATTTTGTCAATGAGTATACGATGGAATCTGTAAATGAAGCCTAAAAATGAAGAGTCTAACAAGGTAGAGAGAAAGATAGTTCTGACCATATAAGATTACAGTCTGAAAGGATTGGGGGATAAAGAGAAGAATTACATATTGATAATGTGCTGCCAGTATTTGTCCTCTCACACAGATTCCAGATTATAAAACCAATTTTAGCACGTGGTTTGTAGCTTAAATGGTGATCGCACAGTTTTATGTGATTATGTAATTTTCCTATGCATGCGAGATATTCCATTTCCTTTACATTTCAGGGTAGAAAAACAGATCTTACAATAGTATCTAAAAAGTGGTTATGAGATAAATATGTTATATGAGAGACAGTGCTCAAGGGGATGAAAGTCAGAGCTGAAATCTGCATTGGGACAGGAAGAAACTTGGTTACCTCTGGCAAGGGCATGATGGGGATCCATTGGAGTGGGGGAACTTTTTTATGATGCCTCATGGACAAGCCTGTTCCCTGTGCTCTAGTTTGGTATACAGTAAGTATGTTGTGAAGGCTTGTCCTTTAGCAGACCATATAGAACAAGTGTGTCCAGCTGGGACAATCACTTTAAATTTTCACAAAGTTTTAACATGTCATAGGGGGACCTAATTTATGAGGTCCTTTTAATGTTCTATGGACAGGTACTTGTATATATTTACGTATGAGACTAAACTTTTTCTTTATGGGCAACACATTGAAAATTTATATTTTTACCCCTGGCTAAAGATGCCCATACACCTTCCATAGCTGTGATTTAAACACTTGTTCGCCTGACAACTATCCCTCTTGACCCCACAAACACATGCATGGGTGTTTTCAGCCAAGTGTGAGTACTTTTTCTCAGGGGACAGAGGAGCAAGCTGCTGGCAGACACCTATGGTTGTGCTTTATCTCTCTAAGGGTTGGTTCACACTTGCACCCGGAGTCTGTCCGCCGTGAATCCGACCTAAATATCAGAAAAAAGGATTGGGAAAGGTTTTCAAGCGGTTTGTTTAAAAACCCATTCACTACAATGGATTTTTAAAGCAACCCACAGGTGTCCAATTGCAGCCTCTGCGCCGCAAAGCCACTTTTTTTGGTCGGTAACAAAGTCGGACACGCAGGACTTTGTGTCTGACCAATCTTTCACCTGCAATCGGACACCTGTGGGTTGCTTTAAAAATCCATTAAAGTGAATGGGTTTTTAAACAAACCGCTTGCAAACCTTTCCTTATCTTTTTTTCTGATATTTAGGTCAGATTCACGGCGGACGGTCTCCAGGCGCAAGTGTGAGCCAACCCTTAAGAACAAAAGGATCATGCATTGAAATCCACCATGCCCAATCATTCTTTGCCCCGATATTATCTGTAAGGAGAGAGTTGGAAGGCTCCTATATGCAAAAGATAGCCCTTTCCTGCCAACTTGACTTCAAATTGTATGGGGGGTCTAAAGGTTGAGCTACTATATTTTTGCTATTTTTTACTATATGTTAAAAAATTTTCTCCTTATCAGGCTTTTTCCACACTTAAAGGGAGCCTGTCATCAAAACCCAGCATATCTATCCAGCCCCACAGATAGATAGGTTAGGGTCACATGAATCAAATGGTGTTTCCCCTTGTGAATTGCTGTCTCCTTTTGCTGAGATATTGCTGTTTTTGTCAATATGGAAATTATCTCTTTGGAGCAATGAGGGCGTTGCCGCTTACCTCTTTGGAGCAATGACAACGCCCCCATTGCTCCAAATAGCACATTTGCATATTGAAAAAAAAAAAGGCAACATCTCAGCAACAGAATCACCGATCCTCAAGGGAAAAACACTGTTTGATTCAGGTGACTCTAACCTATCTATCTGCATTAAAATAAACCATTACTGTATTGCAATGCACTGTAGTGTTCCTGTTGCACTGGACTGTATAATTCCCATCTAAACCAGGTAAAAAAGTTGGTGCCAGAAATTATTATAATGTGCCAATGATATATTACATTGGGATATAGTCAAAGTGCATTGAAACATAAGCAAACAACTGACGTATAATAATGTGACATATACTCTGTAGGCACCTACACTGTGAATGATGGTAGAGAATGATCTAAAGAGAGGAGTAATCCATAATTCACATGCTTTCATTCAATTTCATGTATTCCCAAAAGAAAGTAGGAAGCTGCAACATTCATTCTGACCCACTCCTGGGAATCCTGCCTCCTCTTCTGCTATATCTGCAGCCTGGGCCATGCTGTACAGTTTCCTGACCCTGACCAGTCTATGTAGCAATACAGACAACGTCCTGTCGTGAGTTGCCATGACAATGTATGGGGCTCCAGCGAACATGGAGTTCCAGGACAGGAAAAGAAGCCATAGCAGGTACTGAATGAATAGTGCAACAATGCAGCAATAGTTGTGTGGTCTGGGGTCTGGTTATCTTTTATGTTTCTCTGATATGGGGTCTGGTTAAAATAATGATATTATTCAGCTTTATATATGTATATGAAAATTAGTTTTTCATTTTAATGTACATATGGAGGACTGACAATCCAACTTGAAAGAAGGCCTGCCATATTGATAAAAAGTTAACCCCTCCCCAAAGAAAAATGTGTTACTATTATATATAGAGATGATTTTTACCTCCACTGTATCCTCCCATCATGCCCAGAGCTGTCAACATCACATTTCCACAAATCCCCGCAGCATAGACTTAACCCGCAAGATCTCACTGCTGTGACTGAAGAGACGTTGGTAATTTACTCGCACCCCTTTAGTCATAGCAGTGAGATTTGGCCGATTCAGTCTATGCTGCAGAGTTTTGTGATGTTGGCAGTTCTGGACATAATGGTAGCCATCAGAAAGGATGAACCAGAGATCAAAGTCACCTATTTGCATAATAAAATGTGCTCAGTAAAAGCATTCTTATATGTAGGGACACACATTTTTTTGCAGGGCTAGAGATGGGCAGATACACTTTGCAAATATTCACGAAGTTCGCCTCTAAGTTTTGTATCGGACTGAACTTATTTGGTCTGATCCAGAAGTGTAAGTATTATACTGTGGGGTCCCTTCACTGTGTTTAATATTTTTCCGCCCTTCTCCAGGCCTCACATACTCTGGGGTTTGAAGAGATCCCGAAGTATGGTAATGATTTGTGGGTGGTAAAACCCCAAAAATGTAGGGTTTGACTCAAAACTTTTGGACAATTCCTAATGAACTTGGCTCTGTATGAAAAAAGTTTGCTCATCTCTAACAGGAGGTTTCTCTTGCTGGTCCTTTTTTAAAGGAGGCTATTCAAGTCTAGATATTAAGTGACTACGTAAATGGGAGCTGAGCGGCCATAGCATAGCACAGCCATTACTTAGTGTACGGAACTGTCTCTTCCCAGCTCCATACACTGTGCTGAGGACAGCTGAAGAGTGGGGGTGTCGGATAGGTCACCAATATCCAGTCTTGTGTAACCTTTTTAAGTAAATCTGTGGATTCACACATTGCATATTTGTTACAGAAATTCAGCTGAGGAATCCACACTGAAATTCCACCACTATGGGCAGTACAATGTTAGTAAATGAATGTTAGTAAATGAGTTTTTAACAGTTCACACGGCTGTGTATACTGCA
This sequence comes from Leptodactylus fallax, assembly GCA_947044405.1. Classification (NCBI taxonomy): domain Eukaryota; kingdom Metazoa; phylum Chordata; class Amphibia; order Anura; family Leptodactylidae; genus Leptodactylus; species Leptodactylus fallax. The sequence continues at coordinate 3,130,776 of CAMRHE010000130.1, read as the reverse complement.
TCTCATTGTTTTCAATGGAAGTCTGTGCCATCATTCTTACGACGCAGAATTTCCATGCACTGATTTAAAATTAGCATTGCAGAGCGAAAATAATTGCCATGCGGCTGGTAGCCACAAACTGATGAGCCCTATTGTATAAACTGCTAAACCACAGAAGAAATCCAAGGGTCACCACCGAATTTCTGCTGCGGATTCCAGTGTTTCAGACTTGAATTTCAAGTAGTGTAAACATGGCCTCCGGCATCAGTTCGATGCTGTGTGTGCGCATAACCTTATGTATTCTTTGGATTTGGAGGATCACTTTTAATAATGTCTAACTACACTTTGTCTAAAACCAGTCCTGCTAACACTCATAAGAACTGATTTACACTAAAGTTTCTTTTCCCAAGAAAACAGCAGGTTACAAGTTTGGACTCGAGACCAATACATTTGCAGGATAATTCTAATGGTTATTGAGTATATCAATCATATAAACATATTGCAATAGAAAGTCCAATCATGAACCTGAGAGAAATATAATAACCCAAAACACATATAAGATATTGTACACTCATGTGTTCTACGGGTATTTAGTTCTGACATCTTTACTATAATTTTCCATGGATCATAAATGACAACATAAACTGATATCCCGAGGACATTGACACACAGCAAATCTACTCCTTATTTACACAAATTAAAAGGAGCCCGGAGGGTCATTAGTGACATCACACAATTGTAATAATTGATGACCTGCACAATGGGAATGGGCACTTGGTGATCCCATAATGAAGAAACATTGAAATAGCATTATAAAATATGGGCATTAACATGAACCAAGCACAGCACATTGGCTCAGTGGTTAGTACTGTTGCCTTGCAGTATCGGGTCCTGCACGGAGTTTGTATGTTCTCCCCATGTATAATAAGGGGTGTGTAGAAACAATGTAAACACTTATACTCACCTGATCTCTCTTGCAGTGCTGAGTGGTGGTCTTCCTGCCTCCTGGATGATGTCATATGCCCGGAGACCACTGAGATCCAATCACAGGCTTGCTGAGGTTATGGTATTTTATGGCATCCTGCTTGCATGACTGCTGAGGCCCAGTTACAGACCCTGTGTTCCCCTGCAGTGTGTGATGTCACCCAGGAGGTTGGAGGACCCCAAAAGAATTGAGGGAAGATGAGTTTAAACATTTACTATGTTTCTGCACTTCCCCTGGGCCTCCGCTCATTATACTTGGGAGTCTGAAGAGACCCCAGAATATAATAGTAATATGTGGGTGGCGAACACCAAAAGCTTCAGGTTTGTGTCAAACTTGAAGCTTTTGAAAACTTTGGGTTGAATCTGATTAGTTTTGAACCAGTCTGCATATCTCTAGTGCTATATACGCAAGATAAATGTTTAAACCAACTATTTTATCACTTTTTTCTGGCAATGATGCAAGATGCAGCTAAGAAATGATTAGAGTTATTAGGATTTTTCAGGGAATTTACAATTTATCTATTTTGTAGATCTCTATACCTGGTTCTCCTGACTTTTATGTTGTGTATTGGAAGAGACTCTAAGCAGAAATATGTCTATGAAAGCATAAAACTTGGTGAAATGTCTTACTGACTACTAGTGGCTGTGAATTATACTGTAGAATAAAGCAATGCAATGTTCTCACAGTAAGAATGAGCACTTGGGACAGAACTCTTGGTTGCTTAAGGAATGCTGTAATTGTGTCTTTACCCTTACCCTTAGGCCAGTTGCAGACGACCGTGTGCTTATAGCCGGCTGTGAATTAAAGGCACGGGCGGCTCATGGGGGACACGCGGATGTCACCCGTGTGCCTCCTGTGCTTCTGTGGCTCCTTTTATTAAATGAATAGGAACCACGGGAGCAGGGTCACAAAATAGGACAGGAATAGGATCTGTTTTATATTTTGCAGCCCAGACTGTCAGCCCGCACACGTGACCATGTAATTTACAGTAATGTGTACAGGCCTATAGAAATGAACGGGTCAGTGTGCTATTCAGGAAAAACAGGGATAGCACACTGTTCTCGGCCATGGTCGTCTGTGTTTTCTGTGTTTTTGAGCCAAAGCCACGAGTGGATTGAACAGATTGAGCTTCCTATATATGTCCTATTCCTTTTTGTATCTATTTTTGGCTTTGGCTGAAAAAAACACAGTAAAATCTGCAACAAAAAAAGCTGCGTTTCTGCAACGTGGAGCCTTAGCCTTAAGGGGGTTTTCTGAATCCAGTAAAAAAAATAAAAAACACATGATACCTTTAATGTGTGGGTCAGAAGGGGTACCATGACTAATTACGGAGACTTATTAGAACATGCACGCCTTGCTAAGAATTCTGGGTATGGAATATGCAAATAAGACCTCCTTGGTGAAAAAGAGGAACCTGCACTAGCACCACCTTTTGGAAGGCAGCTCCCTTTAGATTATTGCCTGGTTTTCATGAAACCTAATAGCATAATCTGGGAATATAGCCAAGCCATAAGGCTGAATTGTAAAATATTCAGCCTTATATTCTACCTTTTACAGGTCTCCCATTGGAGCACTGCCAGCCTGGTCGCTACTTTTCAGGTTCTTCACAGTCCGGACATGGTGACAATTTGTTTGCATGCAGATCTCCACTGCAGCCAATTGCTGGTCTTAGTAGTCCCATGCCATTTGTGTAGAGATCACTGCTGCAGTGCTGATGTGAACACAGACACAAACATTACAATGTCCTGTCTATGAAGAACCAAAACCATCACAAACCACGAAGAGGTGACCGGTGGAGGTAGCTTCATTTTTTTAATTTAGACACTTTAAGGCATTATTTCTTATACAGGAATTAAAATCTCCTATTAGGCTAAGGCTCCATGTTGTGGAAACGCAGCGTTTTTTATTGCAGATTTTGCTGTTTTTTTAAAGCCTTATTCACACAACAGTGAAGAACTGCAGTGTGACAGCCACATCACACAGCCGTTGCAAAAATGATGAGAGTAAATAAGTGTCCATTCATAATACATTTTATTTATATAGCACCAACATATTCCGCAGCACGGTACAATTTGTAGGGTTCAAGAACAGACAAAAAAGATACATTACAAAGAAAAGAAATAGTCAGTTAAAATATATGACATGTTCTATATTTGTCCTTTTAACCAGACTAATACACCCAATAGAAATAAATGGGTCCGTTTTAAAAGGACGTAAAAACGGAATGACATCCACGTTACGTCTGGAAAATTGGAACAATTTGTTGGGTCAAAAATAAAAGACCAACAGAATCCAAACTTTATGTAATGGTTTGTTAAAAAAGAAATGGATGCAAAACAAATTCCACGACTCAGCAAAACGGATACAGAATGGCTGCACAATGCATGTAAAGCATTGCCATGAAACTGTTGTGTGAATATAGCCTAAAGCAGTGGTCGGCAACCCCCGGAATGTGTGCCAAGAGTGGCACAAGAGGCTTGCTTACCTGGCACAGCAGCGGAGTCCTCACCCAGCAATTTCAATCAAACCAACCACGAAACTGCTATTATTATCTTCAGACCCCCGAGTATAATAAGCGGAGCCCAAGGGGAGGTGATGAAACATAAAAAACAATGATACTCAACTTGTTCCCTGCGCTCCGCGGCGGCTCCGTGCTTTGCAGGCGCTTCAGCCTGAAGTCAGCTGACAGGGCCTCAAGTGTCACGTCTGCATCTGGCGTCATTACACATAATGACGTGACCCCTGAGAACCAATCAGCGGTCGCTGACTACAGATCAGAAGCGCCCAAAGAGAACAGAGCGGCTGCGGAGCACAGGAAAAGGTGAGTAACATTGTTTTTTATGTTTGTCACCTCTCTTGGCCCTCCACTTATTATACTCTGGGGTCTGAAGAGACCCCACAGTATAATAATAGCTAGTGAGTGGCGACAACTGGAATATTATAAAAGTTAGAATATTATACTGTGTGCAGTGGCCACTACGAGATATAATACCGTGTGCAGGGGCCACTATGGAACATATACCGTGTGCAGGGGCCGCTATGAGACATAATACTGTGTGAAGGGGCCGCTATGGGACATATACCGAGTGCAGGGGTCGCTATGAGACATAATACTGTGTGCAGGGGCCGCTATGGGATATAACGTGTGAGGGGCCGCTATGGGACATGTACCGTTTGCAGGGACCACTATGGGGCATTGTAAAGTGTGTAGAGGCCGCTATGGGACATATACCGCATACAGGCGCTGCTATGGAATATAATACCATGTGCAGGGACCACTATGGGACATATACTGTGTGCAGGGGCCGCTATGGGACATAATACTGTGTGCAGGGACCACTATGGAACATAATACCGTGTGCAGGGACCACTATGGGACATATACTGTGGTCGCCGCTATGGGACATAATACCATGTGCAGGGGCCGCTATGGGACATAATACTGTGTGCAGGGACCACTATGGGACATTATGCTGTATAACGGTGTGTTTTCTGTATTAAGGATTTGTTTTAGCACAGAAAACTCAGGCATTTTTTTTTGTGTGCAAAAATGCACCATGTGAACGCAGTATTGAAGTAAAAGTTCCAGTGGCCTAAGAATATAGCTGAATCCAGATACATAATGTGTATTCAGCAGTGCAGGGACCGCTATGGCTGTGGGACATAATAACTTGTGTAGGGGCTGCTATGGGACATCATAACGTGTGTAGAGGCCGCTATGGGATATAATACCGTGTGCAGGGGCCGCTATGAGACATAATACTGTGTGCAGGGACCACTATGGAACATAATACCGTGTGCAGGGACCACTATGGGACATATATTGTGTGCAGGCGCCGCTATGGGACATAATACCATGTGCAGGGGCCGCTATGGGACATAATACTGTGTGCAGGGACCACTATGGGACATTATGCTGTATAACGGTGTGTTTTCTGTATTAAGGATTTGTTTTTGCACAGAAAACTCAGGCATTTTTTTTTGTGTGCAAAAATGCACCATGTGAACGCAGTATTGAAGTAAAAGTTCCAGTGGCCTAAGAATATAGCTGAATCCAGATACATAATGTGTATTCAGCATAAGGATGCTGCCGTACGGTGCTCCTGGACACATTTACCACTAATTGGGGGCTGCACATGGACTTTCATTGCTTCTAATCAGAACGTACAGGAGCGTCCCAGGAAATAGCAGTAAACACATGTGTCCTAAAGCATCTGGTGGCAGCACTTCTGTGTTATGGTTGTGTATAACTTTAGTTTAGGGGTCGTCAGACTTAAAATTATTGACCGGCACTCCGAGTACCTCATCTTTGATTTTTTAATTAAACAAAAAAAGGTTGCCTACCCCTGGCCTAAAGCCTTTACATGTGCCATGTTTTTGCAACGCAGATTTGGCTGCAGCGAATCTGCTGCAAAATCTGTATATGTTATACTTGATTCACACTAGCTTTATCTCTCCGTTGTTCTGGTCCATTAGAGGAGTTGGACCGCTAAAAAAGTGGTAACACGTGGCGCTCGGTGGACCCCATTGACTATAAAGGGGTGGGTGTCCATTGTTTTTAAACTGAAACCAGCAGAAGAAAAAGTCTTCCATGCAGGACTATTTCCTCTGCCGATTTTCAGTGGACACTGCGACAGTCTCCAATGGAGATTCTGGCTCAGATGTACATGCCTTACATGTGGATATTGATGGGGATTTCCTGTAGACTTGCTGCGGATTTCTCTCTTTACATTGCAGGCTTGTGTTTGCTGACATTCCCTACATCTTGCATGTAAAAAACTGTAACAGATAACTCGTAACACATAATTGACATAATTAATGTTCAAAGTTCATGGAAATAACCAAAACAAATAAAAACATTTTTGTAAAATGTATAGAAATATGGGTTGCTTTCGATCACATATTTTTATTGCATTGTGTAGCATTGCTGTATATGTGTTCCTGTCATATATACCTAGTAATTTAGCATATGTATCTATTTGTAATTACTAAGCTTATTTATTATTAATGTATTGCGAAGGAAACGAGATCTAATAGTCCTTGTTTCACATTGCCCTCTCCTTGTATTCTTGTACTGCGCACTTGCTACCCTGAGGCAGCAAATACAGATGACTATTTGAGAGGATTAAGAGCAACATGGACTAATGTTTTTAGCTTGGCTGGTTTCACCTATCACAGACATAATTCCCTTCAGAGTGAATTATTACCCTTCAGGTTTCTTGCAGAAATTTTTGTGATGAATGGGACTTGCAGAAAACTATAGGGGCGATTTATTACAAGGGCATTTTTATGCCATTTCCTGACTTTGCTAGTGTGTTTTTTTTTTTTGCAAAAATATGATAAAAATGTCTAATGCTGGTCCATACATTTGTTGCAACTCTCTAGTTAGAGGGTGTCAGAGTTCATTAAAGATTTTTAATGCATGGAGCGTGCTTGTGCAATATGCCTATATTGAATTAGACATATAACTATGCGTCATCTAAATCACACACATAACACAACACTTTTTTATAAAGGCACATTGAGAAAACCAATAGAAAAATGGCGCTCACCAAAGTGCAAAACCAAAAAAGACACAAAATAGGTAAAAGTGTGCCAGAATTCTGTTACAAACAGAATAATATATCAGCTCCTATGTGCTTGCTGCAGATGCCACCCATTCACATCATATTTGTTGCAGAACTTTCTGCCACTGTCCCATTTATCTGAATAGAATTTGCAGAAAACTATGAGGCCAATTTATTATTAGGGCATTTTTTATGCCATTATTCTGACTTGACTTGCTACAAATTTATGAAAATGTGTCACGCAGGTCTATAAATTTGTTGCATTTCTCTAGGGCAAGGGTGCTAGAGTTCACTAAAGATTTTTAGTGCATTTCTGTAAGCTAAGTTAGAAGTGAAGAGTGCTTGCACAAAAGTTTTTTGACTTTTGAAAAATTAGCATTTTGGTATAGAGGCACAAAAGGTAAAAAATCAGTGGAAAAATATAATTTATATGCACATAATAGTTAAAAATGCGGCAGAATTCTGTTGCAAACACACTAATATTTGGCTATGTGCTTGCAGAAACTACCCCATTCAGATGAATCCAAGTGTTCTTGAGTTGCTGGGATTTCGGCAACAGATCTGAGCTTGCTGCAGATACCACCCTATTCGTATCACATTTGTTGCAGAAATTTCTGCCACTGTCTCATTCATCTGACCAAGTGTTACAGAAAGCCAAGGGGCCGATTTATCATAAGGGTTTTTTGTGGCACTTTTTTGACTTGGCTTGGTTTTGACAAATTTATCAAAATGGGTCATGGTGGTTCAAAAATATATTGCAATTCACTAAGGATTTTTAGGATGAGGCCCCACATTGCTGAAACGCAGCGATTTTTTTTTGCAGATTTTGCTTCGTTTTTTGAGTCAAAGTCAGGAGTGGCTACAAAAAGAATGGAAAATATATAGGAAGTTCTTATACTTCTCCCTTCTGCTCAATCCACTCTTGGCCTTGGCTCAAAAAACACAGCAACATCTGCAACAAGAAAGCTGCATTTCTGCAACGTGGGGCCTCAGCCTTAGTGCATTTTTTAAGCCAAGGTAGAAGTGGAGTGTGCTTGCACAAAATTTTTGCAACTTTTTAAAAACCCACATATAGTGAATTGAACTTACAATTATGTACCCTCTAAACCACGGCCACATAACAAGTCACTTTTGTAAAAAGGCGCACTAGGCAAAAAAACATAAAAAAGGCGCTCACCAATATAAATTATAAAATAGGCGCAAACCAAAGAAAGGCGCCAAATAGGAAAATATGCACCAGAATTCTGAGGCAAACACAATAATATATTGCTAATAATATATATTAATATATACTGTATATGCTTGTTGCAGAAACGACCCATTCAGATGAATCAAACTGCTCTTGAGTTGCTGAGATTCCTGCAATAGATCTGCCGTGTGTGAATTCACCTTTAAATGTGAAGGTTCGCTATAAAACAGTTTGTAGACTGCTCACGTCTTCATACCATTATTTTTGCTTGTATAGTATGTTGACATTCTGAATAAACGTTACTGACATTATTGACAAGTGGAAATGATATGCTTAGTGTTTACTGCTCTTTATGTTAGCAAATAGTGACATACTCGTGACTAGTACAACATGTGCAGTGCGGCAGGGGTCCAGTAAGTACAGGCTTGAATTTTCCTCCCAAAACTTTAATAAAATCCAATTTTGGAAGTTTTCAGCACAACCTGTATATTACTTTATAAGTATCTTCCGTGGCCAACATGTAATATCATAAAAATTAAGCATATGATATCTGCTTTTCTTATATACTTTACCAATTTTGTCTTTTCAACCCTACAAACATTCTGTAATAAATATGAACTATTCATTTTTAGGCAGCTTCCTTCTCATATAGTGTTTTTTATGGATTATTTGTGGTTGGCTTGTAGAAAGAACAATGAATTTATAATACTTTTAATCATTTTTTGGTGGTGTTTTTTTCAATGCAATTTTAAGGTCCCATGTGGCGTAAACGCCGCAGTTCTACAGTACCTGCAAAGTGGATGGGATTCTGGCTAATCCCATCCAAATATTGCAGAAAAATATCCACAACGGAGATGCCGCGATTTCAAAAACCGTTGCACTTTTGTAAATCTCAACATGTCAATTATACCTACAGAAACGCTGGCATTTTCCCTATAGGTATAATTGAAGCAGAGAGTCCGCAGAGGAAAACACTGCAGACTTTCTGTAAAAAGCACTGGGGGGAAAAAAAAATGCAATGTGTTTCCGACACGTTTTTTCCCGCAGCGCTTTTTGGCTGCAGCCCGCTACGTGGGGCCTTAGCCTAACAGATATTTTCTCATGTGTTTTTCCATTGCTTTAGAGATTCCCAAAAAGCTGTGCAAATGCAGAAGAAAAAAACACATAAAAAATACTGAACTTGTGATTTTCACTGCTTTTGGCCGCATTTCCCAAGTTGGCTATTTTTGTTGTTGCAGATTTTGCTGGTTTTTTTTTAGCTGAAGCCAAGAATGGCTACAAAAGGAATGGAGAATATGTATAAAGCTCTTATACTTCTCCCTTCTGTTCAATCCACTCCTGGCTTTGGCTCAAAAAACTGCAGCAAAATCTGCAACAAAAAAAGCTGCGTTTCTGCAACGTGGGGCCTTTCTGCTACGTTTTTTAATTTTGCTGCCACCCGTATGTGGAAAATGCAGGTAAACTTAATATGCTGCATTTTTCAAAAACACATATATTTTTTTTTTAAACTTTGTGTTTCCACGTGTGGCCTCAGCCCACTGTTTCTGGCTACATAAAAACCGCTGCGTTTTACAGTCTCAGCAAAGTGAATGAGATTTTAAATTCATCCACACATTGCAGAAAAAAAAAAACTGGGGAAAAGCTGCGTTTTACAAAAATTTTCCTATGTTTTGCCCATAGACTTAAATGGGGGGAAGCAAAAATGAACAATGTAGCAGAAAAGCAGTGAAAAGTACATACTTTTTGTTGCGTTCTTTTCCATTGCATTTCCGCTGCACTTTTCTTTCCGTACCGTTTTTTTAGCTGCGCTCTGCTACATGTAACCTTAGTCTTAAGTTTTTTTTTTTTTTGGTCACAGATCTCTGACATGATATTGCTTATGGGACTTGTTACATTACAAGTCTAGACCTATGTTGCCCACTTTGAAGATAGTTTTTAAAATTTTGCCTATTCTACTAAAATTGGCAAATATGACATTGCTGTATGAAGTAGAATTTTTCGAGATTCCTGATAATACATTAATCTGGCTCAGTTTATTCGTTGGACACGATCGCTCATGGCTTACAATTACTGATATGTGTACTATCATATTGCAAAAAGTTACCTGTCCTGCATGGGCCTAACCATTAGCAAGCCAACTAGTGATATTGAATAGCAAGACCTGTGGGTACGGTACACTAAAAAGCGTAGCATTTGTTTATGTGAGTGTACCTTATGGTCAGTGTCATCATTGTGTTCTTTCCAGTGATAGGATACGGTTATCAGAGAAGGACAAATTTCTTTTGTCCTGATTAACCCCTTCATTGCTCTGACTGTCCCCTCCAGTCGAAAAGGGTTAAAGGTTAATGCTTGTGAAGGAAGCAAAAGAACACTCAATTAGCTGAAGAAACCCCTTGACCCTCATTGACATGATGTGCCCTTTGGCCTTTCCTCTTGAGAACCAAGGAGTCTTCTTCTCTATACCTTTTCAGGAGCTGCTTTCACAAGCCTCCCAGCATATGTTCGGATATCTGTTTTAGTCTGAGAGCAATGTGCTATAGTGGGCTAGCCTTAGGTCCTAAATGATGGACTTTTACTCCTTCAGTGTCACATATCCATTATCGATAAAGCATCACATTGTGAGAAAAGGAAATCAGGGGCTTATTATTCAGACCTGCATTCACACGAACACTGAAAAAACAGCTGTTTAAAATGGACGATCGGTCGTCTTTTTTCACAAATGTTTTTCATCTGTAGGCCATCCGTTTTCATGGATCTCCAGTAGACTTCAGTGTATTGAGAGATCCGTGAAAATGGACAAAAATAGGACATATCCCTTTTTTTTTTTGATTTCCATGTGAATAGACACATTGAAAATCAAAGTGTTCTAAAAACATTAATCATGCAGCAGATTTTGATGTTCGTGTGAATAAGGCCTTAGAAAAAGCCTTTTTAGCATAAGCTGTTCATTTCAAAAATGGAAGAGATTTCTGAAACGGTCTGAGGATATGTTCACTTCATGTTTTAGCCACCTGCTTTAGTGGATCTGCTAAAAACGGATACAAATCATCTATCTATCTATCTATCTATCTATCTATCTATCTATAAATAGAAAGTTCATAGGAGCACCATGCAACCATGTGTGGGTGCTAAGCCACAGATCTCTGACCAAACAGATTCACCAAGGATAATACAAGAAAAAGGCAGCCCTCCAAAAATGTCAAAAACACACATATTTAGCAGTATTTATTCCATACACATTTTTGGAGTGCTGCCTTTTTTGTTTTATCTATCTATTACCTATATATATCATCTATCTATCTATCTATCTATCTATCTATCTATACTGTATCTCCTATCTATCTATCTATCTATCTATCTATATCTATCTATCTATCTATCTACTGTATCTCCTATCTATCTATCTATCTATCTATCTATCCATTTCATCTATCTAATTATCTATGTATCTAATTAATTAATTATCTCTGTGTATCTAATTATCTATTTCTAGATCTATTTATCTAATTATCTATCTTTATGTAGCTATCTCTCTCTACCTTTCTATCTAATTATCAATCTAATTATCTATTTCTAGATCTATCTATCTAATTATCTATCTATCTATCTATCTATCTATCTATCTATCTATCTGTAGCTATCTCTCTCTCTCTCTCTATCTATCTATGTACCTACTCACATTCTCATCTATCTGTCTGTACTTGACACTTCTGCCAGTATATTAATGCTAAACAGCACAAATATTGAACATAATTCAGACTTAATTCAGGTATGTTGTGCTAGTAGAAAATCTGGCTGCAAAAATCTTTCCTGCCTCATTCACTCTTCCTTTTCATATTACACTGTAGATCAGTATTTCTGAGAAGCCCAGGACAGCCCCAACCCCCTACACTCGTCCTAATAGCAGTCATTCCGCCCTTTCTTTCCTCATATAGAAACCCAAGATGCTTTTACATCCCTACATCTTGGTAACATTACCTAAGCATTCCCTGTCCATTAAAAATGACTATGACTTTATTCTCTAGAGTAAAATTTAATACCAGACTAACAAAAGTGGGCGACGGATCCCGTTTCGGGGCTGTTTGAACAACAAGTGAGTTTGGGTTGATCCTATAATGTGTCCATTGATTTGTGTAAAAAATACCACAGCCTCTCACTGAAACCAGAAGACTAGGCCCACCTCGCTTGGGTTAAATTTTTTGACCCCTGTTATATCCCAAGACCTTTTTCACTGGTGAATTTAAGACCGGAGCCTCCCTCTCACTAACTGGCTGGGGTAAACAGTGCGGTCGTGTAAGTAAACAGTTTGTTTTACTAAGGAGAAGAGAGGACACATCTAATTGAAGCCTGCTGATGGACAAGCATAGCCGACTGCAGCATGTCCGCCGCATCGGGAAGTATGGGCATGGTGATACTGAGAGGCTTCATATATACAGTGTAGATCGGAGCATTTACACTAAATATTCTACTTTACGTCTGATTTTTTAAGTAACATTGGACAATTTAGGCTGGCAAAATCCGCTGCGTTTTACATTGACTGTAAAGTGGATGGGATTCTGGTGAACAATCCACAGTGGAAATGCTGTGATTTGCAAAAATGCTCAGGTTTTTGCAAATCGCAGCATGTCAATTATAACTACAGAAACAATGGTGGTTTCCGTATATGTATAATTGAGCTAGTACTCTCGAAATATACTCAGTTAGCCTCTAAAAGGTATCGCCTGCTTTCTTCACTCTTCCACTAGGTATAACTGAAGCAGAAAGTCTGCAGAAGAAAACTTTGTGGACTTTCTGTGAAAAGCACTGCAGGAAAAACTGCGAAATCCCATCCATGGGAAAATATGCACCACGGACAAGCTGCGATTTCCAAAACCATTGTGATTTTGGTAAATCTCAGCATGTCAATTATACCTATGGAAACACCGGCGGTTTCCCTTTAGGTATAATTGAAGCAGAAAGTCTGCAGAGGAAACCTCTGCGAACTTTCTCTGCAAAGCACTGCGGGAAAAAAACGTGATGCATTTCCGCCGTAGTTTTTCCAGCAGCGCTTTTTGTCTGCGCTACATTGGGCCTTAGCCTTCAAGTGTAAAATGGCTAAGGGTGAATTCACATCAAGTTTTTTATGTCCATTTAGTAGCCCCATTTAGCAGATGCAAAAAGGGATGCAAACATCTCTCTACATAGAAATCAATCTTCTGTCCATTTTTTTGAACGGACACAAAAGTCTACACTTTTTTGCGTCTTTAAAAAAACACAGACAGAAACGGATCCGTTTTTTGGTGGATTGATCACACATGGCCATCCATTTGTATGCGTCTGTGTCTGTTTTTTGCCTCTGTGAGGCTAAGGCCCCATGTAGCAGGCTGCAGCAAAGAAGCACTGCGGGAAAAACCACGACAGCAACGCATTGTGTTTTTTCCCGCAGCGCTTTTCACAGAAAGTCCGCAGAGGTTTCCTACTTTCTACTTCAATTATATCTATAGGGAAACTGCACGCATTTCCGTAGGTATAATTGACATCAGTGACAAAAAGCTAAACCAGGTCAGTGTTCACACCTAAAATTCCATATTTATCATCTGCCAATGGCTGCAGAAAAAAATACACCTAGAAAAGTTTTGATTAATATTTTCTGGTGCTATATGGCGCCAATTTATTCATCATGCTTTGCAGAGATTGTTACCATCTGTTCCCAGTAGGGTTCACAATCTAATTTCAATATTGCGTACAAGCTCTAGAACCAATTTCATAAAAAAACAGTTTGCTTTTGAAGAGTGTGGAAGGAAACTGGAGTACCTAGGGAAAACCGTCAGAGGGGTCGACACAGGTGAAAGGTGCAAACTTTATACAAGTTACCCTGTGTCAGAATCCAATCCAGGACCCCAGTAATAACCCCCAAGACATTGTGCTGCCAACACATATACCAACAAAAAAATACATATATATATATATATATATATATATATATATATAAAAAATATACTGTACCTAAAAGAATCCAAAAGTGCTAGACTTTTTATGTACATGCTTAGTACAGATGGACCTTCAGTGTGTATAAGTTGTTTGCCCAAAATCATTTGACCCCTGTGCTAAGCCTCAAGCCGCTGTATTGCCAAGATGTGCCCCAAATAATCAAAAAGTGCAAACAAAAAGTGGAGATGTCATATGCTACAAAATTATAGAAGGGGTTTTATTGGCATGACTTTTTCTGAACTTGGTTAGTACATAAGGAACCTCAAAGTGTATTAGGGGTTTGGCCAACATCCATTTGACAGATGTTGGGAAATAATGGGATCATGCATGCTGAATTTTACCATGTCCAGTACTCTGTACTTAAGGGTGATAAGATGCCATCAGAGGTGTCTGGCAGTGACTTAAATCCCACACTCCCTTACGGACACACACATACTTGGCCAAACTAAACATTTGCATGGGGATATCAGGAGGAATCGCTGTCAGCCTACATCTATCGCTGGTGTATGGACATGTTTAGTTGAAAACAAAGAAAGAAGTCTGGAAATCGAGAAGAGAGATCTATCTTCTGCAGACCTGATGTTTCCTATGAGATGGAGAGGTTTCTAGACAAAATCGGAATAGACTAAACAAGTTTAATTGTAACACTTTAAGGTCCAGGGAAGAGGAAGTAGATACTCTAATGTTCAGGATTGAGGGAGGGGATTTTTCTTGGTTTTTGATCTTGATATGTGACTATAATTTTTAACATAATTTTTCATATTTTAATATAGTATTCTATCTATCTATGCAAAAAAAAATTAGACAGTACTTAAATTGGATGAAAAAAGGCAAAGGGTGGATTTATTCCACAAGTGCTCTGTTTCAATCCACTAATGGTATCTATCTATACTGTATATATACACATTATATATTAATAATGGTAAAAAAAAAAGTAAAAATAATTCATTTTAGCATCATAATTTTTTACTAAATTTTTCTACTTTTCTTTTTAGGTAATTTTTGAACAAAACAATAAATAACCTTATGACATAAGAAGTAAATGTCTGCTTATTTTCATGCATCCTGTTGTGTTCTATTAGAGCAGTAAGTTTATGTTTTCTAAATGTTTATGTGTGTGTTTCTGGGAAGTGGTTAATAAGTATATGGCTTCCAAGCATGAGCTCATGAGGAAGAAAAAAAAAAAAGAAAATAAGACTTCCCAAATCATTTTTAAGAAATAAACTAGGAGTGGAAATAGTTTTCCCAAGAGACCAGGAGGTAAGAGGCGAGGGTTTCAGTCCTCAGCTCCGCAATGTCAGATGGAATCAATATGTATACACAGGCAGTGCAATATTACAGCATCTCTTAAACAATTAATAAGCCATCAGGTCATTTCTCTTGGCTTTTATTTGAAAATGTTTCGGCATATCCTTAGCATGTCATTTTTTTTTTTAGTGAAAAGTTCCCTAGCGCTTTACATTAAGAAGGTAAACAGAACCCACCATGCATAGGCCGGCTGCCAAGAAAATGAGACGTGTAATGGTTGATAGGAAGAAAACCTGAGTTCTCTAGGGTGAATTTAGAATGTGGAAAATGAAATGTCAAAGTGTTTACGATGCAATGCTATGATGTAAATGTGTATATCATATACAATATAAATGTAGAAATATATATTGTTGTCGTCATGATTAATATTGCTGCTATTATTACTATTGCTATTATTATTATTACTGCTATTATTATTATTACTATTGCTGTTATAATTATTATTATTATTATTATTATTATTATTGCTATTGTTACTATTGCTGGTATTATTATTATTACTATTGTTGGTGCTATTATTATTATTATTATTATTATTATTATAATGTTGGTGCTATTGTTGTTATTATTATTATTATTATTATGACTATTGGTGCTATTATTATTATTATTATTACTATTATAATAATAATATTATAATGCTTACATTATTATCCTGACTGTGCATTAAGTGGCCTTGCACATACCATCATTTATATTTTGTCCCTTTTCCTTATAATTATTCACATTCGTTCCTCTTTATTGTAGACTGTGCAGAACAAATGATAAATAATGCCAGATGCATTGGCACTAAGAGGATCATTACAAAACAAGAAAAAACTGTATAAAATAAAGGAGAAAGAGAAATCTCATAAATGCAAGATATTTAACACAAATACATTACCAAATAACATTAACATTTATAGTATTTCTAGAAATTTCATAACTAAATGTAAGGATGATTGGGCAGTATTCTTTATACTAAAATTTTGTTCAATCTTCAGTCGCTATAGTTATTGCTTTCTTAATGTACATTGTGCACCACCATGATCTGTGCTGAAATTTGTTAAGGTGGGTCTGTCATATCTCTTATACTATATTGTCTTTGGGTAGCAAACGATACACAGGGAGATGCTTGAAGATTTATCATTTTCTATTATCTAAGTTTACATACTATTTTAATGTAAAGCTGTTTAACTGCTTTTTTCATGGAGAAAACCTACAGGTGCATCTCAATAAATTAGAATATCTTTGAAATGTTTATTTATTTCAGTAATTGAATTAAAAAAGTGACCTCCTATATTTTCTAGATTCTTTACACAGAATGTTCTATTTCAAGTGTTTTATTTCTGTAAATGTTGATTATGAAAACCCAAATCTAAGAAAATTAGAATATTGTAAAAAAGTTCAGTATTGTAAATTCAGTGTGTCACCTGCCAAGGTTTCCTAAGCCTTTAAATGGTCCCTCCGTCTGGTTCAGTAGGACACAATTATGGAAGACGCTGATTATGGATTGTATCACTGAATTACTGAAATGAATGAATGTTTCAAAGATATTCTAATTTATTGAGATGCACCTGTACTGTATGAGTCCTGCTCCCCTACCCACACAGAGACTTACAGCTTTTCCTGTATGAGTTTGTTACAAGGAACACTGTCATTCATTCTAAGAGTGGACAGAGGAAGCTGGAGTCCTGTCCTGGTAAAAAAAAAAAAAAAAAAGTTCTTACATATACTGGAACAAAAATAATTTTCCTGAGCCCCTCTATCATATACTGTCTCACAGCTTGATAGATCCACCTAAATGATCACCAACTTTTTAGACAACTTAGTCTCATTTAATAGAGCATGTGATCCTGGACCAAAAAGTAATGCATTTTATTTAAAAATGTTGCTGTTTTCTGCCTGGAAAAAAAACTCTCTGAAATGTTGCTGCTACTAAATGTCTCCTTTCTAGCTAATTTGATGTTCACTCCCTGTTACTAGAGAAGTTCTGTTCGTAGATACCTGCAAAAGAAAGATGGTTTCACAGTGAGTGGAGGGAGGAGGGACAGTGAATTTCACAGTGAATGTAGGGGGAGCTGATTTTACTCACGGCCTCTACATATCTGTAAACAGCTTTCTCTGTGCACTGGACTGAAAGAAATCTACATCTAACAGCTTACAATGTAAGAAAAATGCACTAATGTACACTTGTGTTATTACCAATGGGATGTTAGTCAAAAAGAGCAAGTAGCTTTCTTAATTGTCTCAAATCTCTCTTTTTCTGTGTCAGAAATCTGTTTAGCTGTATCTTGCACTGTATTTGCAATCCAATGTCCCTGGATCTCATATATTGTGGTCAGTAATATATTATGGCCAGCTACAGTCCCTGACAAAAGTTCTGTCACTTATCCATGTTGTGGAATCAAAAGCTTATAACCTGACTTTAAATTCATCCATTGGTTTTAGAAATGACTCATATGAAAGCGGAAACCCTCCCAAATGATTTTTTGGTTAAGAAAATAAATTGACTTCACTGCTGAAATATTCATCATTTAATGAACACAGAAAGGTCAGATTTTGGCAAGACAAAAGTTTTGTCGCCTTGTCATATAATGCACCCAATCCTAGTTTAAAGCCTCACCTGTGCTCACTAATTAATCGGTTAATTAGTGGGTGTGTATAAAAAGAACTCCAGCACCCCAGACCTTCACTTGAACTGCAACTTCACCTCTGACAACATGCCAAAAATCAACCCTGCGACCAAAGCCTTGATTATCAAGAGGCTGAAGACCAGATCCACTGCAGAGGTGGCTGGCACCTTTAATGTGTCTCTGCGTCAAGTACAAAGAATTAAAAAAAAGATTTGAACAGACTGGAGATGTTTTTGACAAGCCCAGGTCCGGCAGACCCCGCAAAACAACTGCTCAGGAGGAACGTTTGTTGGTTAGAAAATCAAAAGCCAGCCCCTCTTCCACTGCAGCAGAGCTCCAACAGGCCTGGTCACCTCAAGTCCCTGTGTCAACTAGAACAGTTTGTAGGATTCTGTCTCGAAATGGCCTCCATGGTCGAATCAGTGCCCAGAAGCCAGCACTAAACAAAAGGCAATTAAAAAAACGTGTGGCATTTGCCAAGGTCCACAGCCTGCTAAATGGATGGACGCTGGAAAAGTGGCAGAAGGTGGATTTCTCAGATGAATCTTCAGTTGAATTACACCACAGCCGCCGCAAATACTGCAGGAGACCTACTGGAGCCCGTATGGATCCAAGATACACCCAGAAAACAGTTAAGTTTGGTGGTGGAAAGATCATGGTCTGGGGTTACATTCAGTATGGGGGTGTGCGAAACATTTGCAAGGTGAAAGGCAATATCAATAGCCTAAAATATCAAGAAGTATTAGCTTCCTCTTAGATTCCCAATCATAAAAGGGGTCAAATTTTGCAGCAGGATGGTGCGCCATCTCATACATCCATCTCTACATTAAAGTTCCTCAAGGCAAAGAAGATCAAGGTGCTCCAGGACCGGCCAGCCCAGTCACCAGGCATGAACATCATTGAGCATGTTTGGGGTAGGATGAAAGAGGAAGCTTGGCAGACAAAACCAAAGAATCTTGATGAACTCTGGGAGGCATGTAAGACTGCATTCTTTGCTATTCCTGATGACGTCATCAATAAATTGTATGAATCATTGTTGAAACGCATGGATGCAGTCCTTCAAGCTCATGGAAGTCACACAAAATATTAAATATGGCTCTAATAGCACCACAACTTCATTCACCAATGTTATGAAACATATCTTTGTTTTTGAACAGAATTATTGGTTTGATTTTCACATTACTTTATGTGTGCGACAAAACTTTTGTCTTGCCAAAATCTGACCTTTCTGTGTTCATTAAATGATGAATATTTCAGCAGTGAAGCCAATTTATTTTCTTAACCAAAAAATCATTTCAGCTTCTTTCATATGAGTCATTTCTAAAACCAATGGATGAATTTAAAGTCAGGTTATAAGCTTTTGATTCCACAACATGGATAAGCGACAGAACTTTTGTCAGGGACTGTATTTATTTTCTATTTTATAGTTACTCCTGGCAGAATTACATGTACAGAAGTCAATAGTACTAGTTGTGATGGATACAGGATAGGGGGACAGACTGCCCTTTGTTGTGCACACCCACTGAGACAAAAGTAAAATGTACTGCAGCCATAATGGGGCTATTAGCAGCAGAACAACTTATACAGCCAGACAACAGATTTCCCAGCAAGGCCCAGCAGATATTTCAGCTTTTCATGAAAACTCAGGTACAATTTAACTAAAAAAAAAGTCCACTAGTGTGACATTGATATTATACTCATACATAATGGTCAGTCAGGTAAAAGCGCCAGTCTAGGAACACGTTGAATAAAGTGATTTAATTTTTAACTGTATTTTTTGCAATTTATATTCATGGATGGTCTAGAATTTGTTCAAAAGAATATTATGATTATTAAATCATGATAACATGATTAAATCTCCCCTCCAAGGTTTTTCCACACTTAGGCTCTTGTGCCCTTGTTGTGTCCATTACCTGAAATTCTTTTCTTACTTGTTTTATTAATGGTACATTTTAATCATTCTATGCTCAATGTAACATAAATCAGCTCACCATGCACTGACTTCCTGGTGACCTTCAGATAGACTTGTGCTTATATATAGCAGCCAATCTGAGGAAGCAGAGCTACAGGAGGAGGAGCAGAGCAACAGCCTAAACCAATGATGAAACAGAGGGAGTGTCTCAAACTACCTCAGACTCTCTGTAGGCACTGTAGCTAAACTGTAGTCACAAAACTCAGGTCTGATCACAGCCTCAAAAAAGCCAAGCTAAAAAAAAAGTAGTCAAGGAGCGAGATCTGGGAAAAATAAATAGCAGGCGTTTATTATACATAGGTACTTGCTTACAGATTTTTTTCAGGACTTGACTCACCAAATCTTCATTCTCCGGAAGTAGATTCCAGATACCAAAGATTCCTATTCTATAACTCTAAGTGGAGATCTGAATGAATCAATGAATGACCTTATATTCTAAATACATAACATATAGGCAGTCCCCTGATAGGGTGATGCACAAATTTGGTGGATTTTAATATGCACTATGTTTTTGTTTTATTGGGAGGTAGACCATGCCAAAGTGCATTCGGCTATATGAACAATGAATACTTGAGAATTAATAGTGATAGCTGTTGGCCAAGAGAACATTTGACTAACAGTTATTGTTTGTGCATCACCATCTTTGACCACTGGGGAGTCCTTGATATCATCATTTTCTGGCTGGTCGGGTCCAGTAGGAAATGATAAAAAAAACAAAAAAAACAACTTGGGATCCTTTCATTAAGGGAACATCATAATGTCATGCATTTCAAACTAGACAGATTTGTGAAATTTTAGGTGTCATCTTTAACCTGGTTGTCTTTTTTTGTTTCCTCTAGATTGGTGGACGCTGTTGTTTATGCTCCTTAGTACTTCACATCAAGAAATATAATCTTATCTTCATTAAGGCTACATCATAATTTCATATATATGAAAAATCTTGGGTGTAATCTTATACCTGTTTTTTTTGTTACATGAAGATAATAATAAACTTTATTTATATAGCGCCAACATATTCCGTAGCACTTTACAAATCAGAGGACACATGAACAGACAATATGAGACATTACAATGTGACAAAGAAATAAACATATCAAACAATAGGAGTGAGGGCCCTGCTTGCAAGAGCTTACCTGTGGATAATATCTTCTAGACTCCTTGGTACGTCATATTGACAAACATAAGTTTACTGTCATCAAGGCAACATCTTCAATTCATGTATTTCAAGTCGGATGGCCTTGAAAATTCTTGGGTGCCATCTTTTACCTGGTTAGGTTTTTTTTGTTTCGTCTACATCGGTAGACAGTTTCTTCTAGGCTCCTTGGTACTTAATATTGAGAAACATAATCTTATCTTCATCAAGGCGGCATTATAATTTCATATATTTCTAGTTGGGTTACCTTGTAAAATCGTGCGTGTTGTCTTTTACCTGATTGTTGTTATTTTTTCCCTTCCAGATTGGTGGACCATGTCCCCATCTTCTGATTTCATTCTCATATCTTCATTAGTCATTACTGCTAGATACGGTATGCCCAGTGTTCAGCAGGTCAAAGTACTATTGGCCATACCCTCACCTTCTGATTTCATTCTTATCTCGTCATTAGTCATTACTGCTAGACCAGTGTTCAGCAGGTCATAGTACTGTTGACCATAGCCTCTTAATGAACACCCTATGCTTATACGTGCTCATTTTGGCTGAGTATGCATGTGTTTTCAATGAGTACAGAACAATAAGCTGCTGCCATTGACCTCTGACGATACCTTATCTATCTTCATAGCAAAGGAGTGGCATGTTGAATTTTAAATTTAAACACCCAACATAGAATGAACGTTTCATACCCATAAGGCTATGTTCAAATCTGTGCTGGGGTCTCCGTTGAAGACGGAAGACACTGCTGGTTTCAGTTAAAAAATAATGGACACCCGACGGATCCCATTATAGTCAATTAGGTCAGCCGACTCTCCATTGTTGGGGTTCCCTGACGGACCTGAACAATGAAGAGGCAACGCTAAAGTGAACCTAGCATTGGATGACTGGCCAGTCTCTTAAAATCGTTGACTTCAGCCGACCTAAATCTCATGTATATGACCACTTTTATTTTAGCTCCCGCTTTGCCGGTTCCTTTCTAGGACTTCCTTGCGTTCATTTCCTCTGCTATGTTATATGAATGATTTTCAGACAATACTAATTACGGCGCCAGCACTTTGTTTATTTGCATCCTCGCTCGGCTCTGTTGGCAGTGATTGCAAAAACAGTACACATCTATATTTCTAACAACTAGTTTAGGTGACAATCAGAGCTGACTGTGAAGTGTTTGATTCTGTTTTATCCCACCAGGATAATTAAAATACTGAGGCTTATGGGAAAAGAGAATATTTGCTTGAATTCAGTTTATCTTAATGTAGCAGAAAAGAGAACGTTCCATGAATTATTTGTATAGAAATGAAGGCACAAAGCTTTTTGGGTTGTTTTGAAAAGATACTAAAATGACGTGTTTTTAAAGCCGAATATTTGTAGGCATTTTTTTTTAGGTTTTCAAGGGAAAATATTTTTTTCAGAATGGATGTGTATTAGACATCCTGTCAGGCTAATGATCACTGAGTGCTTTAATGCTGCAATTTTACTTGCTAAGATATCAACCATTATAAATCACTGCTTCACCTAATGATTGCATTTCTGTTTTGTTTTCTTTCAATGCCGTCAGATTTTCTTTGACAATTAATACTTAATACCAAAGGTTATCATGGCCTGTATTTTTCCTGAATTCTTTAAGTGTTCTCAGACTACTGATTAAATAAACCAAGCGGCAATGTAAGCGACTTACCTGTAACTGCTTGCACAATTTAGCAATTTTTTTTTGCTTTCAAATATAGTCATCCTTGCGTTATTTTTTCACTTCGTAAACTTTAGACTACATGAATTCAGATCATAATTTATTATTTATTTCAGCGCATTATTATTATTACTACCAAAAAGGGCTAAGGGATATGTAATGTACAAAAACTAGTGTAACCAATATTTTTTTCGTTAAAATTGTATAACCTTTTGTTTTCTAGATGGCATTGAAAATATGATGGCTTACTTCACGTTGTTTGGTTCAGTCCATGAAGTACAGACCGGATATCGACCATATTTACCAGATCGATCCATAAACTGGGATCCAGACTCCCAGCATAATGGACAGCTATGATGCTAGGAGTCACTGTTTTTCTGCGGCTCTACTGTCCCCATACAGAAGACAGTAGAGCCGAGAGATCACATTGACTATACATGTCTATGATGCTGGGAATCCGGGTCCCAGCTCAAGGCTTGGCTTGGGAAATACAGCAGATATCTTTCCCGTATCTCCTGGACTGTACCTGCCTGTGTGTAGCCGTTCATAGGGGAAGGAAAAGATCGGCAATTGGATTTCAACATGGTTGATCCTTTAGTTCTTATCCTTCCATATTGAAGACACATGCATGCTTGGAGGGGCAGGAGGAAGGTTTTGGGAAACATCTAATTTGCATGGCCAACCTTAGGACACATATTATGGAGCAATGTTATGGAGCTGTAACCGTTCACCTATAGAGGTGTTTTCTACATTTCTAATTGAGTTTTTCTAATGTAGAATTCCATAAGAAATTATCAAAAAAAAATTTGTAGCATGTTTCATGTGATGTATTATAAAGTTAAACACATTCTCATCACTTCCAGGCAAGAAACTTTACATATGATACCCAATAGCGAATCATGTGGCACCACTGTAAGGCATGTGTAGGAATTAAGTGACATGATGAACACCAATGGCATCTAATGGACTTAATAAAACAATAGCAAATAGCAATTGAGATATAGCTGGGTGCATGTCTCCAGAAGTAGCACAACCAATCCCCCTCAAAATCTCATTGAGTTGGACCAAAATGTTGCAAATAGGTGAATAAGGAATCCATTTACGAGCATTGTATTTTGGATAGTCTAAGTTCTGTTCACATTATATCTATTAGAGATGAGCGAATCGAAGCTGCAGAAGTGGAATTCAATCCGAATTTCAGGAAATATTCGATTCGCATTGAATCCGAATTTCCTCATGCTTCGTGGTAACGATTCGCATTTAGTTCAAAATGGCTGCTCTACATGGAGCAAGGAACTCTGGGAATGCGGGTTCGTCCACAAAGCCATGCGTGCAGCCAATCAGCAGCCAGCCCTGTGATGTCACATCCCTTTAACCCCTTCGTGAGCGCACACGTCATGTTTGACCACTGCATCCAAGTTGTTAAATCACCTCGATCGGTTATGGAGCAGGGTGTTAGCTGTAACTGATAGCTAACACCCTGCTCCATAACCGATTCGGGGTTTTAACAACTTGGAGGGGTTCCGCCATTTTGCCGCCCACCCCGGCTCTCTGCAGCCAACAAATAGTTGTTTTTGGTACGCAATTCGCCGCAATTTAATTCGGATCGAATTGAATCATATCACGAAATTTGGCGAAGTTGCCGAATCAAATTTTTGAATACTTCGATGAGCGAAGTATTCAAAAATTCGATTCGGCAACTTCGCCAAATTTACCTATGTATATATGTCGGTAGCAGCAAGCCATCTATATAACAACATGCCTATAGACTTTATTAGTCATATATATATATATATATATACCATATGTTTGGTTAGTAAATAACATTTACATTTCAACACAAGAGTGGAGATATTTAAAACCATGAGAAAACCCGTATTATACAAGAAATAACCTTAACTGCTAAAACTACAATGTTTGGGACCTTCCTGACTGTGTCCCCAATAGCAATAAGCAACAAAGTTGGAGTCTAATATTTCTAGTACGTAAGTAACCACATTTTATAGAATTTGGTGCTAAGAATGAGCTTTGCATATCTACTTTGGCATTAAATATCTCACATTTCAATAATATAGTCTACTCACTTCAGTTCTAGAAATATTTCCTATAGTGTATTATTTTAAGTAAAAATGCCCCAGAATGACCCAAATGGACAACCTCTTGTTAGAATGAAGCCATCCTGGCCATCAACTATCAATACTGGGGGAAGCTACTTGGAATACAAGCACAAGTTGAGTCTGCCAGGATGGAAGGTTCTCTGTACAGCTCTGGTTCATAGAGAAGGGGACTCTCCGTGACATCCATCTGCTCAAATGGTGCATGGACAACCACTGTGTTACTGTATAACATCTGCATCACATGTTTTAAAGACTACTCAGAGATTCATGTCTGCACATGGAGGTCCTCCATCTGACCCAATGGTACAATCATAGGCATGTGAATACATACAGACAGCCTACTACATTTTGTCTGTTGGATGGTGAGAATTTTTACTTATTTTTTTGGTGACCTGCTAATATACAGCTATAACATAGCTGATCCACCATTAAATAGCTATGGCTTACACAGAAAACATACAAAAGTTTTGCACACAATCCAACTAGATGAAACTAGTAAAGACTCCCTCGACTATTCGTAATATACATAAAAACAGAACAAAGAAAAAAAACTGAGAGGGTTGGCAGGAAAGAGACAGAGACACGGGGGAGTAGAAATAAACTGGGATTAGGCCAAAAAAGTGAATTTTTTAAACTCAAGTCAACAGAGTACATATTAGACAACTGAAGCGAAAATGTAATAAAATATTCTGCAAATATCGTAAAACGCAGCTCCACTTGAGATACCTGGTATATTTTAATCCTTATTTCAGCTTCAATCTTTCCTCATCAAATTTTCACTTTCATGAAAATGTATCGAAGCATAATATCTAAGAAGCGTCAAAAACATCCCTGAGTTTAGAGGTTACATCAGCGTCCCTAAATAGTGATGTACAACGATAGAATAAACCTGGATTAACACATTTCCTGTGTGAGATGCAGACGCAAGCAGAAAATTAAAACTGAAAGAAATATCGACTGTGTGAGCAGTTTACAAGACCTCAGGCCTTTTAGCCTGTTTTACTAAATTCTATTAAATATTCAGAACAATGTTATATGAGTTGTAGTCTGCACTACTAAGTCTTCTGATAATACATTACGACTGGATGGAACGTTGTGCAAGGTGGAACTTGAAGTTCCAATGCAAAATCCATACCTGAGCCTCACCCACCATTTATAATACTAGCGGCAGAGGAGCCCCTTTGCCCTCTCTGGAACGCCATTACAGACAGGTGTATTATCTGCTACCATTGGAGACATTGAGGTTTGCATAGGGTGCCATTTTGACACCAATGAGGGCATTTTGATTGTTATGTTGCCAGTTTATGGATTTCCTAGGGATATGTGATGTGTGAAATGAGGAGCCTGGGCAATAAACTCTACAAAGGCACTAAAGCTAGTCTTGGCCAGATGAAAAAAAAAACACAGGGAAATTGTAACTAAGTCTGAGGCCCCACGTTACGGAAACGCAGCTTTTTTTGGTGCAGATTTTGTTGCAGAAGGTAGAAGTATAAGTACTTTATATATACAGTATATCTCCCATTCCTCTTGCAGCCATTATTGGTTTTGGCTCAAAAAACTGCAACAAAATCGGCAACAAAAAAAAAGCTGCGTTTCCGCAACGTGGGGCCTTAGCCTAAGTCTAAAATGATAGAAGACCTTATGTGTGAGTTTTATTCTCTGACTGCACCAGTATATGGTGGTAATAATTGGTCTATATATTCATGTTATAAATCCTTAGAATGGGCCATATTATTTGTAGGTTGGTCTAAAAGGGACAAAAATTTTGTTTTGGAACCTCACTTTAGCAGTTCCACCCAAGCCTTCCATCCAAATACTGCATTAAGTGAACAACTACTACATGGTGTGGTGTAACTTCAGGAAAGGGTTTTTAGGGTTAAAAACCCTCCTAAACAATGAAGCCAATTTCTATGCAGTAAGATAGCGCAAAAACTGATGGCATGGCCTATCACACGCATATTAAAGAATACTATAGAGCATGGTAGACAGCTTGAATACCTTCACTTCATGACTAATTGCCATCTGCTGCTTATTTAATACACAATAAGGGTCAGAGGTACACTTGTTCTATGATCTATAGTTGAGGATATTCTAGTGGAAAATCAATAGTTGCAGACTGCAGACCATTAAACTGCTAAGCTAAAGGGGCATTTACAGTAAAACTCAACCGTCCTAATGTGGCCCAGGGAAATTGGACCTGGATATTATTTTCCCATTCATTTTTATAATATACAGTTGAAAATCTCAGACGCCAATGGAAATATTCGGAAAATAATCCTTATTGAATTGCTCTCAAAATACAGTTGCTTCATTACGAGCAGTTATTTGAATGCACTTTGGCTCTTACTTACTTCTACCTTCTAAGACCAGTCTCACATGGTCATAATTAGGTTACATTTTTAGCATCTGTATCTAGAGCACCTGGACTGTCATGACTTAGATCATCATAAGACTCTAAGACTCTACATTTGTATTAAAGTTGGCCATATACATAAGAGAATAGACTTCCCAATTAGAGATGGGTGAACCGACTTGTACCGAATTGGTCTCAACCCAAATATTCCAAATTGTTAGGTTTTTTTTATGAAACCAAACAAATGGAATTTCTTCTTGGTCGAACTAAAATGGCCGTTTGTTAAATTCTTGGGTCTCTTCAGACCCCAGAATATAACAGGTGGAAACCATGGGGAGATGGCAAAAATAAAAAAAACATTCATCCTTAACCTCTTTTGAGCCCCCTTGTCCACACAGGCCACAATCACAGGCCTCAGCAGTGACTCCAGGCACATGACGTCAACAGGAGAGCAACGGACACCGCAAGGAGCTCAAAAAGAGGTAACAGAAGTTGAGTATGAATGGTTTTTTTTTTTTACACCTCCACTGGGCCTCCACCTATTATACTCTGGGGTATGAAGAGACCCCGGAGTATAATAATGACACTTTTACTTTGACATAACTTTGGCTTTGTTTGCCTTAGAGAGCTAGAAATCAGCTAGATAGATTTCTAGTAGCCCAAAGAGTTTTCTACACTATGTTTTATTCCATTTTAAGGTGTGGTACATACCAAACTTGTTCGACCCGAAATAAATATTGGACCCGAGCCACCTGACCCAAATCTAAGCAAATCCTAAGAGGTTTGCCCATCTGCACTTCCAATGATCTCATGTATATGGGGACCTGCCTGATGTTGAGGGGGATAAGACACTGTGTATGTTAGATTTCAGTTTGCCCAATTCTACTGGATGTTCGGAGGGAGATAATCCTCCAATTGAACCTCAGCATGCCCAATTCTTCTTAATAATAATCTGGCAAGGGAGAATTGGCACAACCGTATGTACCATATAGGATACTTGGCCCACCTTGATGACATTGACTGGTATAGCCAACTTTGCTCCTCTGTGGATGGACACCTTTAATAGTTGTTTTAAAGACCTGTATACCCTCTATGTGCTGAACTTTTAGGCTTTTAATTGTCCTTGTTTAATAGACAATTATGGTAAAAATAAAACACTATTTTTTGGTTTTGGAGTCTTTGTAGAAGTAAAAGTAGCTTTGCTTTTGCTGCTCAAAGCTGCTCTTTTTAGCAAGGGATAGTCTTGCGCACAGAACTCATATACCACAGCTCACAAAGGCTGTACACGTCCATACTAATGAGCCAGACTACGTGCGCTGCCATAAAGCCTAAGTCTAATGGAACATGTCAAATGCCACAGAACATGACAGAATGGACATCTCTATGGCAGCCCTATTCAAGCACTATATCCACTGTGTTACCGTAGCCTTATTAATTGTAAAGTATATGACGCACAATTTTTTAGTTTGTCCTGCAGAACTCTTATCAAATATAAAATATAGAAATCAGCTTTTCAAATGGCCACATAAAAAAAAAAAAAAAGAAAAAAAAGAAAATTGGTTGTGCTTGGCAATAGCTTTTAGAGAACCATTATAATATTTCTTCCTAGATCAATGGAAGCACTTTGGAAACCTCATATTTTAATTTCCAATCATGCTGGACCGAGGGGAAAGAATCGCAACATTTAGCTGTTCACATTTTCTACACATCATTTGAAAAAATGACTGGACCATTTAAAAAAAAAAAAAAAACTACTAAAATCGAAATTGCTTTATAAGGCCGATTCAGTCTGTATTACCACTCATTTCATTAAGTCAGGCTTCTCCTTATGGCATGAATAAGACATGTTAATGACTTAGCAAACTTAAGGCATAAGAAAAGGAGGATTAATGTGGGGAATAAATCACAGATTTTTTTTTCTTTTCATTCCGATAGAGAATGTTCCAGGCAGGTTTATTGAGTTATAGTTTAGCGATTAGTAACTTGCATTATATGTATATACTGTAATCTTTTATAAAATTATTACTCACATTACTAAGAGCAGGAAGTGTTATTTTTGGGATATTTTCCCATATAGAAGAATAGGTTAATGTTTTACCAGATATGTGCCAATTTAAAGGAGATGTCCAGGATTAGGTTATATCTGATTGTCACGCCAACAGGCAGTCCCCAGACCGATCAGCTGTACAAAGCTGCTTCCAACGCCCGTATTTCACCAAGCACAAGGCTGGAAGCAGATTGCTTTGTACCCTAGAGGTCGAGCACTGGTACTGCGGTTCAGCTCCCATTGAAGTCCATGAAAACTGAGCTGCAGTAGCAGCACCCAGCCATGATACAAGGCACAGAGCCAAGTGCATCCACCCTCATGTCGTGTATAGTATGGGCGTCATGAGCAGCCTGTACAGCTGATCAGTGATGGCGCCACCTAATGGGGAAGCAGCTTTCTGTCATAATGCACCACAGCTTTCTAAAGAAAATTAATAAACTTTTGGAATCATATGACTGTTCCTCTGTTTAGGCAAAAAAGGAATCTTTGCTACTGGAAACTGAGTAAGGCTACGGCCCCACGTTGCAGAAACGCAGCTTTTTTTGTTGCAGATTTTGTTATGGTTTTTTGAGCCAAAGCCAAGAATGGCTACAAAAGGAATGGGAAATATATAGGAAGTTCTTATACTTCTACCTGCTGCTCAATCTACTCCTGGCTTTGGCTCAAAAAACCGCAGCAAAATCTGCAACAACAAAAAACTGTGTTTCCGCAACGTGGGGCTTTAGACTAATAAAGCTTTAGGCTCCGTTCAAACAACCAAGTGTGCCATCTGAGCAGGGCTCCAGTACTCTATTCCAATCCTGTATAATGGAACAGAACGGAACCCTCCCATTGAAATCAATGGGGGACGGAAGGCAATCAAATGATATTATCCCAGTACATTCTGCTATAAAATCGCCACCCCTCTCCCCCGGTCTGGACATTCAGTTGTGTGCATGAAGCCTTAGGCTTCATGTGTTCTCCATGGTACTCACAGACAGCATTCCATCCAACTATTTTTGGGTCGTGGGTCCGCATATGTCCATTAAAAGAAGTGGGTCTCCATGCAGTCCAGTTAGCAAATCCATTTCACAGATGCAAAAACAGATGCAAAATTATGTCCATCCATTTACATAGAGATTAAAAATAAAATAAAAAAAATTATCCATTTCCATCCACTTTTTAAGAACATAAAAATGTAGTATACCATAATTTTGTGTCCGTCATAAAAAAATGGACAGAAATGGATCCCTTTTTTGCATCCATTTTTCAGCTGCGTGAATCACTATTTTGCACCTATAGGAATTATGATCTGAAAGATCAGATGAATAGTAAAAAGTTTTTTTGTTTTTTTTTTCATGTGACCAATAAATATGCATAAAGCACCTATAGACAATATATTATGGTTTTAAGATTGTATGGTAGTAAGATTTATTTGCTTTCCCCGCAGATAGTCTTCTCAATCCCTTACTGGACCAAGGCTAATGTGATTTGTTGATGAATCCCCCATCATGGGCCAATAATTCCAGCCACCGACTGAAGACCATGGTTTATTCTTCACATCTCTGTGATTCCTATTGAGGTAATACCCATCACTTCCTCAAAGACACAATGGCTTTTACAAATAGTAATTAGGGATGAAGAAAAGACAAAAGGTGCTTTGCAGGGGCTTAAGTCTTTTAAAGATTCGCCATGCAATGAGTTCCCCGCCCAAATCTCTCATTATGTTGGGTTTTGTTGATTGAGAGGGGATTACTATTGCTTTGTTTTGTTAGGAGGAAGAAAAAGAAAAACAACATTAATTGATATATTCCTGTTTTTATCTCCTTTGCTATAGCCCTGTAGGGAATGGGTTAAAGGGTAAAAAAAAAGGTGGAAGTAGGAACCTCTGTGTCGTGACCACTCATGTGACCTCGGACATTTGTTTCAATGGCTTCAAAACACAGATTTCTGCTCCGTATATTGTGTAAGAATTCACACACAGGATATGGCTCACCTGGGTTCTGCCTATTAAAGCAAACTGCTCTCTATGCTTTAGTCTAAAGGTGGCCGTAGACATTCAATTGTCTGCCTGACAAATGCTAACCCCAACATGTTACACCAGCTGAACTGCTACTAGTCTCATGTAATGATGCCTAGCTCAGAGGTCGAGCTGTCTTTATAAAAATGGAGACCTGGGCAACAAGTAAAGCAACACTCCTCACTCTCTACTTTTAGGCTAAGGCCCCATGTAGCATTAAAAAAAAAAGGCAAACTGGAAATCATGTTTTTTTTCTGCAGTGTTTTTCATTGCATTTTCGCAGAGTTTTCCTCTGTGGACTTTCTGCACTTATTATACGGAAAGCGCCAGCATTTCCACAAATATAACTGACATGCTGCGATTTTCAAGAACACAGGCGTTTTTAAAAATGCAGCTTTTCCGCTGCAGATTTTTTTCGGCAATGTGTGGATGGGATTAGCCAGAATCCCATTCACTTTGCAGGTACTGTAAAACGCTGCGTTTTTTGCCATGGCATTTCTGCAGCGGCAAAAACTGCATTTTGGCAATGTGGGACTTTAGCCTTAAATCCACATATATAAAATAATTCTGCCGTTTAATGCCTAAATAATACCTGCATACATTTTCCAAAATTATACTTAAATTACCCTTATAACACTTCCATATATTGCCTTTACAATAGTGTCATGCAATATCAAAATAATGTAATGTCTGCTATTAATGTAATGCCTCTCACCTTGGAACATTCCTGTACATGTTGTATTTGTATTTGTATCTGCTTATCTTATCTTATCTTTGCTGCTGTAACACACTGAATTTCCCCATTGTGGGACTATTAAAGGACTATTATTATTATTATTATTATTATTAAAACTACATTAAGTAGTATGCCTAATACCATACAAGTCCTAGTAATACCTACATACAGTCTAAATTTCTCCTTTACAATACCTTTGAAAGACTTCTCCCGCACTTTTCTTTTACTGTTTTTCCTGTAAAAATGGCATGAATTTCAACTTTTCAGATAAAAACAATTGAAAAAGCACCTAGAATATTCTAGGTGCTTTTCAATGGAAAAAAAAAGTGGAAAAAAACCCCCAGAAATGCCACCACCATGCCTCAAAGAAAAATGAATTATTTGTAGTGCATTTAATCTAATTTACTCAGCCTATATTCACACAACCATGTTACAAAATGGCCGTTTTACACCCGAGGGACACCCATTTTCATGGATCCTCCAAACATTACAATGAAAACGGACAGAAATAGAACATGACCTACATTTCGATAGTCCGTTACGTCAAATTAACAGTCATGCAAATAGCCCCCATTTACATGTCCGCTGCGTGTATTTTTCCGCAAAGTGTGGATGGGATTTGCTAGTATCCCATCCACTTTGCTGTGACTGTGGCTTTGCTGTGACTAGAAAAAAATGCGGAGTTTCCGCCTCAGCCAAACCGTGGTGTTTACGCCACGTGGGGGAAGATGCTTTTCTCTCCACATTTTTCTCCCTTTTCGGATGGAAACCGGGTGGTAACCCGTCGGACCCCATTATAATGAATGGGGTCCGTGGGTTTTCGCAGGTAACTGCTTTTTTAAGCAAATTAAGTTTCCGCTTTGGAGGTACCCAAGCAGACCCGAAGAACAGAAACCCGAGCGCAAGTGTGAAACTAGAGTTAGGATTTGACACAAGTAATTGAATATGATTTAGAAAATTGATGTAAATGATAAGTCTGCTAACTTTGCGTAGTTTTGTTTGTGTGATTATGCTTGGGCAATTGTGGTCTGTAGTCTGCACTGTTTTGTAAGTGTCTCTTAGATTGGAGTGGTTTTGCACCTATAAGACACATGTTTGACCGAGCGGCCACACCTGCTTGTCTCACAAAAATCACAAAGTTAAATTCTCACGTTAAAAAAAAAGGCGTAAACAATTCATAAATCTGACGCAACACCAAAAAAGTGCACAACACATGCCAAAATCAGGCACAAACTAGTTGATAAATGTGTCCCATTGAATACAATGTGTTGTCAAAACGGACGTATGATGGACGGCATTCTGTCCATTTTCCTAGGGAGCACCGTCTTTAACTTTTTCTATTTGCTGAGTGATTCTTGTATTTTTCCATTCTATCTAGAAAAACACTTTTCAAAAAAGTGTCAAATAGACGAGAGCCATGCTGTCTGCGACCAAGCTGAACTCCATAGTATGACACCTTATTACCTTGAATACATAAAATTCAACAAAGCTGTTACATGTATTTTTGGTACATTTTCTATGTTACGGTAATAAAAGTTCTCACAACATGGGAGGCATCCAGTTTCAGATCAATGGAATCAATACACAACAAACATGCTGTTGGAAAATACAATATGGTACCATTGTTGGGGAAGATTTCACTTGGAATGAATAGAAATTGATATATGTCTGCTGTCACCATGGAGATTTTCTGCACAAGTAACCCATATGTTAACTCATTTACGACTTGCAAACAAAACTTAATAACATTCACATTTCAGGGGAAGACAACATTTCTTAAAGAAGAAAGGAAAATAATGAACACTAAATATGACTAATGAATATTAATTGATGATTTCACCGCGCCTTGTCTAATATCACGCTGTATTGTTTCTGCAAATTGCTTTATATATATTGAGGGATATTAGTGAACGTCTGTGTCTCGGCCATCTTACCCCCTGGTCTGTATCTTCATACTAAACATCATAAACTGGGGTGAATCTAGGTATACACAATGTAGCATTCCTCCAATAGATATTACCATAAGTCTTATTTTATAAATAGAAGGCAGCCTGTAACTAGTGACCTGTATTCTGGTTATGGACCTGCAGGTGCGCACATTGAACACTCAGCATGTTGCACATAAAAGGGTTAAACTGCACATTTAAGTAGCAAAGTTAGCATTGGTTGTAGTAAGTAACCTTGTAGGGTTTAAGGTTTATCGGTTATGTTATGTTACAATGTACTTACACTATGTTACATGATGTGTTGTATGCTGGTGCAGGTCATTGGGCTGTCGGTGTTCTGGAATTATTCCTTAGAGGTGGAACTAAGTTGCACCTGAGAGTTACACTATGGGAGAAGTTGTTTGTTGCTCTCCTGTGGTGTGACCCATTGACGTCAGGTGTTACCAGTAGAGACCGGTAGATAGCTTGTAGGAGCAGGAGTTCCGCTTGCTGCTGGAGGGCTGCTTGGATGAGGCAACATTTAGTAGGCCATACAAGCTAAGAGAGCCATATGAACAATTTGCAGAGACGAGGGGGGACACCTCTGCATAGACATAAGCTAGTTCAATAAACCAGGAGAACCTCAATGAACACCTGGTGAGCGGGAACCGTGTGGTGACAGCCAGTGCATCCCCTCTCCTGACATTGGAAACGTGTCGTTCATAGCTGGTTCCTATTATTCCGTGCTGCAATGAGGATATTTGTATCATAGTCTACTAATGGAGTGCTTACCCTAGTGAACTGATCCTTCATATATTTTCAATTCCTTACAGCAATCCCATAGAACAAAAATTTCACAATAAATACATAATCCATTGTTAAAAGATGTCTACCACCACAAAATCTCTTCTAAACCACTCATATGCTGTAGTCGGGGCTGCTGGTGATATAGTGAAATGCCCTTTAGCCTAAGGTACCACATAGAGAGGCACAGCACTTTTCACAGAAAGTCTGCAGTTTTCCTCCGTGGACTTGCTGCTTCCATTATACCTATACAAAAAATTCCAGCATTTCCATAGGTATAATTTACATGCTGCGATTTTCAAAAACGCTTTTCTGGTGCAGATTTTTTTTTCTGCTATATGTGGATATGATTAGCCAGAATCTCATTCACTGTGCAGGTACTGTAAAATACAGCAGGTAGTTGCTGCCAAGAAAATCAACTTTAAGGCTGGGGCTCAACATGGTGTAAATGCCGTGGTTCGGCCGTGGCGGAAACAACGCGGCAAAAAACATGGCTTTTTTCAGTCACTGCAAAGTGGACGTGATTGTAGTGAACTGCAGAAAAATATGCTCCGCGGAAACACTGCGATTTCCAAAATCGTGACAGTTTTGGAAATCGCAACATGTCAATTATACCTACGGAAACGCCGGCGGTTTCCCTATAGGTATAATTGAAGCAGAAAGTCCACAGAGGAAACCTCTAAGGACTTTCTGTGAAAAGTGCTGTGGGAAAAACCTTTATGCGTTTCCATTGTAGTTTTTCCCGCAGCGCTCTTTTGCTGTGGCCCGCTTCGTGGGGCCTTAACCTAAGGGTAGAAAAGCTGCTTTGTTTTGGTGCAGTTTTTGCTAAGGTTTTTTTGCTGATGTTCCCATTGCTTTTGAAGCCACTTCTTACTTTGGCTCAAAAAAACACAGCAAAATCTGCAACAAAAATGCCTCAAATTTGCAAGTTCCAAAATTCTGGGGCATTTTTTTGTTGCAAACTATGTCAAATAATAAACGTGTAAATTTAGACTGGATAATATAATGTTACACCAGATTTATGGCTTTAGATAGACAGACAGACAGATAGATAGATAGATAGATAGATAGATAGATAGATAGATAGATAGATAGTGTTAACGGGCCTGTAAATCGATATAATTTTAGCCTGTTACAGGGGAGATAGCATCTTTCATACTAGATAGAACTTCAGGAATAGTGGGATAGTGGGAGCCGTGTTGTAGTTGCATGTTCAGATCACTTTCTGAAAGGGACTTATTTGGCTGCCTTTCTTGTTCTGTGTTTTCTCTGGCTATATCGACGATGAAAACACCAGCACATATAAGTAAGGCCAAGCATTGAGATTAAACCTGAGTGTATTTGTCTTTCTCTCTTGTGATTAACAAATGACGAGTCCTAATTTACTGGGCTATAGGAATCTGCCAGATTAAGAAAAAACTTGATGAAAAATGACGTGCTCCCCAATGTTAAAATAACAGCCCTGTGCAAATGTAAGCTATTGAGCTCTATGTTTTGTCAGTATATCTACTCGTCTCAGTGAGCGCCGCCTTCATTTTCGACTTGCTACGCGGATGACATTGTCCAGTTTATCCGATCACTCACTCTTATTTACTGTTAATGAAAGTTTGGAAAGGATCAATCTGCAAGGACTATACACAACCAGTGAGGAAACTAATGTAGTGTCTTAGAGCTGTATACAGAGAGATCCCATTTCACTAGGCATGTGCATGTCACTGCGAGACTTCCTTTAAAGGAATACTATTCCTAAGTTCTCAGAGTCACTGGACTTAGGAAACCCATCATGTTGAACATGCAGTCCGATCTGTGGGTGAGACGTTATAGAGCAGGAAGAGCTGAGCAGATTGACATGTAGTTTTGGGGGAGAAGTTTAAGGATAATTTGTAAATCATTCATACAAAATCCAGTTTAGGAGTCCAGTGGGCAGTCCTACTCCTACTATGACTTGAGTACTGCCCACTGTCCAGAATGAGCAGAAACTGAAATGAATAAAATACAAGCTATGTTGACTCTTTTCCTACAAAACTATATATCTATCTGGTCATCTCATCCTGCTCTATAATATGCTGCCTGCATATGGTTAATGTTACAGGTTTCTTTAAGTATAAATAATTTATCCTCAGAATGCATATATAACTAATATAACAATTTCTTGTGAAATTCAGCTCCCAAATATCCACCATTACCATGTCCTAGCAACAACAAAAAAAAAAATATTTAAAGACTTTGCGAGGGGACCTTTTGCTGAAAAGGGGTTGTTTCCCTGGGGGTGTCTATGATATTGCCAATTCCCCATCAAACATTCTCACAGGTTTCAGTTGGGTACTATTTAGGCACTACATGGGGGTATTATTGGGCAGAATTTATCACTTTTATTTGGGTACTTTGTGGTGCTATTATTTGTTTACTACATGATATTTATAGTATTACATGGCCATGTTAGGCGGTCATTGTATGCGATGTTTATTTGTGTTATATGCAAGTATTATTTAGTCATAGTAAGATACAAATATTAGATGCATTATTACAGTTCTAAAGATTCCTCCTAGGCCTCACGTACACACAAGTGTGTATTCTGGTTATATATGGCAGCCCACTTTGGCTTTTTATTGGATCTGCAGGGGCTTCTATGCCTTTGTATTGTTCACAGTATGGAACCATATGATATCCAGGGGCATAGATATAGGTGGTTCTGAGGTGGTAATTCTTACCAGGCCCTGGAGATTCAGAGGGGCCTCTCTATAACATAAGAAGACACCAGCTTCATAGATAGCACATGGTAAGTGGGGGCCCCTTAAATATTTTGCATTGGAACCCAGGAGCTACACCTTAGTTACACCTCAGATGGCATCTCATGATGCCTGCCATAGTCTCTTTTCTACCTAATTCATATGAAATCCATCAGATGTCCCTCTTTTATCTTGATAAGAAACAAGAGGCCCTGTTAGGCCATACTCTTGCCACTGTGTCTCTTTCTTGGCCATAAAATACTGACAAACCAGTCCATTTTTAATGGCCGTTTTGTATCTATTCCATGTCCGCTTGTCTGCTTTTCACAACGAGTACCATGAGTACCATCGTTTTGCATTCATTTTAGTGAACCAGATCAGTGAACTTAATGAATAAATGAACAATTGATCAATGAATTTAACGAACAGATCAATTTCCTGGTCCTTTTCTTGACCCAACCCACTGATCCATTTTCAACGGACATAAGTCTGACATCAATTAATTTTTACAACTGTTAAATAGACCCATTGTTTTCTAATGTGGTCCCTGTGTCCATCAATACCAACAAATATAGTACTTTTTGGGTTTTTTATGTCCGTCAAAAATACACTCATTCACTGTCACACTGATGTTTTTCATTTTTGTGTGGATAAGGCCCTAGATGTTATCCTGAAGGACATGTATTTCTGCAAGAGTTGCTAAAGACTGAATTCAACTATAAAGATGAATCCTTGTAGTTACAGGTCAGCAATGCTGTATCCGCGCCTGCAATCTATGGGGATCTCCTGGAATAGTTGTGCCATATGTAGACCAACCTGTTTAATATACTGGTTTCTTACTAGTTCTTGCTTAATGAAAAGATATGATGTGAATATCGCTAGGAAGTGGCAGCTGTTTGGAATAAGAATCTGAACATGCTGTCCAACATTTTCCCATGGAAGCTGGAAGAAAAAAAAAAAAAAAGCCCCCAACCCCTCCCAAGTGATGCCTGAAACATCAGTAGATGTACCAGCAGGGCCCTTAACATCTTCAGCAGTCATTGCCATCTTGACAACGGGTTGCATGGTCTGTGTTTTTCTATCACCAATCGCTTCAATCCGAGACGACAAGGATTTAAACAGAAGGTCTGAGTGAGTTAAACAAAGACAGAGACAGCTGTGCGAGCCTGATCATTTTCCAAAGCACATGGTTTGCCATTAAATTTTCATAGGGCTTTTAAGTCAAGATTTTGCTTATCAGAAGGAAAGGACCTGGGGTAAAATATTGTTATTGATTTCACGATTTTAGATGTAACTGATCCTTTAAGTAATTTTTTGTTGAGTCTTTAGTGACACTTTTGTGTATGTTGGAATCACAGTTTTCCTTTCTTGCTGAATGGTGCAGATGTCAATTTTACCATATCGTGTATATAAACTGAAACCATACAGAGACAGTAGGAGTAAGCATTTGTAGCAGATAAAGAGGTGATAAACCCAGCTCTGGTATATAAGCAGATTGCTTTCCTACTTCATCCGTTCCCTAGTTACCTTTAAAAACTGAGTGATCATTGATGAACGATAAAAAAATTATCGCTTGGCAGTGATAAAAATTATTTTATCCAAAAAAGTAGCTATGTATAGGTTAAAGTCATATAATACATTTGTTTGTGTTTTTTGGAACATTGTTGACACAATTTTTGGGGTCTTTCATTTTTTAAATAATAGCAAAATTTTGTGGGCAGTAAAAAAATAAAAAAAATAATAAAAATGCCACACACATTTAAAGGGTTTATCCAGGATATGCAATGTTCTGCAAAGAGGCTGGGGAAGGTGAAAAATACAAAAAAAAACCATACTCCCCTGTCCCTGGTGCTCTGATGTTCCCTACCTCTGTCCAGGCCTGCTGCTCCCAGGGCTTGTTCCAGCGGAAGTCCTCACAGCATGTGACCGCTGAGGCCAACCAGCGACCTAAGAAAAGGAATCGGGATGTCACTCACATAAGTCCTTTCCTTGGGCTGCTGGTTGGCCTCAGCCATCACATGCGGTGAGGACTTCTACCAGAACAAGCCCCGGGAGCAGCAAGACCAGATCGTGGTAGGAGACACGCACCCACGTAACAGAGTACCAGGTACAGGTGAGTATGTTTTTTTTTTCACCTTCCCTGGCCTCCTTGTGAAAAACTGTATATCCTGGACAACCCCTTTTATAATAGAAAAAATTCTCGAATTCTACTTATTGACACTGAATAATTTATACAATGATCCAAGCTTGTCTCTATTGCGGGGGTAGAGTAAAGTTGGCTATGCACATTAGAATAATGTCGGGATTGGTCCCCAACAGTAGATATTGGGGACTGCTGGATTCCAACATGTTCAGTTCTTTTGTTCTCTGTGAAGATAAGCCCCACCAGAGGAGTCTGGAAGCAGCATGTATGTGCATGGGGGTCAGAAGCATTCAGCCATGGCTATCTAAAGTGCTGGCCAGATAGTGGTCTGGGCCCTTGGGCAATAATGCTCATGGGCCCCTTAGCAACCACCATATTTAGAATATACTTGATCCAGGTTAATAAACTCTCTTTGAGTTTTTTTTTAACTTTAGTTTTGTTTTTGTTCTGACTGAGGGACTATGGCTCATTCTGGCAATGGGCTCTTGGGCCATTTTCTATAACCAGATAGT
Source organism: Leptodactylus fallax (assembly GCA_947044405.1). NCBI lineage: Eukaryota > Metazoa > Chordata > Amphibia > Anura > Leptodactylidae > Leptodactylus > Leptodactylus fallax. The sequence goes on along the minus strand of CAMRHE010000130.1, from coordinate 3,090,992 downwards.
CAGGAAACCCTGTTTTTTTTATCAGGATCACTTTTATGTATACATTGGGTATCAAAAGTATTATCCCCCCCTCTCCCCCATACACATGCATGCTCAGGCTTGGATAAGCATTGATGTCTTCTGAGGAAGTTACTGTGGTGGTGGTTTACCTCCTTAATAACAAAAGGATTAAAGACCAACATTCCTGAACCTTCTTTTCTCCAACTTCTTCTATGAGAAACAGTTGAGATAACCCCATATACGTGAACTAGTCAGCTGGCCCAACCAAAAAGGGCAGTTTAGCTGACCTTAATCTAATATGCATGGGGGCCTTTAGAAATCATTTATTACAATGTGACTGTGAAAAAACAACTTTTAAAGAGTTTGTTTGGGATTGTAAAAAGGTCTTATTTGGGGGTAAAACAAACAAGGATAAAAAAAAATTCTTATAACTGAAATTCCCAAGGTGATGCCACTGTTAGAAATTTATTATTTTATAGTGTAACCCCCCACTTGCCTAGTGTACCCAAATCTGCATCACCACTAAAAGGTCTTATGTCTTTGGAATGACTGAACAGATTTGGATAATATAATATACCAAATTCTCAGGGTGACAGCGCTTATCAGATGATGTATGTTATTGGAGTTTTCAGACCTGGTGACATGTCCTCTTCAATGGCTGTGTAGAGCAGTTCTAACTTATTACTTACTATTTGTTAGGGTCTTGCCAGACGTAGCAATACCCTCACACTACTGCAGGGGTCAGGGAGGAAGGACAGAGACAAGTGAGCCCTAATCTCACCCCAGCCACTGTCCCTTCCTATTGCCTCAGTTTACCCTAAACGGTAAAAGGACAACTTGAAGACAAGCCCTATACTGAGTAAGTGACACACAGAACAAGACAAACCACAGAGAAGAATGGTAAACAAGCCAGGGGTCACAACCAGAGAAGCAATAGTGGTACCAAATTGAAATCCAAGAGAGTAGTCACAAGGCAAGCCAAAGGTCAGAGATAATAGCAAGGTCAAAATCAAAGGTACAAAGAAAGCAGGCAAAGACAGTGCAATAACCGGCAACTTGCTGTGAAAGTGACATCCCGTATATAGAAAGTCTGGGCCCAGCCCCAGACCTGATAGGTACACAGGCTGTCAATCACACAGGCAAGGTAAAAGATTAACTCTATGCAGTCCAGAGAGAAATGCTCAGAACACGGGTGTGGCTGGGAATCATTTACACAACAAGGAAACTAGGACCGTGTTCAGACTAAGCATCCAGAATCCTAAGCAAAGAATCAAACTGAGGACGCCTCCTACGCCACAGCGTGCGAGCAGAGGGTGGCGCAGAGACCCGAACAGGCAGAGACATAACACTATTATACTGAGATGACATAGTCTATTTATGAGCCCAGTTTTCCCATTGGCTGCTTGAAGCCAATTTTGCGTATATGGCACCATGCCTGTCCAATGCAACCTCCTAGATAATCTAACTTGAAAAGCTTCATAGGTCAACTGGTTCTATATGTGCTCCATATTTTCATGAATATAATAAGATGCTATATTGTATCTTTATATCTTAAATATTGAAATATACAGAAAATATATGGAAAGTTCTAATATTTTTTTTAATCAAACATTGTCATGTATTTCTGCTCCAATAATTTTTATTAATTCTAAACATATGAAAAGTTAGAAAAACAGCAACAAAATACAATTGTATGTATGAAAATAGAATTATTGATAAATATTTGGGCTCTGGCTATGTCATATATTTCTATTATATTATGTATTGGGCTATTAGGTTCTTTATTCATCTTAGCTTATTTTACTTTAAAAAAAGCGCCAGAGCTGAGTGAGTTAACTCCCGGCGATTCAGAAGACGTGTAGCATCTTCATAAGCCGTCCAGCTGTAGCTAGAATGAAACTGCTCATGCAAATTAAATGCGTTTTAAACAATAAGCTGATTGCTCCTTATGGATTTTTCTCTTTCTTAAGTATTGATCCTCTGGTAATAGATTGCAGAGGGTAAAAACTATCCACATTAAAGATAAACCGCACACTGTGAGACGCTCTTATGTATAAGGCCTGGCACAGCATTCTCTGTTGGACCACATAGTGGGCGAGTTCATGGTTCCTCTGCATTATTAGCAAGCTTGTGCAGTTAGAGGATGTGTCTTTTCTTAAGTACAATGGATAAGCAATTACCGATTCCGAGTATGCAACATCATTTCATATCACGAGGAAGAGAGGAATGTATTCAAGGCTGTATTTATGAAGAATCGGGGTGCAGCGTGTTGTCTGCCACCATGGGACAGCGTTTTCCAACATGCAGCTGATTCCGGTGTCACAAATTGAACTTGTAATTGTAGTCAGGCTAAATCTCGTATTGCCACAAAATATCTGAGTAGTGCGGCATATTAACAAAACTTTGAAAATTAAAAGTTGGCATCGCTGTGATGCCAGATTGTTCTGTCAATAAAATTAATTGCTAAAACTGCAGCAGAGTTCATTTTGCTATCCAGTTGCAATGTCCTCATTAATATTTAAGTAGGTGTGAGACAGCTAAGGTCACCAGACCTGACCCAGATGAGTTCATAACTAAACACACAGAGGATCCAGGCTCATATATGTGACTACGACTTAGATTGTGTAAGATATTATAATATAGACAGAGATAAGTCTTAAGGAAAAAAAAAAATATATATATATATATATATATATATATATATATATATTTATTTATATGTACTTTCACATATAAGGCAATAGCAAGTATACAGTGCTGGCCAAAAGTATTGGCACCCCTGCAATTCTGTCAGATAATACTCAATTTCTTCCAGAAAATGATTGCAATCACAAATGCTTTGATAATAATATCTTCATTTATTTTGCTTGCAATGAAAAAACACAAAAGAGAATGAAAAAAAAAGTCAAATCATTGATCATTTTACACAAAACTCCAAAAATGGGCCGGACAAAAGTATTGGCACCCTCAGCCTAATACTTGGTAGCACAACCTTTAGACAAAATTACTGTGAACAACCGCTTCCGGTAACCATCAATGAGTTTCTTACAATGCTCTGCTGGAATTTTAGACCATTCTTCTTTGGCAAATTTCTCCAGGTCCCTGAGATTTGAAGGGTGCCTTCTCCAAACTGCCATTTTGAGATCTCTCCACAGGTGTTCTATGGGATTCAGGTCTGGACTCATTGCTGGCCACTTTAGAAGTCTCCAGTGCTTTCTCTCAAACCATTGAAGTGTGTTTTGGGTCATTGTCCTGCTGGAAGACCCATGACCTCTGAGGGAAACCCAGCTTTCTCACACTGGGCCCTACATTATGCTGCAAAATTTGTTGGTAGTCTTCAGACTTCATAATGCCATGCACACGGTCAAGCAGTCCAGTGCCAGAGGCAGCAAAGCAAGCCCAAAACATCAGGGAACCTCCGCCATGTTTGACTGTAGGAACCGTGTTTTTTTCTTTGAAGGCCTCTTTTTTTTTTTCCTGTAAACTCTATGTTGATGCCTTTTCCCAAAAAGCTCTACTTTTGTCTCATCTGACCAGAGAACATTCTTCCAAAAAGTTTTTGGCTTTCTCAGGTAAGTTTTGGCAAACTCCAGCCTGGCTTTTTTATGTCTCTGGGTCAGAAGTGGGGTCTTCCTGGGTATCCTACCATAGAGTCCCTTTTCATTCAGACGCCGACGGATAGTACGGGTTGACACTGTTGTACCCTCGGACTGCATGGCAGCTAGAACTTGTTTGGATGTTAGTCGAGGTTCTTTAGCCACCATCCGCACAGTCTTTCGTTGAAATCTCTGGTCAATTTTTCTTTTCCGTCCACATCTAGGGAGGTTAGCCACAGTGCCATGGGCTTTAAACTACTTGATGACACTGCGCACGGTAGACACAGGAACATTCAGGTCTTTAGAGATGGACTTGTAGCCTTGAGATTGCTCATGCTTCCTCACAATTTTGCTTCTCAAGTCCTCAGACAGTTCTTTGGTCTTCTTTCTTTTCTCCATGCTCAATGTGGTACACACAAGGACACAGGACAGAGGTTGAGTCAACTTTAATCCATTTCAACTGGCTGCAAGTGTGATTTAGTTATTACCACCACCTGTTATGTGCCACAGGTAAGTAACAGGTGCTGTTAATTACACAAATTAGAGAAGCATCACATGATTTTTCAAAGGGTGCCAATACTTTTGTCCACCCCCTTTTTTATGTTTGGTGTGGAATTATATCCAATTTGGCTTTTTGACAATTCTTTTTGTGGTTTTCCATTGAAGACAAATTAAATGAAGATATTATTACCAAAGCATTTGTGATTGCAATCATTTTCTGGAAGAAATTGAGTATTATCTGACAGAATTGCAGGGGTGCCAATACTTTTGGCCAGCTCTGTAGGTGTTGTGCGACAATTAGCAGGATCATGCATTTACCGCTAAATTGCCGACAGTATCTGTACTTGCTGTTGCTTTACATGTGAAGGTACAGGTACATCCCAACGATTAACACATAGCACATGATACCAAGGAGTACCGTCTTCTACAGGACCCTTAGGAACACATGTTCAGGTTTTCTTGATGTAGTTTGAGGTCAAAACCAGGTTTGAGCCATAAAGGTTGAGAACTTGTAGATGGTATGATAGGCAACCTTTGTGAGATTTGTTTTGCGAATAGGAAGGAAGGACCTGGGGTCTCTTCAGATGCTCCTTTGCGGGTGTCTTCAGTCTTCTTCTGGGTGATGTCAGCCCAATCAGGCCTCAGTGGTGACGTGTGGTTAGTCAGCATCATGACACTTTGATACAAGCGTCATGGCATTAGCACATGCCACATGACTTCCGAAGCCTGATCACAGGCCTCAGCAGTCTCCCAATGCCACTGATATCACCCAGGAAGCTGGAAGATGACTGAAGATGCCTGTGAAAGAGCTCTGGACACCTTGAGGAGGCCCAGGAGAGGTATGGGAAAGAGGTGAGATGAAGGTAAGAGACCCCAGTGTATAATGATTCATGGAGCACAAAACCCAAAAATCTCAGCCGAACCCAAAATTTTTGGAAAGCCAGTAATGAACCTGGACCATTACAAACCAGTTCATTCATCTCTAAATTGTATTTCTCTTTTTTGTTTTAAACCACTGCTGGTTTGTACTGCAAAACTGCAACAACGAAACCTGAACGTGTGTCCTTACCCTTAGTTCTTGAAGTTGATGTGGAAGAAAAAATGGACAAGCCTAAGGATCAAAGCGACTTTGTCAAGGACCAAATTGTGAAAGGTAGAATAGGGCACACCATCTTCAAACTGGCAGGTTTTGTAGGATGTTTGTGGTATAGAGTTGTTAGTTTCAACGTGGTTCTAGGAAGGTCAACCAATGAACCAAGGGTGCCCAAGACTCATTGATGCATGTGAAAAGCAAAGGCTAGTATCAGAGGTGTAGCTAGGGAAGGTAGAGCAGGGGGAGCAGCATCCCTGGACCCACTGACTCTGTGGGGCCCACTCCGGGGCCGCCATAAACACATGGAATACTTTCAGTACCTTTCAGTCTAAAGGACACTGATAGAGTTGAAATGTATGGTAGAGCAGTAAGTTGTCATCTTCCTGCCCTGCCACACTGTAAGCAAGAAATTAATTGAGGCCTACCGGCTTACTAGGCCAAGACCCCAGACAAGATGTCTGTGCCCAGGACAGCACAATGCGGTCACAGCATTGCACCTCTTGTGCTCATGGCGACTTGTAAACAAGAAGAGGAGAGATGGCAGCAGTGGCGGCAGCTTCATACAGCAAGGGATCACAGGCAGGTGAGCATAACTTTTACATTTTTTTTTTTTTTTTGAGTAGTGGGGGCTTTATTACATGTGGCTTCAAATGGGACATTAGGGGTTATAATAAATATAAGAGGGAGATTATTTATACAAAGGGTCATTAGGGGACTATATGAATTTATGGGAGATGGTTTATATAAGGGGATATTATGGTGCTGTATGATTATAAGGGGGATCATTTATATAAGGGGACATTATGAATATAAGGTGCATTATTTATATAAGGTGTCATTAGGGGGCATTATGAATATAAGGGGGATCATTTATATAAGGGGTCATTAGGGGCAGTATTTATCTCCGGGGAATAAGATAAGGGGACAATTGGGAAGTATTAACCCGTAAAGAGGTTTTCCAGCTCATTTTTATTGATGATCTTTCCTCAGGATAGATCATCAACAAGAGATCAGATGTTTGAAGGGGCCATAGCGCACATGCAAGCATGGTGACCCCTTCACTGTTTACATCACATGCTATCTGTAGTGACCGTGTGATGTAATTATAGCCTTGTCCTATAGATGTGTATAGGACGAGACTGTAGTTACATTACATGGCCACTATGAAATGAATGATACAATATAAACAGAGAAGGGGTCACGGAGCTTACACATTGCTGTCCCCTTCAAACAGCTGATCAACAGGGGTCCCGGGTATTGGAGTTCCACTGATGCTTATTTATTGATGACCTGTAAAACCCCTTTAGTTAGGAGTCACACAGGGGACATTATTAATTTATAGATGTACTGAGGGTTATTATTCATTATATACTTTATAAATGGGGTAGCAGCAAGATGGAGACTTTATATAGGTGAGGAAAATGTGGGTCAGGTGCCTGGAAAAGTGAGGAGCCAAAGATGTCTGTGTTGCAAACTTTACAGAGACAAGTCATAGCTGGAAGAAGTGATCATGGCAGTCCAGATGTAAGAGACAGGAAATGTAAATGATTACAGTCAGAGACCTCACCTGTAAGTCACTAAATGTTTCCTGTGCTGTATTCATCTAAATTGTCTGCCCCAAAGTTGGCACCTAACACAATACAGTGACCCTGTAGTGATGATAGTGATGAGCTTGGGCCCACTTGGACATGTTTGCTGGCCTACCCCACCAAACTATCCCTCCCGTGCTGTACCCCTAGCTACACCTATGGCTGGTATATCTGGTCTGCCCCACAAGAAGAGCGACTGTAGCACAAATGAATGTAAAAGTTAATGCAGAACACACACACATCATAGTATTCTGTGTATGGAGCCAGACCAGTCAGAGTGCCCATACTGATCCTTGTCCACCACCAAAACTACCTAAAATGGGCACTTAAGCTTCACCACTGGACAATGAAAAATGATAAAAGGTGGTCTGATCTAATGGATTACATTTGCATGTGCATTGCTTACCTGAGGAAGAGATGGCACCAGGTCACATACCCTACCTAAACATTGTGGCAGATCAAGTCTTGTGGAATCCATGCCCCGATGGGTCAGAGACTGGGCAGCCTGAGAGGGTCCTATTCAATGTTAGGCAAGTGGTTTTTATGTTATGTACAGTATATGTCACAGGATTTACAATCTGTGATTTACATACTTTCTTATGAACCCTGCTGCGCTTCCCTAAGGAGTTTTTCTCCAGATTGGAGCTTATGGGAATTGCTTCTTATTTTGAAGGTTACTATGGAAATTACATCCTGTGCAGATCCCCATAATAATGTAATAGAAATAATTCCCTTTACACGTGGCCACTCCTTGTCACTTCATAACTTGTAACATCCATCCTGTGTTATCCCGTACTATTTACAGAATATAAGCTGTTGTACATCTGTATTCTGAAAATGGTGCAGTACAGTAGTGGTAACTCAAGTCTCCTAATCTACTCTATTATTGGAATCTGTCCTGTGCATGGAGGAAGCAAATTCTCCGCTAACAATATTTTTGAAAATTGGTCAAAATGCAACTTCCTAGTATAAAAGATAAAGTTGCCCCAAACCAGAGATTTACTTTAAATTTTATGCAAAATACACACTTGGTGTCAAATATTATAAGATCAAGGTTAAAATGTGACAAAGCCATTGTGACCTCTATTGGTCCCTTGTATCTGGGGTTCAGGGCATCTCTAGCATTGTATTAAGTGGCCCACTATATACATTGCTAAGAGCAAATCATAAATTGCCACATTAAAGTATCTGTGGGTGAGTTTGTTACAAATATTATAGATTGAGAGAAGGAGATATCATCTATTATAGAATATAGACAATTGACATGTCTACCATATATGATAAACCAGTCATGGAAAGACATACTGTCCTTTGAATTCAGTAGGAGGAAACTGCACCAATGAGCCATACCATAAAAATATTTGTCATGAGATAATTATTGTTACTCATTTTACTTGGTTTTAATGTTACGGTTGATCAATGTATAGTACATTTATTGAAGAAAGACACAGTAAAAGCAGTAACAGTATAATTCAATACAATTTTATAAAACTACTATTTGACATGAGTATATACAGCTCTGTATTATTGAGCTGAAAACATAAATGAAGTAAATGACATTGTTATAATGTTTTATTAGAATAAATCATGTTACATCTCATTGCCTGGAATTCCAAATACAAAGAGCTAAAATAAGCAATATTAGAAAAATGACCTTTATCTAGACTTACATTAGGGTTTTTCAGGGTTTTTAATGTAGTCCAGGGGCGTAGCTATAGGGGGTTCAGAGGCAGCAATCGCTACCGGGCCCCGAAAACTGAAGGGACCCCAAAGGTCACATAAAAGATACCACTATTCTAAATGGCACATGTTACATAGGGGACCCATTACAGATTATGCCTTAGGGCCAAGGAGCTTCAAGTTACTCTGCGGTCTTTTGAATTTACGGACTGACTCTTGTGCACGGTGCATAGTAGAGGCAAGCAAATGTATTCTTCAATTCTGAGTTAATAGTAGGAGGTTTCCAGTCCAGGATTCATTATCCAATGACACTATGGGTGGATCTAAACATCCCTGCTGCTGCATGTGGTGGAAATCCAACCCACAAACAATAACCAATGATAACATGATTTTGACCATAATGTCTCACCTTAATGTATTATAATATGGACAGGCCAGGCTCCTTGACGTCAATGCTAGCAAATAATGGAATGGAGAATTGGCCCAAGGATCATGGAAGAGTGTTTAAAGAAGCCCTTCTGTCCTGGATGTTAAAACCAGGCACCTTAATGAGAGGCGTATTTTTAATGCCACAAAAAATATTTATCCCCTATCCATAGAGAAACTACTGATACTGAAACAGAGGCTGTTTTGTTCCCATTGAGAATGTAGCAAAGATGCAGACATGACCCCGTCCCGCCGCTCCCATCTCTCCAGTGAGAGTAAAGGAAATACCAAAGTACAGTTCTTGGCTATATCCGGCACTTCCATTGAAATGAATGAAGAAGAGGGCACGTCTATGCCAACAACGGCATTCTCAATGACAATAAAACAACCCCAATTCTCAGGATTAGTGGGGTCTTAGCATTCAAACCCCACTGATCAGCTATTTGTTCTCTATTCTATGAATAGAGGATAAATAATTTCCGTGGCATAACCTCTTTAACCTTTGCTAAGGATCCTCTTTCTTTTATGTATTCTCATCCCCCTCAAAACCTTAGGAAAACATACTGTATACCTTATTCAAAACCACCCAGTACATTATCATTGACCTATCTCTTTGTGCTGCTCTTACTTTACATTTATTGTTGACTGTACTTGTATTATTGCTTTATATCCATAACATAAAGTACACCTGAACGCTAGAATTTCAAGTTTCCTTCTGATATTGTTCCCGCTGATTGCTATTATCATTGATATTTTCCATAACTATGTTGGCTTCCAGGAATTTTGAGCTTGACTCACACATACATTTATCTCCTTAAAATAGAATAGTATCTAGTTTAATATTTATGACATTTTTTTCCCAGGAAAATTGGCCAAAATGAAGTAGTCACTAACATGTCACTCAGATGTGATATTGCAGTATTTTACATTGATTACTTAAATGCTACCTATATTGTTACAATATGTGTAAATGTATAACACAACCTACACGCAGGCGGTGATATGTACAGTAGATGTATATGTATTATTTAGTTGATCAGTAGCCTCCTTGAACATCTTTTTTTAACGTTGGAAGAAAGATGAAAAAACCCAGGAAAACTCATCTGCAGATTATTGCTATTATGTTACAAGTATTACAACAGCTTTAAATGGCTGTTTAGAATTGATTGCAGTGTTAATGGAAGAACGCAGGCTGGTTTCAGTGTTTAACAGATTGTTGAAATATCGTGTTTGGCTGTTTCAGATTTTGTGAGCTTTGCAGGCGCCTGGGAGAGGGGGGAGCAAAGAACGACCCAAGTCCTTCTTCTTATTTAGATTGTTTTATTAGTTTTCTGTGTCTACTTTGTTTTTTTTTTCCATTGCTCTTATTTCTCTCTTTGGAAGTGCTTGTTAAACTGATACTCTGAAGGTGTAAACATGCCTGGGTGCATTGGATTGTAGACAAGAGTTTACTATTTTGTTGACAGGGCTTCCTTTGATGCCCTGCAACCAATATGACATCATGAAATAGGATAGCCAGGGCCATGTTTACAAACAGTACTTGGTAAGAGATTGGATTGTAACAAACAGTCTTTCCGCGTGGAGAAATGTGTGGAAATTTTAGCAGGTTGGTATTATTCCTACATGTTGTAAGGGTCTTGCCAAACGTAGCAACCCTGACACTACTGCAGCGGTCTGGGAGGAAGGACAGAGACAAGTGAGCCCTAATCTCACCCCAGCCACTGACCCTTCCTATTGCCTCAGTTACCCTAAATGGTAAAAGGACAACCAGAAGACAAACCCTATACTGGGTAAGTGACACACAGAACAGGACAAGACAAAAACAACACAGAAGCAGAGTGAGCAAGCCAAGGGGTCAGTAACAAACGAGCAAAGCAGTACAAAGTCAAAATCCAAGAGAATAGTCTGGGGCAAGCCAAAGGGTCAGAGAATCAAGTAGCAAAGTATAAAGGAGTATAGAAAGAGAGCAGGCAAAACACAAGTGTAATAACCGGCAACCTGTTGAGAAATGACATCCTGTATATAGAAAGTCTGGGACCAACCCCCAGACCAGATAGGTACACAGGCTGTCAATCACACAGGCCAGGAAGAGATTAACTCTATGCAGTCCAGAGAGAAATGTTCAGACACGGGTGGGGCCGGAAATCAATTACACTGACTAGGACCATGTTCAGACTGAGCAGCAAGAAACTTACACAAAGAATCAAACTGAACACGCCTCCTTCGCCACAGTGTGCGAGCGGAGGGTGGCGCCGAGACCCGAAACGGCAGAGACGTTACACATGTCCTGTGACAAACATTTAGCACCTATCCAATCATGATTCACTAAGAAAGAAGCTGGCCATACACATTAGATTTTAGGCAACCACAATGGCTAATGATAGTTTATAAAAATATCAGGAACACCCAACAGCATGATTTGGGCATTGTTGAGTCCAGTACTCTTCTTCCCCATCTACCATCCGCTTACCTAGTACCCAATAAACACCCCTGAGACCTTGTTTGGATTAAATTGTCCATAGAAGACATTTTATTAGCAAAGAACAAGTTACCAAATAAAAAAAAAACCCTTTTATTTAAAGAGGACCTTTCACCGCCTCCACCAAGTCCAGTTCTTAGCCTCTCTTAATAGGCGCCACTCCACTGATTCCAGTTGGATTTTTCTCTCTAGTCTCCACCATTCCTGAGAAACAAGTGCAGTTAGGTTTGATGTCTGATGTGCTATTTAATCTCTGTAATGTCAGAAGGGCAGTGTCAGGCAGTGGGGCGTGAGTCAGAGGCAGCCAGTGTCAGAGCTGAGAATCACACCCCTTGTCTACTCCTGCCCGACACCGCCCTCCTGACAGTACAGACCCTAAATAGCACATGAAACACCTAACAACATTGATTGCTCGGGAACAGAGGGGGCTAGAGAAAATTTTGCCGGAATCAGTGGAGCAGTGCTAATTAATTGATGCAAAAAGCTGGACTTGTTGGAGGTGGTGAAAGGTCCTCTTTAACCAAGGAACTACATGAATGGGGGTCCATGAAGCTACAAATTAGTCTGATGCCCCAAGCCAAACTAATAACTTTACCACCAGCCATCACCATCGGCTTGGTAGCATCATCCATGTTTAAATACTCCCAGGGACTCAACCTTGTAAGAGTCCCACGATGCGCCTTATAGAGGAACATGCCCATGATGCCTCCCACCCACACCAATTTTCCACCAACTCCAAGAATCTGCCACTCAGGCCACCATGACTCCGCCTTTTCATGGATATAAAGACTTGATGCCATCAACATAGAAAGGCTTCCAAACTAAGCATTGTTGCCACCTGTATCCAAAAACAACCATTAAAGACCACAATAAGAGAGGAAGGGTGGGACTGCTTTATAGGCTTCCTCTCTACATCTGAATTTTTTTTTTCTAAATTTTGTCTGCCAAAGAAAAGTATTTCATTCGTATGAATGATCCCACCATTAAATTATTGACGGTATCACACTTGTTTTTTCTGTAATATGTATGGCTAGCCTTAGCAGGGATTTTAGTGGTTACAATTGTACCTCCTGTACTGGCATTGTTTAGGCTTATTGATGTCCTCATTTAGAGCTGTCCCTTTACCTACTTTTTCACATGGCCATTTCCCGTTTTTGTGCTTTGTTTTTTTACCCCCTCCCTTCCAAAAGCTATAACTTTTTTTTTTTAGTTCACAATGCCATATGAGGGTTTATAACTTTGTGAAATGAGTTGTTTTTGTGGCACCGTTTGATATTCCATATAACGTAACAGGAAACTTGGAAAAATTTTGTTTGCATCATTTCTTTACGAGTTTTGTTTCTACGGCGTTCACTGTGTGATAAAAAATGACATAACCTTTATTTTGCGGATCAGCACGATTACACTGATAGCAAATTTATTTAGATTTTGTTATGTCTCAATAATGCAACTGACCACAGCATATGAGAGGTTAAATGACCATGATGGACGCTATCTTGAATCATGGATCCAGCACCATATTTGAGGGTATGTATGTGCCAATTATTTGTTTATTACAACCAGATAGTGAAATCTATCACTTTTTTCTAACCTGTTTTTATTTTATGATTGTAGAGGTTTTTAGTTTTTTTTTTTAATTTTATTTTCTATACATGATTATGGGGGCAGCCATCTTACCTGAGCTTCTCCTCTGTATTTAGTGATATGCTTTACAGCATAGTCATGGCCATAGGCAGCAATAGTCTGGAGCATATTCTTTGAGATCTATGGGAGAGTTTTGGGAGACACGCTCTATGCAGGGAGGGGAGAAGTACAGAAGCTGTGACCTGTGACATTATCTATTGTCAGTAGTGGATGCAATGCTGGGTCAGTGATGTTATCTATAGAGGCATTATCTTCAATTGTAATGCTGCATGTGATGTAAATTATGTGACTGCTGCAAAGAAAACCCCTACAGAATTGGCACGTCAGTCCATTATTAGGCATAGTGGCCACCGTGCAAATTCCATGTTAGGGTGATAAACAATTTAGCATGGAAAATTAAAGAATAAAATATCAAAAAATTATTTAACTGAATTAAAGTTAAATGGGTTTTCATGCCCCAGATTGATTTTTCATACCACCATAACAATAGTCTATACACAGGTCAAAAAAATGCTGCCACAGTGTGGATATGGTATATCTTAAAGTACACAGCTAAAAAAATTAATATGCATTTATTTACCCTGGTGTGTAATGAATAGAAGTTTCCTGTCAACCTAAATGTTCTTTTAGGAGTTGTCCATTTTCAGACAAATATTGAGAGACTACTGTTATTACTTGCATAATAAATTGTACAATTTTCCAATATACTTTCTGTATCAATTCCTTGTGGTTTTCTAGATCTCTGCTTGCTGTCATTCATTCTGCTTACTCCCAGTGGATAAAAATCAGTCCATGATCATGTGATGTACAGTCTATGGTCATGTGATATACCGTTCATGGTCATGCGATGGACACACAGATGCACAGCTCGTTATCATTATAGTCACAACACAGTAATTAGACATCTGTCTTGTAACGAGCTGTGCACCTGTGTGTCCATCACATGACCATGGACTGTATATCACATGACCATGGACTATATATCACATGACCATGGACTAATTTTTATCCACTAGAGGTAAGCAGAATGAATGACAGCAAGCAGAGATCTAGAAAACCGTGAGGAATTGATACAGAAAGTATATTGGAAAATTGTATACGTTTTTATTATATTAACAATATTATTTGTCTCTCAATATTTGTCTGAGAATGGACAACCCCTTTAGTTCTCTGAAACCCTGCATAATAATATATAAGGACTTCCCATGCCTCCTCTATGAATTCCTATATTTTATAATGTATTCCGGAAATCTATATAGTTTACAGCTGTCATATTGCATACAGGGGAGAAAAGTCAGTGTTTTGGATTCTGGTCATAAGAATCTGAGTATACTGGAGGCATTAAAAGCACTTAATATATCACATCAACTCTTGTTACTTATAGATTGCATGGCTATGAATGGCAAAAACCCTTATATTCTTCTCTACAAGGAGAATCCATACCAAGTAGAAGTATTTGGTAAGTACAGATTTCACCTTATCAGCTAAAGTTCTATATAAAAGGGTTTGCCCATAATGCAAGCTATCAGGAGCACTGGGACCTGTCCCAATCTTGAGAATAGGGATGCCTCGTAACCCCGTCTAAATGGAGCGGGGATTGCACAGGCACATTCATTTCTATGGGACTGAGATAGCTGAATGCTATACTTCAGCTATAATTGTCAATTCCAAGGCACCCCTGATGTCATGATATGAGAGGTCCCAGCAGTCAGACACCTATTGATCTGCAACTTATCCCCTAACCTGTGGATAGGGGATACTATAGGTTGCACTTACAGGCAGACTCCTTTAAAGGACACTTCCAGCAAGGAGACAGTGACTCACCTCCACTAACAAGTATAAAAGGGTTTTACAAGAGTTTTGTATTTATCTCCTATCGTTAGGATAGGCTTTAAAATATTAGATAAGTGTGGTCGTGACAGCCAATTCCCAAATGGCTCAGCTGTTCGGGGTATGTGCTATACACTTCAGTTGGCTCTGTACCCTGTATAATGGCCGGGCACCAGTACTGCAGCTCAGCTCCCATTTCCTTTAATTCAGCATCAGTTCTTCTAGGTATACTTGCAGACAGTTTTTGAAGGAACTCAACAGGGAAAAGGATCCATCACCACAGGCCCCAGGATCCCACTCACCAGGTGTTCACTAGTTTTCATAACTAGTCTTAGGCGTATGTGTCCCTCTATTCATCATAAGTCTCTCCCACAGCTCACCTGTCCTCAGTAGGTGTTGCCTCCTCAAGTGGTCCTTCAACAATGAGCTGGTCTCATGCTCCAACAAGCTGTCTCTCCCCGAGCTGCTTTCTCCACTTACAAAGCCATCTCCCCCCAGATAGCAGGAAAAACTCCTGTTGTCAAACAAGTTGCACCTTGGGGAGCAGCAAGCAATTTCTCCCATGGTGCAACTTTGTTCCGCCTATAAGGAATATATTTATATTCCGCTTGCTTATGTAGCACTAACATATTCCACAGAACTTTAGATATATTGTCATCACCAACTGTCCCATGTAGGGCTCATAATCTAAATTTCCTATCAATATGTCTTTGGAGTGTGGACACCGGAGTACATGGAGGTAACACATGCAAACTTGGGGAGAACATACTCCATGCAGATGTTTTCCTTGGCCAGATTGGGCCCAGAAAACCCAGCATTGCAAGGCAACAGTGCTAACTACTCAGCCACTGTGCTACCCATTGTGTGATTCAGTTTATTTATTTATTTATTATGCTTACTTCTATAGCACCATCATATTCCGCAGCGCTTTACAGACATTGTGGTCAATGTCCCATATAGGGCTCACAATCTACATTCCCCGGTTTCCAAAAGTACCAGAACAGTGACCTCACATTGACCTCCATGAATTTAGGCTTTATGCACATGAGTGTGCATGCCGAGAGTGTCCTCATGGTCCATTCTGACAATTATAGTTCATGTCCTATCCAGATCTATGAAAGTGGATCGGATCCGCCCACTGAAATCAATGTAAGATGGAAGGCACTAGGAAGTCATCTGAATGTCATGGGAACACCCTCAGCTTACACAGTCCTTCTGCTGGGCTGTCTTCTCAAAGTGAACCTGCTCGCTGTCTGTGACGTCCCGTATGCCTTCCACTGAAGCCGCTGATTGGCCTCAGTGATCACATGACCTCGGAGGCCAATCAGCGGCCTCAGTAAGAGAACCCAGGATGTGGCAGGTAGTGATTGGCCTCAGTGGTCACGTGCGGCGGATACTTCTGCTGGAAGACAACAATGGATTGGCAGGACTGGACTGCGCTGGGAGGCACGGCGGTGTGTATGATTTTTTTTTTTTTTTTTTCACCTCTGGCCTATTTAAAATATAACATTTTTGCCTGGACAACCCCTTTAAGCATATGGTTGTGATATAACATTACATCTGCGGCTCCACTTACTATTTTACTCTTATAACACTGAATTATCTTCAGGTATAGTGAAATGGCAATAACTAGGGCGAAGGACAAGCAGCAGGGCATGTTCCCCAGGTGCTGGGGCAAGGGTTGGGGGGCACCAACAATCCATTGTGTCGTGTCCAGTGTACTACAGAAGCAAAATGAATCTTTGCCCTTGGTAAAAGAAAACCTAGCCACAATTCTACACTCATTTACACTGTGCAAGTAATACAGTACAACAAGCAAAATGGAAAATTGATTTAATATACAGATAGATACTTGTACCTCGCGGTATGGATGTAACATGGCTTAGCTGTGGCAGTAAATGATTTTGCTAATGATTTGCTCTGACCCCATTATATGACTCACACATATTTGTGTACAGGACCACAAAATATATTAGCTGTATAACTAAAATATCCATGACGATCAAGCAGCGAAAAGCATTAGCACGAAGAATATATTCGTACTCTTTGAACCCTGTCGTTTCCATAGTTACTGTCCGTATACTACACTGACACTAAAATCCTAATACATTTTCCTGCCTTTTTGTTTGCACATAATGCAAAAACACTTACCATGTAGATAACTAGATTGCTTATGATATGTAAAAAGAAAACAATACAACAAAAGCACAAGAGGAAATGAGTATTGTTAGCTGCGTTTTTCTTTAGGGCAGACCAAATGCTTTTTCTATAAGTGTAGCTATTCCGCTGGCAGGGTGAGACAAGAGATTTTTCAGATTTGAGCACCATGGATGCATTAGTGTCAGCGTTTCGAATGAGTATGATTCCGTGCATGGTAAAATAATATGACATGTTTAGTATACTCGTGTGTACACACATCTGGATGTATGTAATGGATCTATTACGTACTGTGCATTTATACCTCATACAACACATATACCTCTTAGGAGAAGGATTTCATGCCTTGTTTATGAACATAAAACTCCAGTAAAACCATACATAACAAAATGTAGTTAAAATGCAGTGGAAAAAAAAAATCACAGAAGAAAATACAATCGCTAAGTAATTTTTTTCTTACTGCTTTGGAGAAAACAAAGCCTTTTCACAGGTAAAGTTAACCTGCTGCGCCTGCTGTGTTTTCTACAGTATTTTTTACTGCATGAATTTATATAAAATTCATTCGCTTTGCATCGTTTTCTTACACTGCGCAATGTGTGGCCTCAGCCTTAAAGGGTTATCCAGGACTAAAATATTACTGGGCTAGTCCTAGTGAAAGCTATCCGTGATCGCTGGTAGACTAGGGGTCAACATCATCAAACTGAAGAGGCTGTGTCATGGCGGCTTGTCAGTAGGAGTGACTATGCCTATTACTCTGGCTCAGCTCCATTTCAGTGGTGAACATAGATGGCCTATCTTTAGGATAAGCGACATGTTTAAAGCTGGCCATACACCTTCATTAGCTGTCAGCCGAACACGCATATGGCCGACCGCTATTCCTCACGACTTTCCCATACACAGCCCAATGTGCCTGTGTTCTTAGTAAGGAGAGACGAGTAACCTACTGCCATGAGAACATAGGACTGGGCATGTTGAAATTCAGCATGTCTGACCTTTCTTTTATCCAGTGTCATCTGTGTGGAAAGTCAGGAATCCCTACACACGATGTAGCTGGCCGGCACTGCTAAAATTGGTAATTTCGTCCTGCTTTGCTCTTCTATGTATGGATCATTTAGTCCTAGAGTCCCTTTAAAATTAAAAATGTGCAAACGTTTCAGGCAATGAAGAAAGAAGAAATCTAAATCCTATCAGTATTTTGTGAGAGCTCTGCCCTTTGCCTTCCATCAATTCTTCTCAGTACACTTACAGACAGTTTTTGAAGGAACTCGGCAGGGAGGTTGTTCCCGCCATCCTGGAGAACTAAGCACAGATGTAGATGTAGGCTTGCTCCAATCCTTCTGCCTCTTCATGTAATCCCAGACAGACTGGATGATGATGATATCAGGGCTCTGTGGGGGCCATATTGTCACTTCCAGGACTCTGCCTCCAAAGGACGGTCACACAAAATATGGATGGGATTTAGATTTCTCTTTTCTTCATTCACTTTGCATTCTTAGTTTCCGGATTTTTTGTAGTGTTGCTTGTGTGAGTATCTGTAGAGATAGATGTCAGTCACTGAGTAGGACCGCCCACTGGACTCCTAAGACAAATCAAAACAAGTAGAGACTTAAGTAAACCAATTATTAGTTCTGAATCTTTTCCTAAGATATTATATATCAATCTACTCAGCTCATTTTGGACTGAATTTTCAACGTGGCAGGCTCCTTTTAACAAACGCAACCAGTTCCTATTGTCTGAACTAATATTCTTATGATGAGGACATATTGTCTATAAACAAAACAAATTTAATAATTGTATTAAAATATATTGTTTAGGTTGATTTATGGATTTCCTATAAACAGTAATAAGAACTGAGGCGGGCAATGGCATGAACGTCAGGTGACAATACAAATCTTAAGACAAATCTGCAGCTGGATCATATCTTAGCAAGTCCAATTAGAGATGTGCTGCAATTTCTTCACTTGTAATAATGCAATTAAGCAGTGACATGTGATGTTAATAGGATCTGATATGGAACTGCTTGGAAGGATGGAGCCTCAGGCATGCTGTGCTGAATAAAGATATCACACACACCTCTATTAATATTAGGTCTAATAAGGAGAATTAGATACAAAAACAGATAAAATATTCTAAAGACATTTTCCTTCTGTTGAATGACACGATGGTTCAGCAGATCTATAACACCTCTTCCCTTTCCTTGGGTCAATTACGAATGCTCATCTAATAGATGTATCTAGTTGCAAGCATCATGAATTAGACAAGTATTACAAGCAAATCTTTTTGTGCCCTTGATTCATATCATAACGTGATAAAATATGGTCTATTGTGTATATCAATTATTTACCTGTACAGCTATTAGAGGGAATGCGCTACTTCTGAAAATACCGGAATTAGAAGTTTAAGTGATTTATTTATTACGTGACTGCATTGCTTAGCTGGTTTATGATGACTTGAGATACTGGATGAGTGAAAAAAAGGCCACAAAAAGTTAGGATTTTTGGGTCACTTTTGATTATCAGAAGTAGCAGATTATTAAGGCTAGTTTAAAGGGAGTCTACCACCTCTCCCAAGTATATTCAACTGCTACCACTGTGTTACAGAGCACATTACAGTGATAAATATCATACCTTTGTTATGTATGTCACTTTTGTAGATTTGGGCAAAAAACAATTTTGAAGTGATATGAAAATGACACAGTTGGTGCACTGGGGGCGGTCCTTCAGCACTGGGAGCACTGCTCTCAAGTAAGATGAATGATGTCATAACAGTGGGGGGGATCAACCATCCTTGCATGGGGTGGTGGGTTCAAGAGATTGGAGTCTGGGCAGCAATAGCAGTGCTCCAGTGAGCTAAATGCCCGCCCTTAGTGCACCTCATTTGCATAATACTTTAAAGTTGTTTTTCTCTAAATCTATAAAAGTGACAAATATAACAAAGGTATGTGGTTTATCACTGTAATGTGCTCTGCAGCATGGTGGTGACAGTTGACTATGCTTTGGAGGGAGATAGACTCCCTTTAAAGGGATTTTCCAGGACTATAATATTGATAACCTATCCTTGGGATAGGCCGTCAATATTAGATTGGTAATGTCCAACATCCAGGACCCCCGCCATTCAACTGTTTGAGCATAAAGTACCCAGACAGAAGAAGAAGAAGAAGGCATCATGACATCATGGCCATTGGTCATATGGCCAGTTTGCTGTTCAGTCCTATTCAAATGAATGGGCCTGAGCTGCAATGCTAAGCCCCTGTACAATGTGCAACATTGTCCTTGCAAAGCAGTGAAGTGGCCATAGGAATCAATATAATAGTCACACAAAGCCCTATTAAGCAAATATAACATTTCTCATACCTGGTAAAAATGTTATTTGCATCTTTGCAGTATCACTCAGTTTCTCATCATTTTGCCTGTCCCCCTTGCAACAATGTGATGATGAGTTGATGTGGCACCTAAGGCCTAGCAATGGCTCTCAGATCTGCCAATATAACAACAGGCCGCAATAGCATTCTTGTCAACATTACGCTGTCAACCATAAAACTTTGCAATACATAAGTACTGCATTGTATTATAGAAGCAGTAAAGAGGTCAAGTCTAGTCTAGTGGTACTAAAAGTATATGTTAAAACAAGTAAAATAAAATATTTAAAATATAAAAAAAGAAAAAAACTTTTTTGCATATAAAATATGCTTTATTATGTTAACAAGCATCATCCCAAACTGTATTATATATTATCCCAAAGTTATTATTTTATTTAATTTATATGGTGAATGCCATAAAAAATATGAATCCCTTTGTTTTATCCTCCTTTCCTCCCAACAAATAGAACAAAAAGTATGGTACCAATGAAAAATGTCAACTCATCCTATAAAAAACAAGCCCTTGTATTGAGATCTCCCTCAAAGGAAAAATTTAAGTTATACAACTCACAGAATATAGCTGAGTCCTATTCCGAGGATAAAAATCCTAGAAAACTCCTGGGATTTAAGAGGACTGGCGGCAAATAAAAAAAAAAAACATTCTATTACATATTCAGATCCATGATGATTGATAAGGGTCTCTTTCTTTTTGCCATATCACTGCTCTATTTTAAGTGGGTCACAGTGATCTCTGAAGAGCTGAAACCAATATGGTGCCTGGTTGACTATTTTGAGAAGAAGCAATATTGGTTGAATGTATACCCCATTGATATTTCCTATCAATGTCATGTTTGTTTTGTAAGGGATCAATTGGAAATACAGATGTGAATACATGGATAAGTATTATTGTTTTTTTTTGTTTTTACCAATAGTACTTTTTACATCGTACACTCTGTTGATTCCTGGGAAGTTCCAGTAAGTGACTCAATCTATGGTTTGATAGCCTGGCTTTCTTGGTAGGTTTCTCCTCTTCAACTTTTACTAGCTGGGTATATCACTCTAAATAAAAATCTATTTAATCTTCGATGATCCTTGGATCTGTGTTCCTATTATAGACTTTTCATGAACATCTTGTTGGGAAAGGAACAACTTTATGGAAAGGTTTCTGCTTTACGGTTGGCCTAAATACTTACATGTCTGACACTTTTGCACAAACGGCTACTTTTTCTGTGGTTAGCATGTTATAGAGCAGAAGGAGCTGAGCACATTGATTTATACTCTAGTTTTGTGGGAAAAGATGTAATGTAACTTTATTCATTTATGTCTCTACTTTTTATGCTTAGGAGTTTGGTAGATGGTCCTACAAGTACTTCAATCTGCCCAGCCATACAAGGGCGGCTGTCTATCACTGATAAGGACGCCCACTGGACTACAAAAACCTAGAGGGAATATAAATACATAAAATACAAGTTACGCTATGTTCACATCTGTATTCTGTTCTTCTGGTCCGTCGGAAGACCAGAAGAGTGGAAAAATTAGACTGAAAACATTGGTGTAACGTCTCTGCCGTTTCGGGTCTCAGCGCCGCCCTCCACTCGCACGCTGTGGCGAAGGAGGCGTCTTCAGTTTGGTTCTTTGTTTAAGTTTCTTGATGCTCAGTCTGAACATGGTCCTAGTTCCCTTGCTGTGTAAAGCCACACCCGTGTAATTAGGAAAATTTCTCTCTGGACTGCATAGAGTTAATCTCTTCCTGGCCTGTGTGATTGACAGCCTGTGTATCTATCAGATCTGTGGCTGGACCCAGACTTTCTATATACAGGATGTCATTTCTCAGCAGGTTGCCGGTTATTACACTTGTGTTTTGCCTGCTCTCTTTCTATACTCCTTGATACTTTGTTACTTGATTCTCTGACCCTTTGGATTGCCTTTTGACTATTCTTTTGGATTTTGACTTTGTACTGCATTGCTCGTTTGTTACCGACCCCTTGGCTTGCTCACTCTGCTTCTGTGTTGTTTTTGTCTTGTCCTGTTCTCTGTGTCACTTACCCAGTATAGGGCTTGTCTTCAGGTTGTCCTTTTACCATTTAGGGTAACTGAGGCAATAGGAAGGGACAGTGGCTTGGGTGAGATTAGGGCTCACTTGTCTCTGTCCTTCCTCCCAGTCCCCTGCAGTAGTGTAAGGGTATTGCTTCGTTTGGTAAGACCCTAACAATTGGACAACAGAGGCACCTGAGTTACCCTATAGACTATAATGGCATCCGTTGGGTAATTTTTTTTTTTTTTTACTGAAATTTCCAGATGAAAAAATATGGCGGACACTACGAAAGAAACTCCGAATGTAGACTCTACACAGATGTGAACGTAGCCTTTTCCCACAAAATGATATAGCAATCTGCTCAACTTCTCCTGCTCTATAGCATGGTGCCCGCAGATTGACCTCCATGTTCAATGTGAAAGGTTCCCTTGAAATATGTCCTTGCGTAAGTGTTATTCTCCAGTAAGTTCTATGCTTTAGATATGGTCTACTCTTACTTTTAATTCTATTTGTAGCTTTCTTTATCAAAAATAGTAACTATGTATATTTTCTACTTTGTAAAGGTTTGGCGGAATCCGTCCTCGCTATATAAAGAGTAATAATAACAATATTCAATATTATTTACTGCCTGCGTATGAAGCCTGGTCTTATCTCGGCATGTGCATAATAAATGTCATTATCTCATTTTATTAAAAGGTGCAGGTCGGCAACATGTGCATTTCCAAACATCTATATTGGATAAAACATGGGGTGGGTATACCAGACAAAAAGGGCGGAAGAAACCAATCATTAATGTAAAATGGTCCAACCATTCTTTATAACATGGTAAAGAGAGCCGAAGAAATTCCTGTGCCTGATATTCACAGGGTTGGCCTACACAAGCCATTATTTCCTATCTATCAGTCTTTCTCTGTAAAGCAATGACTTGCTGGTCAGCCCAGCATGGAATGGGTTATATGCGGTGAGCCAGAAGAAGCTGAATGTTTTAAGTGTGTTTCTTGTTCCATCGGTCTTTGCTGGGGGAAGAACAGTCTTTTAATGCAGTTTATTCAATCCAAATGTAATCACCACTTCTGCCCATCTAAAACAGCCATACAATATTGTACATTATGAGTACATTAACGTTCTATAAAGTCAGTCACCCCAGGACAGAAAATACTGGTTCATATTTCAGACCACAATAAGTGTGAATATGGCCTCAATTTAATAAACATTTGGAAGGAGGCTTAAATTTCTTGCAATTGGTCTTGGAAAGGTTACTTGCTTTCCAATTACTGCCTGCTTTAATCTGCTTAGGCCTTGCTTGGAGATCACTTGATGCCATTGAAAGAGACTCATTACAGAGTTGCTTGCAACAAGGAAAACAGTTTACATATTTCTGAACTTGATCCGAAAAACTGATTTAAAAATCTATACAAGCAATCAAATTTCCCTGAAAATATATACACAAAAGTCTGCTAGAAGGTGGCTGGGATGAAATAAATGTACTCTTGCAGAGACAGGAAGAACGCCAAAACAGGGGGTTATTAAAGATCTTTTCCGAGTAAATGGGCTCTTCAAGCAACCAAGGCTGAAACCCATCCTTCCCAGGGGAAAATTAAAGAGGGCAAGAAGACAAGCATGGGAAAAAAGGAAAGATGTGTGAGCCTTTTCTTAGGTGCAGCCAGCATTAAATATTCAGCAAAAAGGAGCAGATCGGTTTTCATGAGTCTTTTTGTTTCTTGTGTATCGGCTGACAGATGCTATAAACAGACATAGCCAAACATGCCTGAGTGCATGCTGTGACAGACTCATGCAACGACAGGTGAATCACTGGGGGGGTGCCTACAAACCACCCTATGGGGCGCCACAGGAAATGCAGGGCTGGTGTCACTTGCTGGAAGCTGTAACAGTAAAGAAGAGGTTGATCTCTACATGTTTAAAGAGGTCTGAAAAGCCCAATGACATACATCATCTGATAGGCACTACATAAAGCCTTTTATTGCTTATGTATACTAGCCAAGTGGGTGGTAACACTTCATGACATTCAGCACAGAGAGACCACGCCCAAGAAAAACCACAGTGTTACCGTCCACTTGACTAGTAGACATGAATTTGCATAAACACTAAAAGGGCTTATATCTTTGGAATGGCTCAACGGATTTGGATAAACCATATGCCAAAATGCTCAGGGTGATAGCGCCTATCAGATGATGTATATCATTGGGCTATTCAGACCTGGTGACAGGTCCTCTTTAAAAAATATTTAGATGTACTATAGTTATTTGCATTGGATTTTGTAAGACAAGGTCACAGAACAGAATAGCAGGTGCAAGAAACATTTTGGGTCTAGAGATGTAGGTAATGCTCTCACCTAATTTTGTTATGCCTATTCTGACTCAATAACTTGGCTGTAAGTGTGAGTTTGTGAGAGTGTCCTGTAATCTCTATATTAAACCAGTACTTACACCAAGAAACATATTGTCAGACATGACAGTGCCGATTTATAAGAATAATGAAACTGCAGCCCAGGATATTCACCAATATTTTTGCACCATCTTTATAAATGCGCGAAAAAAACTACTGGAAAAATACAATAGAAATTTTGACTTGTGCATGATTATAAATAAAACCTAGGAAAAAAAAAAAGATATTATTTCCCTTCATCAGGAAAGGGTTGTCAGGTCTTTACATATAGATGGCCCTGGGCTTACAGACATCTAAAAAAGAGAGTTTACATAGAATCCGCTCTGTCTTTACATCTCACTGAGCCTGAATACATCTCCATTAAACACTCATTTACACTGACCAATTATCATTATGATCCGCTCATGTCTGAGCTATCATCACTATAATGTCTTAAAAAGTGAAAATAAATAGTGCCAGGAACATTATACACATGCTGTAGTGTCCCACAATAGCACCAGCCACGCAGTGCCTGCCATATAGATAATATCCCCTAAAGTGCCCCAAAATATATAGTGCCAAAGACATATTGATATGGAATTTAGACTCTGAGCCCTTCTTGGGTCAGTGAATGATGACAATATCTGTAAAGCGCTATGGAATATGTTGGTGCTATATAAGTAGGTAAAATTAAATAATACAGAAAAAGTCCCACTAAGTGGCTTATAGCAAATGGTACCAGTATAGATTCTGCCTCTATGTTCCCGTTATATATACACTTATGCCATCAATAGTGCTGCCCTGGTAGCACCATATACAATTGACCATGGATCTTTCTGTCTGCTATCAAAGTAATGCCTCTTACCTTGGAACATTCCTGTACATGTTGTATTTGTATTTGTATCTGCTTTTCTTATCTTTGCTGCTGTAACACACTGAATTTCCCCATTGTGGGACTATTAAAGGACTATTATTATTATTATTATTATAATGCCACCTGTGTCTCCCAGTTAATAGAGGCCAAACAACAAAATTCACTTATCTTTATTACTACAAGGAATGCAAAGCTGCCCCATTTCACCCATGGCTAGCAAATTCTGCATGAGGCTTCAGATTGTGGTAGTTGCAGGGAAAATGGGGACCAGCTGGGTTCTTAGGTAAGTTTTGTGTAGGCTACTGGCTAAAGAAGAAGGGCAGGGAGCAAAAAGTTCCATCAGCTGAGATACAGAGTTCCCCACCTGCCATGTCTGAGCCAGAGATTTGGGTGTAGAGAAAAGGAACCACAACAAGGGTTTCTTGTTCATAATCCACTCCAGTGTCTAGGACAAAATCCAGCCTCCATAGAATACACTGACCGATATGCATTTATATAACCATGATATAAATGAATATATTTGTTAGATATTGGCAGTGCTGTGGGAATAGGACAAGTGAAGGCTGCACAAGGGACTAGATGTAGGGAAAACAGCCTTGTGATGTTCTGCTTTATTTTCCTTAAAAGCATAGCAATATTTTAAAGGGAGTCTGTCAGCAGAACCCACCATATCAACCCTGCAGATATATAGGTTAGGGTCACCTGAATCAAGCAGTGCCCCCATTGCCAACATTTCATTTTTATCATTATTCAGTTGAGCTCTTTGGCGCAATGAGGGCATGGCTGGTTCTCCAAAGAGGTAAGTGGTCAAGCCCTCACTGCTCCTAACAGCTCATTTACATGTTAAGAAAAAATGCTGATATGTCAGCAACATAGGCTCTGATTCACTAGGGAAAAACATCATTTCATTCAGGTAACCCAAATCAATCTATTTGCAGGGCTGGGTTGATATGCTGGGTTCTTGTGACAGACTCCCTATACATGACTAAATGTGTAGCCTACTTGATGGGCGAAGAATGAGGCACAAGACAATCTTTGATATGGGCTCCTGGGCTGTACTTCAAGTAGTAGTGTGAACTTGGCCTAATGGAAAAATAATGCACCGTTAAAGTCAGGCGGTATTCATTCACTTATTCTTCACACTTTTCATTGGACAAGTAAATCTAAAATGAAAATGTCTGCAATTTTGCAATAGATGTTAGGAAAGAAAGAAAGAAAGAAAGAAAGAAAGAAAGAAAGAAAGAAAGAAAGAAAGAAGGAAAAATACTAATGGATCAGACTGCACAAGGTTAGTTTGTTGTCTGTTACCATGGTGATACATAGTCTGTATAGGAACTGTACAAGGAAAATGGTAGGAAACTTTTAATCAACACCTAATGTAAAGTTACTTTATTTTATAGGCATCGAAAGGATAAAAAAGGTTTGTGAACGTGAATATGGACTTTAAGCTGGACACAGAAAACCAACTTCTCAGTCTAACTCTAACATCAGCATGCTGATCATTTTTGCAGTTGGAGCATTCGATAATAATGAGTGGTTCAGAACGTAACCATTTATCCACTATCTAACGGGTAAATAGTAGATGGTTGGGGATCATATCAACCCCCATCCCTTGTTTTCTGTAATCCACCCAGTTGGTAATGGGAGTCCATCCATTTGCATGATCTACTCTATAAAAATCATTAAAATAGGAGACACACCAACTCCACAATCACTTTTATCACCTAATGTATCATTTTTCAGAGGTCCTTTGGAAAATACAAGATTCTACATTGCCGTCATTATGTCTATGACAGAATTGGGCGCATTAGGCTAGAAGACATTTTTTTTTAATGGCATTCACCCTAAAGATGAAATACTGGATAACTTTATAGTTTATGTCATTATAGATATCACAATACCAATTCTAAGTACTTTTTATCCCCAACCCTTTTTTAACATAATAAAGCATTTTAACAACAACATTTTTGTGTTTTCTTTTATATTTTTGACTATTTTTAAACATTTCATTTAATACTTTGTGCCTTTATTAGTCCTGCTTGGGGATTTGAATATGATCATGCTTACATATATAATACATTGTATAATGTCAGTCAGTGTAACAGTGACAAGCACCTTGTTAGGTGCTGCCACTAGCAGGACCTAATAGGTATACTAAGAAGGCAGATCTGAGGGCCACTGTTAGGACCAGCTGCCATAACAACTGCATCCCTCTGTCTAACCACATAGATGCTACTGCACAGTAGCTATTGACCATGGTAACAAGTGGGATAAATGACCAGAATAATTATCACCAATCCTAGGCGGTGCAGCAAGTTATGGTGCTGTTTGGGAACAATTTCCAACCTGCTCCTTCTTAATATTGATCACATGAAAGGGGTAGTTCAGGATTAATAAAATGATCTGCATTTTTCCCCCAAAATAGCAGCCATCAAACATTTTTGTTATTACAGTGTAGCATCATTCTCTACATTGCAATTCCAGAAATGGCACAGATATTTGTCCATAACAATTATTCCAGATTTTTCCTCCCAAGTCTCAAAAAATAAAATAAATAAAAAAATAAAATACTATATATAATATATAATAAAATAATAATAATAATAATAATAATAATAAAAGAAGCAATAGTATAGAAATAACAATTCAATTAAAAACAATAATCTGCCTTTTTCAAATGCACTCTTAGTAATAAAGCACAAGAGACTGTGTATACAGCACATTAGAATATTGATTTCCATCTATTAATAATGAATTAAAATGCATGTGTTAAACAGATAAAATTACTTTTCTAAGACAAACTCAAACCACTTATTCTTGGATGTCAGTGAGGATGTCAATTTTTTTCTGGAATTTGTAAGTCATTAAAGGGGTTATCCAGCTTCCAAAAATTATCTGCAAATACATCCATTGCAGTGCTAAATCCTCACTGTTCCCTTGTGCAAACTTTGCTTGGCTTTATTTTACTTGCTGCTCCTTGTATCATTGTTGTTTACAGTCAGTTAATCTGTGGACAAATTACATTTCCCATTATGCATCTGCCTGCTCTTCCCTCCAATGATATCGCAGGTAATAAATCGCTCCCATATCTGAGGTCACATGATGCTGTGTTGTTTCGTTTACAAGCTCACTACCCCCCTTTCCCCTGTAAACAGCAAACACAGAGAGTGACAGCAGGGAGAGGAATCATGGGAAATGTAGTTTCTCTATAAATTCACTGCCTGTAAATAACAGTGATACAAGGAGCAGCAAGTAAAATAAAACCAAGCAAAGGCTGCACAAGGGAACATTGAGTGTTTAGCAATGCAGTGGATGTATCTGCAGATAATTTTTGGAGGTTGGATAACCCCTTTAACAGGGGCGTAAATATCGGGGTAGCAGTGGTAGCGGCTGCCACAGGGCCCGGGACATTAGGGGCCCCGGAGCCCTGTGGCAGCCGCTACCACGAACCCCACAAACCAGTGGCGTAACGATCGCGGTCGCAGGGGGTGCGACCGCGAACGGACCCGGCAGGGTACGGAGCCCACGGCCAGGTGGAGATGGCCGGGCCCCGGACCATTATGATAGCGGTCGGGGAAAGCCTGGTTCCCCGACCGCTATACATAGTGTTATTGGAAAGGGACCCTGACATATTGCAGGCCCCTTTCCAATAGCTGGCAGCCCAGGGGAGATGACTGAAAATAATAAACACATATTCTCACCTCTCCTGGGCACAGCGTTCTCTCCGGCGCTCTTCCGTCATCACTGAGACCTGTGATTAAACCCCAGCTGACCACTGAGGCCCAATCACAGGCCTCGGCAGCGACGTTGGCAGCAAGGATGCCAAGGAAAGGTAAGGCAAGGTGAGTATGAGTGTTTGTTATTTTTAATCACTTCCCCTGGGCCTCCGATTATTATACTCTGGGGTCTGAGGAGACCCCAAAGTATAATAATAGCACCGAAGCAGAGGATGGGGCTGTGGGGAGCTTATAATACTGGGTGGGGCCACTGTAGAGCATATACTACTGGGTGGGGGCCACTGTAGAGCATATAATACTGGGTGGGGGCCACTGTGGGCATATAATACTGGGTGGGGGCCACTGTAGAGCAGCATATAATACTGGGTGGGGGCCACTGTGGGGGGCATATAATACTGGGTGGGGACCACTGTGGGGAGCATATAATACTGGGTGGGGACCACTGTGGGGAGCATATAATACTGGGTGGGGGCCACTGTGGGGAGCATATAATACTGTGTGGGGGCCACTATGGGGGGCATATAATACTAGGCGGGTACCACTGTGGGAAGCATATAATACTAGGAGGGGACCACTGTGTGGAGCATATTATACTGTGTGGGGCCACTGTGGGTAGCATATTATACTGTGTGTGGGGGGGAGCAATGTAGAGCATATAATGCTGTATGGGGGCCACTGTGGAGCATATAATGCTGTGTGGGGGCCACTGTTGAGCATATAATACTATCTGGGGCCACTGTTGAGCATATTGTACTGTTTGGGGACCCGTAACTGGTTCGGGGGGAGAGGGCCCATGTCAAATGTTCGCCTTGGGGCCCAGCCATTCCTAGTTATGGCACTGCCCTTTAACTATATACAGTTTCCATTGTATAACTCAGGAACATATCTATAGGGGGTCCAGGAGAGGTGCGGAAAAAAATTCGTACTTACCTTCTCTCACCTTTCCTGGGCTCCCTTGTGGCAGGAGGTACTCCTTCGTGGGTGTTTTCAGTACTCTTCCAGCCTCCTGGGTGACATCAGTAACCCGGGGGGGGGGGGGGTTGTTGAAGCCTTGGATTGAGCCTCAGCAATCACCAGGGGCCGCTAACGTTAATGAGGAGTCATAAAGAGGTCGGTAGAGGATCGAAGATGCCACCAAGGAGCACCAAGTCACATGTATTTGAATATAAGTGCTGATTAATTTTTTGCACCTCTTCTCTGCTTATCATACGTTAAGGTCTAAGGAGACCCCAGTATACTGTATTATAGTGATTTTTGGATGGTGAACCCCAAAAATTTGAGGTTCGGGGAAAACTGAGATTTTTTTTTTTAAAATTCATAACAAGCTTGTCACATTAAGGACTGTTTCGCTCATCTCTATTTGCTTTTGGCACATAGGACTACATTTTCAATATGACAGGTTCCCTATTATTACAAAAGCATTCCTGTAGCTGCCGGGGGATCCTGGGGGTTGTACTTTCCACAGGTTGTTGTGCTCTGCCTTATCCATTTTATGGCAGTAAATAAATGAAGCCATTGCCAGGAACATTTAATATAGGCTCCGCATAAGTGTCATAGGGCCCTGTCCATATAGAAGTAGCCCTCCTGTCCATCTCAGCTGTAACAGGCACACAGACAGCAGTGAGAAAGGTCTGACCTCCGCTAGGTGTTGAGGGGAAGGCATTTAAAGCATTCGCTCTATCATGTTTAAGGGATGTCATGGTTAATAAATTATGACTGTTTACACCTCACCCTAAGTGTCGTCTTTTTCCACTTCAGTGGCAGATCATGAGTATTAGATAGTACCGCTCCCAGCTTGACTTCAGTCTAATGCTGTACCTTGTACTATACGGTCAAGGCTTCTTTACATGTATGGATTATCATTAAGAACACATTGAATAGTTATGAATATGACTTGTTACTAAATACCCTTATATGGCTGTAGATGTATATTAGATAAAACGCCACAAGACGTGTTCAAATTGCATTTTAGGTCTTTCCTTCCTCCTACATAATTTTAGTAAATGTATCTATGATGTCAGCACTGTGCTGAGTCCTGATGTCTCCCACTTGCAGCTCCCTCTCCCCTCTCACAGCATGCTTTCTAGCACAGAAGCTGAGACAGACTAGCATGATTACCCTACTTTCCCTCCACTCTAACAACTTAAAGGAGTATTCTAGTTGATTCTAAAGAATAAGGGGTAACTAGCTGATCAGTGGGGGTCCAACAGCTGGCACCCCCACCGATCATGAGAACTGGGATGCTGGGGCGCACATCACTCCTTTCTTTTCAATGGGATCGCTAGAGATAGCTGAGTGCTGTGTTTTGGCTATCTCCAGTAGCCCTATTGAAATGAATGGAGCAGCAAGTGTTGTCCATTCTTCATGATCAGTGGGGGTCCCATCTGTCAGATCAGCAAGTTGCCCACTATCTCTTGCTCTGACTAGAATACCTCTTTAAAATATCCCATCTCAGTATTTATGTCTATAGTCATATTTCGTAAATACATGATTGATGTTGGTACGTCTCTGGAGAATGGAGACCCATCTTTTCCAAAAGTGAATGGAGAGGGGCAGCACAAACACGTGTCTCTCTATTCACTTGTCAAGGGGTTATGGACAGTGCAACTTCTATAGTGGCACAGAAAGTATCCCCTTGCTGATGGGGGTGACATAGATGCCCTAAAACACAAGTCTTGAAACCAGCAACAGTGGATGCAATGATGGGTCAGTGGTGTTATCTATAGAGGTGTTATATTATATTGTAATCCTCTTTGTGAAGTAAATTAGGGGACTGCTGCAGAGAAATCTCTACATAATGGGCAAGTGTTAGTCTATTATTAGGCTTAGTGGCCAGAGTGAAATTGCAGCATATAATACTTATTTTTAAATAGAGATTGTGACATGGCAAAATTTTAAAAAATCATGAAAAATTCTTAAAAAAAAATATTTTACATAAAAAGTTAGATCATTTTAAGGCGATGCAATTCCTCTAACTGTCCACTTTTGGCTTTAACAAAAAGTGTACCAGATATATTGTGTATTTTAGACAATTTTAGCACCTCGTTCGACAACGGGGAGTGACATAGTGGGAAAAGTGTCAAAATTGGGGCACAATTCTGGTGCAAAGTAAGCCAGCCTATAAGTGATGTAGAGTTAAACTAAAGTACCTAGAAATGCCCCAAATTTTATCACCCAGAATCTGCTACTGTGATAAAATTGCCACATCTTTAAGCTACATTCACATGACTGAATGTTGTCTGTTGTATTGGACCCTCAAAAAATAGGTTATGTTCTATTTTTGGCCATTTTCACGGATCTCTCTATATACTGAAATGTATAGGGGATCCGTGAAAATGGGTACCCCTCGGTTGCAAGATGGATATTTTTCATGGCCGTTTTGGCACCTTGATCGCGTGCATCTAGCCTTAGACTGCTTGGTCTTTCTAAGTATAAGACAATATTAGTAAATCTGCCCCAGTGTGCTTGGGCAAACTTGTCAATAGGCTACAGCGGCTGATGTGAACTTAATCATAAATTGTAAAAAACCCTATAATTTGAAATCATTATTTCTATCAATGTAGCATGAAATAAGGAGACGGGCTAGGCAGCATGATCTTCTATATCATTAGAGGGATATACAATATTCTTAATATAGTTCCTATGAATCCACAACATATAAAAAAGGTGTGAATTTACTAAATGTTACAGTAAAACTAACTACAAAAAATCCACATCTTTCACATAACATCAGTTCTTTCTCCTACACTTATGTGAATTAGCACTTGATTGTACTGTTTCAATATTCAATGACTCTTACTGTATGTTACCATCACATCATATAATTCTCAATATTTCACCGGCGAGACATATACCTCTGAAATATCAATGGGCAACAATGAAGCTGATGCTGTTGTCACACACGCTTAAAATCAAGCTATTCCATGTATTTACTGCATTAGGCCAGTAGGTGGCGCACTTGCCAACAAGAAGTCCACACTGTGAGGCTTCAGAGGGAGTCCAAAGTGAGTCAGCGCTGTTATTAAACTGCTAAAATGATATTTACACTGAGACTCTTCCAGGGGCTCAATTAATTAACTAAAATGATAGTAATGTGAAGATGAAAGCTGCTTTCCTATTGGCTTTATGAGCCGCAGCGGCTGGATGTAGAAGGAAGAAAGAGCAGAAATTCTAAAGTCACACAACTGTAGGCAAGCACCCAGGTCTTAAAAAATACCACTCATCTGGTGTGATTGTAGAAGACGTATAAGAAAAATATCAGGGTTTTTCAAAGTCTGCGTATAAAAATTATAATATCTATAAGCGTAATAAGTAACCATGAGGCCTTATAGCAAACTTGGAATAGAGCCCAAATCTATTTTGTTCTTATGAATGCACAATGATAACGTACACAGTGATATCATAGAACAAGCACACAGTGATGTCACAGTACAGGAATAATATACAAAGTGATGTCACAGTACAGGAATAATATACAAAGTGATGTTACAGTATAGGGATAATGTACACAGTGATATCACAGAGCAAGCACACAGTGATGTCACAGTACAGGGATAATGTACACAGTGATATCACAGAGCAAGCACACAGTGATGTCACAGTACAGGGATAATGTACACAGTGATAGCACAGAACAAGGATAGAGCACACAGTGATGTCACAGTACAGGAATAATATACACAGCGATGTCACAGTATAGGGATAATGTACACAGTGATATCACAAAGCAAGCACACAATGATGTCAAAGTACAGGAATAATATACACAGTGATGTCACAGTATAGGGATAACGTACACAGTGATATCACAGAACAAGCACACAGTGATGTCACAGTACAGGAATAATATACAAAGTGATGTCACAGTATAGGGATAATGTACACAGTGATGTCACAGTACAGGAATAATATACACAGTGATGTCACAGAACAGGAATAATATACACACTGATGTCACAGTATAGCGATAATGTACAAAGTGATATCACAGAGCAAGCACACAGTGATGTCACAGTACAGCGATAATGTACACAGTGATGTCACAGTACAGGAATAATGTACACAGTGATATCACAGAACAAGGATAGAGCACACAGTGATGTCACAGTACAGGGATAATACACACAGTGATGTCACAGTACAGGAATAATATACAAAGTGATGCCACAGTACAGGAATAATATACACAGCGATGTCACAGTATAGGGATAACGTACACAGTGATATCACAGAGCAAGCACACAATGATGTCACAGTACAGGAATAATATACACAGTGATGTCACAGTATAGGGATAACGTACACAGTGATATCACAGAACAAGCACACAGTGATGTCACAGTACAGGAATAATATACAAAGTGATGTCACAGTATAGGGATAATGTACACAGTGATGTCACAGTACAGGAATAATATACACAGTGATGTCACAGAACAGGAATAATATACAGTCATATGAAAAAGTTTGGGCACCCCTATTAATCTTAATCATTTTTAGTTCTAAATATTTGGGTGTTTGCAACAGCCATTTCAATTTGATATATCTAATAACTGATGGACACAGTAATATTTCAGAATTGAAATGAGGTTTATTGTACTAACAGAAAATGTGCAATATGCATTAAACCAAAATTTGACCGGTGCAAAAGTATGGGCACCTCAACAGAAAAGTGACATTAATATTTAGTAGATCCTCCTTTTGCAAAAATAACAGCCTCTAGTCGCTTCCTGTAGCTTTTAATCAGTTCCTGGATCCTGGATGAAGGTATTTTTGACCATTCCTCTTTACAAAACAATTCCAGTTCACTTAAGTTTGATGGTCGCCGAGCATGGACAGCCCGCTTCAAATTATCCCACAGATGTTCAATGATATTCAGGTCTGGGGACTGGGATGGCCATTCCAGAACATTGTAATTGTTCCTCTGCATGAATGCCTGAGTAGATTTGGAGCTGTGTTTTGGATCATTGTCTTGCTGAAATATCCATCCCCGGCGTAACTTCAAATTCGTCACTGATTCTTGTACATTATTCTCAAGAATCTGCTGATACTGAGTTGAATCCATGCGACCCTCAACTTTAACAAGATTCCCGGTGCCGGCATTGGCTACACAGCCCCAAAGCATGATGGAACCTCCACCAAATTTTACAGTGGGTAGCAAGTGTTTTTCTTGGAATGCTGTGTTTTTTGACGCCATGCATAACGCCTTTTTGTATGACCAAACAACTCAATCTTTGTTTCATCAGTCCACAGGACCTTCTTCCAAAATGAAGCTGGCTTGTCCAAATGTGCTTTTGCATACCTCAGGCGACTCTGTTTGTGACGTGCTTTCAGAAACGGCTTCTTTCGCATCACTCTCCCATACAGCTTCTCCTTGTGCAAAGTGTGCTGTATTGTTGACCGATGCACAGTGACACCATCTGCAGCAAGATGATGCTGCAGCTCTTTGGAGGTGGTCTGTGGATTGTCCTTGACTGTTCTCACCATTCTTCTTCTCTGCCTTTCTGATATTTTTCTTGGCCTGCCACTTCTGGGCTTAACAAGAACTGTCCCTGTGGTCTTCCATTTCCTTACTATGTTCCTCACAGTGGAAACTGACAGGCTAAATCTCTGAGACAACTTTTTGTATCCTTCCCCTGAACAACTATGTTGAACAATCTTTGTTTTATGTGATCATTTGAGAGTTGTTTTGAGGAGCCCATGATGCCACTCTTCAGAGGAGATTCAAATAGGAGAACAACTTGCAATTGGCCACCTTAAATACCTTTTCTAATGATTGGATACACCTGGCTATGAAGTTCAAAGCTCAGTGAGGTTACAAAACCAATTTTGTGCTTCAGTAAGTCAGTAAAAAGTAGTTAGGAGTATTCAAATCAATAAAATGATAAGGGTACCCAAATTTTTGCACCGGTCAAATTTTGGTTTAATGCATATTGCACATTTTCTGTTAGTACAATAAACCTCATTTCAATCCTGAAATATTACTGTGTCCATCAGTTATTAGATATATCAAATTGAAATGGCTGTTGCAAACACCCAAATATTTAGAACTAAAAATGATTAAGATTAATAGGGGTGCCCAAACTTTTTCATATGACTGTACACACTGATGTCACAGTATAGCGATAATGTACAAAGTGATATCACAGAGCAAGCACGCAGTGATGTCACAGTACAGCGATAATGTACACAGTGATGTCAAAGTACAGGAATAATGTACACAGTGATATCACAGAACAAGGATAGAGCACACAGTGATGTCACAGTACAGGGATAATACACACAGTGATGTCACAGTACAGGAATAATATACAAAGTGATGCCACAGTACAGGAATAATATACACAGCGATGTCACAGTATAGGGATAATGTATACAGTGATATCACAGAGCAAGCACACAATGATGTCACAGTACAGGAATAATATACACAGTGATGTTACAGTATAGGGATAACGTACACAGTGATATCACAGAACAAGCACACAGTGATGTCACAGTACAGGTATAATGCACACAGTGATGTCACAATATAGGGATAATGCACATAGTAATGTCACAATATAGGGATAATGAACTCAGTAATGTCACAGTACAGGAATAATATACACAGTAATGTTGCAGAACAGTGACAATGTACACAGTGATGTCACAGTACAGGGATAATATACACAGTAAAGTCAAAGAACAGGAATAATACACACATTAATTTAGCTTAACATGGATATTGCACATAGTGATATCACAGTACAGAGATAATATACACAGTAATGTCACAGTATAGGGAAAATGCACACTGAGGTCACAGAACAGGGATAATACACACAGTGATCTCATAGAACAAGGATAGTGCACATAGTGATGTCACAATACAGGGATAATATACACAGTAATGTCACAGAACAGGGATAATACAAACAGTGATGTCACAGAACAAGGTTAGTGCACATAGTGATAGTCACAATACGGGGATAATGCATACAGTAACTTCACAGTACAGGGAAAATACACACTGAGGTCACAGTACAGGAATAATGCACACAGTGAGGTCACAGATCAAGGAGTCAATGACAGTGCACACAGTGATGATACTGTAGAGAGATAATGCTCATAGTGATGTCATAGTATAGTGATAATGCAGACAGTGATGTCACTGTGCAGGGATAATGCACATATAGTAATGTCATAGTACAGGGACAGTGCACATAGTAACATCATAGAACAGGGATAATGCACACAGTCAAGGACAAGGATCAAGGCACATTGTAATGTTACAGTACGGGGATAGCAGTAGCAATGTCACAGAAAGGATAGTGCACAGTGAGGTCACACTATAGGATTAATGAACACAATGATGCCACAGTACAGGGGTAATAAACACAGTGATGTCACAGTACAGGGATAATATACACAGTGATGTCACAGTACAGGGGTAATAAACACAGTGATGTCACAGTACAGGGATAATGCACACAGTGATGTCACAGTACAGGGATAATAAACACAATGATGTCACAGTACTGGGATAATGAACACAGTGATATCACAGTACAGGGGTAATAAACACAGTAATGTCACAGTACAGGGGTAATAAACACAGTGATGTCACAGTACTGGGATAATAAACACAGTGATATCACAGTACAGGGGTAATAAACACAGTGATGTCACAGTACAGGGATAATAAACACAGTGATGTCACAGTACTGGGATAATAAACACAGTGATATCACAGTACAGGGGTAATAAACACAGTGATGTCACAGTACAGGGATAATGCACACAGTGATGTCACAGTACAGGATTAATGAACACAATGATTTTACAGTACCGGGATAATGTACGCAGTGATATAACAGTACACATAGCACATAGTGATGTTACAGTACAAAGGTAATAAACACAGTGATGTCACAGTACAGGGATAATAAACACAGTGATGTCACAGTACAGGGGTAATAAACACAGTGATGTCACAGTACAGGGGTAATAAACACAGTGATGTCACAGTACAGGGGTAATAAACACAGTGATGTTAAAGTACAGGGGTAATAAATGTAGTGATGTCACAGTACAGGGATAGTGTACACAGTGATGTCACAGTATAGGGATAATAAACACAGTGATGTCACAGTACAGGGGTAATAAACACAGTGATGTCACAGTACAGGGGTAATAAACACAGTGATGTTACAGTACAGGGGTATTAAATGTAGTGATGTCACAGTACAGGGATAATGTACACAGTGATGTCACAGTACAGGGATGCTGCATATGAAAATATGCATGTAATGATATCACTGTAAAGGTATAATGCCGACATGATGTCATAGTATAGGGATATTACACAAATAATGTTACAAAGAACAAGGCACTCAACATGGGTGGTAATTGTGTGCTATAGTAGAGGTCATCTTTAACTATGCTTTATGTCTGAGTGAAAATGGGCCCCTTCGTTGTTGGGCACTATGTCCACTACCCTGACAGTTAGACCCATGTATAGTAGCAAAATGGTGCATGTTTAACCCCTCAGTTGCTACTCTACTCTATACTACTATTTGCAGCAATGTGAGATAGTGTTGATCACAAAAAAAAAAAAAAAATCCAGGATAACAGTATCAGCGCTGATTGCACTCAAGATCTTATCCATAATTCACCGGGCATCCTTGGAACTCAACTCCAATCACCAGATGGCCTCAATTCATGGTGGTCAAAATGTTATTACAGAATAGTGGTATTGCAATTGAATACATTATATAGCATTTTGCTCCACAATAGAACTAAAGATGAGCGGTCCCTGACACTGATGTTCCTTTATAACTGGAGTTTGTGAATTAGAGTCGGGATGCCCATCAGTACACCAATAATCACAGCGGGAGACGCTCATTGATTGAAGCTGCAGTATAGTCATCCATAACATGTCTATAGTCTTATCTTTCATTAGAATGTATTCACAAGCCCTGGGAGATACTTGGTGACAATAGGTAGGTTCTCTTCTATGGCTTACAGTACAATCAAATAGCATTATCCAATCACCATCCAAGACCTAAGTTCAGTGAAAGACGCCTAACTGGGCCTATGTGTTCCTATAAATCATCTTCCTATACATACATACATACATAACAATGCTGAAGTGAATGTAACAGTGGGGTATAGGAAGCCTTCTGCATGTTTTCTGGAAACGTTGTTGTAATTACCACTGATTACTGTATATTTAGCTATATATCTTTCACTAACAGCCCCTATATATAGGGAGATGTAGGCTACATTAACGCTTACATAGCCACGGTGCGTACATTTGGTTTGCATCAAATCATAGCGGTTCAGTCAATTGACAATTTTTTGTAAAACCATTAAAAGGATAGGACCTTAGGATAGGTCATCAATATGTGATCGGTGGGGGTCCACTACCGATCAGCTGTTTGAGGATCCCCTTCCCTTTGTCGATGATGTCATTTTCATCATTCACATGGTAGAGCAGCAGCTCAGTCCCATTCAAGAGAATGCAGCTCAGATATATCACAGTCCCTATGATATGTATGGCACTGTGCTTGGCATTCAGTGACGAGGCCAAAAAGCTCTCCTGAACTCTGCAGTCTCCTCACTCAGCTGATCAGCGGTTGTTGGACCCCCTCAATAACCTATTAATAACCTATCCTAAAAATATAAGTGTTGGAAAACTTCTTGAGGCTGAAGCCCCAAGTTTTACACGCTGCGTTTTATAGTACCTGAAAAGTGGATGGGATTAGCGCGTTCACTGTTAAAAATGCATTTCTAACGTGTTTTTTTTTGCTGTGTTTCGCTATGTGGGGCCTAAAAGCGTTGTCAAGACGATAAAAATAAGTTTCATACTGCTCAGAATGGTGGCCAAAAATTTTTAAAAAGTCATTCTTCACCTATGGCCTTCTGATACATTTCCAACACTGCCCAGTCCTCCATTTGTCTCTACTGCCTGCTGCAGCAATGACCTCCCAATACAGGGATGTGTGAGCACTGGCTATAACAGGTCATTGCTGCAGCAGTCACATGTCAGAGCATCATTGCTGCAGCAGGAAGAAGAGGTCAAGCAGGGAACCAGGCAGTATCAGATAGGGAGAGGCAGAGGACCCCTCAAAATACCCATATACCTTTAATAGCTGTTGAACAAGTCTTGAGCTGACAGCTATTTCTACTGACACCTCCAATGCACATGTATGCTAAGTATAGCCGAGCATGCATGTGTTCTCAAGGGTGAAAGGGTTTCTGACTGCTACTCCCTTACAGTGGGGTGTATTGTTCCTGAGAAGAACTGGATATAGAAGTTGAACATTTTCCTTTCTTACAACATCATAAAATAGCTAATTTTTCTCCTATGTGTATTCCTTTAGGGGTGTATGCAATGTTGCATAGTGGGCGGTTTCAAATTTAAAACGGCCCCTCACAGCTCTTGCTAGATTTCCCAAATTTGGGGCTCAGCACTGTTCTGCTATTCCACTCTGAGTCTGAAATCCGCTCTGTATTGATGCCCTGACTTCAGCTCTATCTGTGTCCTCAGCAGAGAGCCGTCAGCTACCTGCTCCATCATTCAATGTGTGCTTTGCATTGTCTAAGGCTTGTTGCAGATAGGCATTATGCAATGATGTCATCGTGCCTGCTGCCCCAAGCCAGAGATTGAAGGGACATGCTCTGTGGGAACCAGGCTACGTGTGAAATACAATTCTTTATGTCAAGGCTTCTATGTGGGGGACACTAAGGGGGCATTTTACAATGTGAGGTCCACTAAGGGAATTATTCTTTGGGGGAGCATTGAGGGATGTTATAAAAATTGGGACCACTAAAGAGGTATTATGCTGTGTGGTTTGTAAAGAAGGTAAATAATATTGTGAAGATGTACAAAGGAACTGGGCAAGGCCAAAGAGGAAATGGGTGGGGTTTGGGATGTGGTTTGTAGTGGCATGGACCAATCCCTTTACAAGACACTGCATATATGCCCCTGACCTTTACTTTCTTCTAGTCCAACAAAGTCAAGGAAAAGACATAAGTTACAGTAAGTTTCTTCATTTAGGGGGTTTCTAAACATTACACTGGAAGTTTTTGATGCTTTGGCCTTGTTCACACATAATCAATTTGATACAGATTTCAGCATACATTCCATGACAAACTCTCTATCAGATCTGACAAGCTGCATCACATGCATGTGAAATGGGT
The DNA here is from genome assembly GCA_947044405.1 of Leptodactylus fallax. Classification (NCBI taxonomy): domain Eukaryota; kingdom Metazoa; phylum Chordata; class Amphibia; order Anura; family Leptodactylidae; genus Leptodactylus; species Leptodactylus fallax. Next base: position 3,049,422 of record CAMRHE010000130.1, on the reverse strand, counting down.
TTTTACAATCACGAAAATGTTTGTCTGCACAGTGGAAAAATATTTGTAGCAGAATTAAAGGGGTATTCCCATCTCCAGAACCACCTCTCTGGTTGGGCTGATGACTCTGTTTCTGTTTCTGGCTTTCTATCTGAAAATTGATGTGATCTTTCTGGCTTTATGTCAAAGGTCACAATCTGACTTACTGTATGATGGACTATTCCTCATGGGATCTCAGCAGGGGAAATACTCCTATCACTAGCTACTGATGATGACTAGACAGCTCATGACACACAGTTACAATAAAGCAGATAACAGTTCAGCCTTCCTGACTTTATACTTATAGTCTATGGGATCATTTAGGAGGATATAGAGAGAGAAAGACAGTCACATTGTAAACTGCATGCAAAGATGATACTTTCTCTAGCTGCCTGTGTCATCATGGGGTTGATAGCAAAGTATAGAGAAAAAGAAATGTAAAGATCGAGGCATAAGTGCAATATACATAAGTGCAAAGCGGGAAAGACAATTAGATGAAAGGTGCAGAGAAGGAAAAAAAGTGTTTCTGTAAATGATATGTATTCTGATAATTCATTCCTTTATAAAAGGTAAGAATTATCTATCTATCCATCTATCCATGCTATCTATTCTATCTTATCTACTGTATGTATCTATCTACCTCTCTATCTAAAGCTATCTTACGATCTGTCAATCACAGATATCTCATATCTATCAATTTATCTGTTTGTCTATCTGTCTATTTATCTCATATCTATCAATTTATCTATAATCTATCTAGCTATCTAATTATCATCTATCCCTGCTATATATTCTATCTTATCTAAGTATCTATCTCTATCTAAATCTGTTATGATCTGTCAATCATAGATATCTCATATCAGTCTGTCTATCTATCTATCTATCTATCTCATATGTATCAATTTATCTATTATCTGCCAATCTGTTTATCTATCTCATATCTATCAAATTTATCTATTATCTATCTATCTATCTATCTATCTATCTATCTATCTATCTATCTACTACCTATCTGCCTAGTGTAATAATGTTTGCCATTGCATTATAAATCTAGCACTTCTCTAGGTAACAGACAGACAAGGCCTCATTACTTAGCCGTCTTGCTAAAAGTCACAATTGTTTTACTTGTTTTTTTTGGAAAGATTCTCATAGTCAATGACTAGTGTAAATTCCCAGCCCTGATTCTTGGAGAATATTAACAGGACATCTGTCTTCTCACTGTGGCTCATGTATGGGTGTGTTTCTTATATGCCTTTATCTTTGCTTGCCAAAAAAGAGATTTGGCTTTTCCTACACCTTCCAAATGTGAAAGTTACCACCTACCCTTGTTCATACAAAACTTTTTCTGTTGTAAACAGACAGATGGGCTTTCTAAATGTGACAGGCAATTTCACCACTTGGAAAAACCTGACTAGAGAGATGACTTTTCATATACTCTTTGGTGGGAAGCTTCAGCCAACATCGGCTCAGTGATGTGCACCGATTATTTGGGCATTTGTTGTTGGGTATTATTGCATTGAACATATCACTTAGCATGTAAAAGCTATTTAACATGGACAATATATATATGTATATTATTTGAGGAGAATTTCTCACGAGACAGATCTATTTAAATTACATCCTATAGTAATCTATAGCTATTTATTTTTTCTTTTTCATTTTTTACTCCCTACCTTCCAAAAGCCATATTTTTTTTACCGTTCACAGAGATGTATGAAAGCGTATTATTTTCATGACAAATTGTACTTGATAATAGCACTATTTAATATTTCGCATGATGTATTGGGAAGATGGAAAAAAAATTCAGAATGGGGTGGAATTAGAAAAAAATGCACTTGCAACATTTTCTTGGGTTTTGTTTTTATTACATTCAGTGTACATGCAAAATGACAGGTTACCGATATTCTACGGGTTGGTATGATCACGGCAACACCAAGTTTGTATAGTTTTTTATATGTTTTAATTCCTTTACAAAAATTCAAAACTTTAAAAAAAAATTTAAAATTTCTTTGAGTCGCCATATTCTGACGCCCATTACTTTTTTATATTTTGGTGTAGGGATCTGCTGTACATTGTATTGACACTATGGTGGGGATTGTGTGATTTTTTGACTGCCTTCTATTCAATTTTTTGGGCAGCACAATGGATGTTCTGGAAATTTATTTTTTCCCCCTGCTATGGCATTGCACTGTATGGGGAAAATATGGGAATTTATATGTTTATAGCTCCTCATTTTCTGATGTGAAAATACCTAGTGTGTTTATGTTTGTTTTTATTTCTTTTTATTTCCAAGATCCAGGTAAAAAGGGTTGTTTTGGAATTTTATATATTTTTTAATTTTTTTTAAATATTTTTTAAACTTCTTTAACTTTTTTTCTTTTACTTTTAGCCCGCTAGGGGTTTTTAACCCTAGGGGGCTCTGCACACTAGTACAATATACTGTAATACTAATGTCATGTAATATATTAAGAAATCCATTCACTTCAGGCTTGGGAGCCTCCAGTTGGCTCCTGGCTGTCATGAAAATGGATCGACGACCCTAAATCTTGCTCCAAGGGCATTCAGTCTTAAGATGCTCGATGTTCTAAAATAATAGTCATACACACCAGTGTTGCCAGTTGAAAGGGCCATATACAGTATCTTTCAATTTTTTTTTCCAGGCCGCTCTTCCTGAAGCTCATTACGGACCTGGTTACTATTCAGTCCACTTAATGCTTGTGACGTAGTCAATATGTATTTCACAAGTTCCCATATAGGAAAACATGATAATAAAACTTATCTTTTATTAACCTCTATAATTATGTTTAGTTCAAGCAATTTTATCGCAACCATTACAAGCCATAATATGAAGCTAATTGACTATTACCCTGCTTGGTGAACTACATACAAAAAAAAATTATATCAGAATTTTAGCTCTTCATTCATCCTGCCTCCCAAAAATGGAATAAAGTGATGGAAAGGCAGTAAGTAACCTAAAGGGTACCAATAAAAAGTGTAGCTGGTCCCACAAAAACAGCTCATACAGCTTCGGTGGCAGAAAACTAAAAATGTTTGGGTCTTGGAATGCGGCAAAGCCAAAAAGAAATAGATTATAATTATTGTACAAAAGCATAAAAACACTGTGTAAAGAGTAACAATAGTCATACTGGCTGAAACGGTAACATGTAACCCCTTCGTCACATCTGACACACCTTTTTGGATCTGGAGCTATGTACAGGCACAATGACACTCCAATCCTGTAATTTAACATCTTGAATGCCACGTCCAATAGAGACCATCGCATCTAAGTGAATAGACAGATTGAAGGGCTCTCTCTGTTACCCCAATGACACCCTGTGAAGTGATAGTGGGGTGCTGTTGGGTTGCCATAGTAGCTGAGGTCTAAAAACAAGGCTCCCAGGTCTGCCATGTACATGGGCCTATCAGCCCATACTGGAGGCAGTGTATTGCAGCATGTTGTAGTATTGCAGTGAATTGTGTAAGTGATCAAACAATCACAATTTCAAGTTGTCTAGTAGGACAAAAAATTTATAAAACTGTTAAAAACTTCACATAACAAATTTACAAAAAAAAAAAGTACCACATTATTTATCCCAAACAATGAGCGTTCATGTGCCCTACAATGGTATAATTAAAAACTACAACTAAAACACAGAAAATAAGTCTTTCTAAGGCTAAATTGACAGAAAAAACTTATAGCTTTAAAATGTGAGGTGCAGAAAGAATTGATCTTTTTTTTTTTAAAAGGGTTTTTACTGTGCAAAAGTAAGTATGTATATAAGACAATGAAGGCTGAAATAATGAAATATGGATCCATGGCTCAAAATTCATTGTCAAAATGGACAATGTTTGTTGCTCTCTATCCAGGATGATTTTTCATGTTGTATTTTTGGACTCTACTCCAATTGGGAATTTGCTGAAGATATGTTACAACTGCCATTAGAACCTCCAGGGGAAGACAAACAGGACCAGGGCCTCCATGTCAACATGCATGCTCCCGAATCTGCTGGATATATGTCCTGGACTCATCTACAACAACTTCAAAGTTATTAACCATAGAAATAAAGGGATGGTCGGATAGATATTGCCAGGTTTGTAACCCTAATCTCTATCTGTATAAGGACATGCTTTAGTGTCCTTAAACATGTTGACAGCTTCCCTAAGGCTGGTGCCAGTTGGTGTTTCTATTCACTTCAATGGGAACGCCAGAGATAGCTGAAGTACAGCACTTGGCTATCTCCGGCACTTCCATTGAAGTGAATGCGCACGTCGACCAACACTAGTCCCGCCCACATTCAGTCTGGCTGCTCTCAGGTTGAATGTGAAGTGGGAGATAGGTCCTGCAGTCTTCACTTTGTGGGACTACCCCTTTAAGAGGATAAAGCCAATCAAAAAATATTTGCTCTCACTAGCCACATAATTACATTGGGTCCTATGTTCTAAAGGCCAGTACAGAATCCTCCATTGTCTATGTTGTAAAAATGTTTTAAATCCCCCCGAAAATAACATAAAATTATAAAAAAAAAATGAATACTCGCCTGTCCTTTTCTCCAGTGATCTAGCACTGGCTCTCCATTGGTTCTCCTTGTCTCTGATGGCCGTGGTGACCATTTGATATATTAATTACATCATGCCCCCATCACAGAACCTCAATGCCAGTAACAGTATGTTCACACAGAGTTTTTTGGAGTTAATTTTGAGGCAGATTCTGTAGCAGATTTTTTTCAGCTAGAAAAAAGAAACATTCTGCCATGTCTTCAGTTGGATTCTGTCTAACACTCCCAGAGAAATGAATGGGAGGCAGAAAAAACTCTAAAGAGGTTTTTGAAAAAAACGTCTAAAAAATGCTAGCAGTTTTAGGAAACAGAACCCTGTGTGCTAGGGGAACAAAGCAGTTGAAAAAACTGCTTCAGAAAACATCTTCAAAAAAAATCTGCTTCAAAATCCTGAAGCAGATTTTTGTGCTTGACAAAAAAGTCCACGTGAACACACCTGTAGAGTATGTTCACATGGTGGAATTTGCCCTTAAAATGGGATTCTGCCTCCCATTGTTTTCAATGAGAGGCAGAGTTCTCAGCAGGATCCTGAAAAAATAGGTGTCCTGCCAAATCTTGCCACGGCTTTCACGGCTCGAGACTCCCTGCTGATTGGACCGATTCATCTGGGCCTAATCAGCAGTGGAAAGCCGCGACGGAATGTCAATGCCCTGTTAGACTGTGGTCGGAAAATGGTGTCGGAAAATGACAAGGAATTCCTCTTCATTTTCCACCACGCAAACCACTGATTCTCTGTAGTGGTCGCATCCTGTCTTTATGTGAACAGAGACTGACAGGACCAATGGATAGCCATCACTGGATTACCAAGGGAACAGATAGGCAAAAAAAATAGAACATGGACAATCCTTTTAGATATCTGATTCCATTTAATATTAAAAAACTCATGTCTTAGGATGCTTTAGAGTTAGCTGAAAAGTGAACGCCCCTGAGGATCTTGAAGACCCCTGAGGAAGGTGAAGACCCATGGGCTATTTCCCTTGTTACCCTTCCCAAACTCTGGCCATGACTAGCTATGTAGAGTGAGGCATTCTTCTAGTTCTGCCATTCAATAGTGTAGTCTGACGACTGTCAGGTATGATGTTTTAGTATTTAGTGATGACTCCGCCATTTGGGATGTTTTTAGGAATCTTTGCCAAGACTGGTGTCAAGATTCTCTCATTAAACAAAGAGTTTAAAGTCTTAATGATGTGGGAACCTATGTAAATGATCGTCTCTCGCCATATTCTGCTTACTTTAACAAGCTCCTCAGGCCAATCATGTATGTTTTTTTTTTAACTAGACGAAAGTAAGATCTCTCTGAAAATCTTTGATATTTTCCCTTCTCCATGATGTGTGAATTGAAGAGAATGAGACAGATGGGGCTGTGTGATCAGGTTACCTGTCATAGAAACACATCTGCCAATGCAATCCATCCTCCTGCTTCTCACAGCAGCGCCAGTGAACCCGAGCACAGGAGAAGCTAGGAGGAGAAAAAAAGGGAGCAGGGCCTGGTTGGGCAAAACTGCAGAACTCGACTTTGTCAAGTGACAAAGCAAAAACTATACAAAGCTTGGTTTTAGCAGAAGAAATGAAGCCAATATTGCATTTTCACACTTTATTTGATCCATATGTTCTTATTTCCTGATATCACTAAGAGCTAAACTGGCCAAAAACATTAGATTAGCATTGCCCAAACCCGCCAAAGTTATAGGAATCAGTCAAGTCCTATGTGTTTGGGGGTGTCCTGTTTTTTCCACGACGTAGACTAAAAGAAAGATCAGGCATGTTGAATGTTACATGCTCAGTCATTTAATTCTCAAGGAAGATAAGGCACACACAGCAGTGTCTGGCAGCAGCTTACCCCCTCTCTCCCCATGGAGAATACATGCATCCTTGGACAAGTATGCATATGTATGGAAGGGCTCTGGATGAATAGCAAGATCTGGGCTGACAACAATTGAAGATGCATGGCCACCTTAAACGAAGAAATGTCACAGAATTGTACTTATCTTAGAGGGGCTCTATTTCTTCTAGAAATAGCACCACTCTTGTCCATGGGCTGTGTGTGGTATTGCAGCTGTACCCCATAGATAATAAGGCAATTGTACGGTGTACAGATATTAGATTGAAGAAGAATCCTAATAGTCTTAGAGAACCAATGTTATGCAACTTATTTTAGTGTGAGACTTCTTTGCCAGCTCTAAATGACTTTAGGGATGTGTAAAATAATGAAGTTTTTATTATGGCTGTTCCACATTAAAGGAAGTCTGTCATCAGAACCCAGCATAGCACCTGAATAACAAGTGTTTTCTCCTTGTGCATCGGAGCCTCCATTGCTGAAATATTGCTGTCTTTGTCAATACAAAAAACAAAAAATTCATGCCCCCACAAAAATAAAAATAATTAACATAGTTTATTAACAAATAAATAAAATACAAAATACAAATAAATCAATAAATACATGGGGGAATACAGAAAAAAACAACAAAATAATGTACACAAAGGCAGGAAGCTCAGGGTATCAAATAATCATGGTAAATCTAAGCACACTAACAGATACACAGGTATCTCCGGACGAAGCTGGTGGCGAAACGCGCGTTGAGGTGTTTTGTGCCTTAGGTATGTTATCTCAGGACTTTTTCTTTTGTTATACATGGTTCTTCTAGCACCTTTCTACATTTAGATCTATGGTATGGCTTTTTATGGAGCTTTGGATGTATTTGTACAGGATATTTCAAATTATCTGATTGATCTTATGTGTATCTGTTAGTGTGCTTAAATTTACCATGATTATTTGATACCCCCATGTATTTATTGATTTATTTGTATTTTATTTATTTGTTAATAAACTATGTTAATTATTTTTATTTTTGTGTGGGCATGAATTTTTTGTTTTTTGATTTGTTACTTGACCTGTACACATCTGGTTATTAATTGGTTATTGGCCCATTTTTTGGTTTATATGTCTTTGTCAATACGCAAACAAGTTCTTTGGAACAATGAGGGTGTTGCCTCTTATCTCTTTGACGCAATGAGAACGCCCTCATTATTCCATAGAGCTAATTTGCATATTGACAAAAAAAAACAAACAGAGATATCTCAGCAATGTAGGCTCTTATTCCCAAAGGGAAAACACTGTTTGATTCAGGTACCCTAACCTATCTATCTGCAGAGTTAATCTGGGTTAATATGCTGGGTTCTGGGAATGTTAAAGAACAGAATTAGTGAACATTTAGTGGGCCGAGTATAGTTTTATTCCTACATCCCTCAAGATGTCTATAACTTTATACAGTTAAGGCCATATCTCATTGGGATTTCCTTTCAGACTCTACCACTGACACTACCGCACTCCATTTTATTAAACAATCTAGTTCGCTTAGCTAGAACATGGACATAACTCAAACTCCAACATTTCATGAAAACTTTTACTTTGTATTCAAAAGATCATATAAAGTATTTACTCATGGAAAACCTCTTGGCCATGGACTCTAGGATAGGTCATCAGATTGGTGGGGTCTGATGCTGATACTCCCACTGATTACAGAAGCCAGAGTTTGTTTTGGACTGTGTCTGCTACTGCAACTTTCTGTAGTAGACTCAGCCACAGATTCCGACTAAAATCATCGGAGAGAAAAGTCCTGCACGGTTTTATACTGAAACCCGATGGACATCTGGCAGACCCTTTATAGTCTATGGGGTCGGCGGGTACTACTTTTTTTAGCAGACAAGCTCTCAGTTGTTTGGGTTCAAATGTGGACCCGAACGATGGAGAGACCAACTTAGTGTGAACCTAGCCTTAGCCCAATTCCAATGAATGGGATAGAGCCGAAATATCAGTCACAGCTGCCTCAAGACTGTATGGTAAACAGTCAAGACGCTACAGCACTCACTGGACCACCTCGGCCCCTTCAAACACCTGATATGTGAGGGTGCAGATGACCAATAATAGTATTGTTTTCTCCTACAATGGAGATATCTTGTCTAAGGGGGGCCCAGCTTGACAACACCTTTAGGTCATCCATATAGACTAGTCATGATGCACAAGTTTCTGTCACTATCCTACAACTGCCAATATCATATGCCTTGTAATAAAATTGGCGCTATCAATTCCAACTATCTCTTACACTGAAACTGGCATAACAATTGCCAGTCTTAGTAAATGTGGGCCATTGAGTTTATTATCTCATCAAGGTTTCCAAGCCAGACAGGATCAGGATTTTTCATACTGACTTTCCAATATATTTCACTTATGTCTAATAATTATATATAAGGGATTGACTGCTCGGGACAATCTCTAAGGGAAGGATACCGCAATGATAACACATCATAGGGTGTATGCTGCTACGACTCCCAGTGATCATTTGTAATTTGTAAAGTAATCTGGCAGCAAATGCTCAATTCCCTGTAGCGCCACCACAGGGAAATTAAAGTATTACACTGTTTTCATTGAAATCAATGGACTGTCCATGTAATACATAAATATATGAGGTTCTCCAGAGCACAATGCTCTTTGCAGCCATTCTCTGCATTGGTTAAAAGATAAGGGTCTTAAATGGGGAACCTCTATCTGGTAAATCCTAAGAATCTATTAAAAGTCAAGGCAGCCTAGTGCACTCTGATGTGAACAGAGTGGAGTAACGACTGAAACCTTTTTGAGACAACCACACAAATTGTACTAAAATTTTGGGTGGGTGTTCTCAAAGAAGATAGCCAGAATACATAATATATGGTGAAACTGAAAATCTGCTTAAGAAACTCTGGTCTGGATAAGGGAGTAGTCTTCTCAAAGACGTGGTTATCGAGAGGTGTTTAACTGTACTACTGTCTAAGGATGAGTACACTGTTATCCCTCTCCATCCAAGGAGCAACCAAACCAAGCTGAACATGGCCAAAGATCTTAGGTGAACATTTCTGCACCTTTATTTCAGTAATCGGTGGGGGTCTTGGCAACCAGACTCCCACTAACCACTATGATATGTCAGAAATTTTGTCTAACTACAAGTATATTTTAAATAAGGTCATCCACAAATACCCCATCTATTCCTACTTCATCAACCAGCTTTCCTGCCTATCCAAGAATCAGTCAAACAGAGCAAAAGATAGCCATAGGGGCACAATGCTCATTTGACAATTTCTGCCCTTTTGTTGCAGCGATCGGTGTGGTTCCCAGCAGCTGGACTACCACTGCTCAAAATTTCTGACGTATCACTACAACATGAAGGGTCTGCCTTTGATTGGATGGTGCCCTGTGCGGAATCCTATTTCGGTGTTCCCTAAGAAAAATAGAATATATATACCCTTAAAGGGGTTGTCTGGGATAACCCCTTATTTTAATATGAGGCCGAGGAAGGTGAAAATAATGTTACAAAAACCATACTCACCTGTCCCTTGTGCTATGGTGTCTCCCAGTGCAGTCTGGTCCTTCTGCTCTGGTGTTTTCTTTCTAAAGAAGTCCCTGCTACACATGACCGTTGAGGTCAATCAGTGGCCTAAGGAGAGGGACATGGGACAGATAAGTACAGCGGGGACTCCTGAGAAGAAAACACCGGAGCAGCAGGACTGGACCGTGCTGGGAGACACCGGAGCATCGATGGTTATCCTGGACAACCCCTTTAAGGGATGGCCTATTTTGGGTCTTAAGGGCTAAGGTAAGTCATAACTTTATTAAATATTTACATTGACCTAACCATAAGGGGGCTTCTTTTTTGTGAGATGAGTTCTTACCATTTTGTGGTACACATGATTTATTGATAGTTTGTATTTTTTGTTCTGGGTGAGGAAGGGGTAAAATATGGTAACTTTGCCCTTGTTTTCATAGTTTTTTTAGCCATGCACTGTGTAATAAAAATAATAAGTTAACTTTATTCTTCTGGTGACAGTACAATCATCCAGTTGTCTTTGGCTACTCACCTTTACTTGATATCCTCATATTGTACCCCTGAAAAAACTATGCTCTGCACACTGTGCCCCCCTGAATACAATGGCCCCACTCTGCCCCTGAATAAAAAACATATGATTTCCCCAATTTAAAAAGTTACCGCACTGTGACCCTGAATAAAGAAAATAATTGTTACAAGTGGTGTTTTTACGCCACCCTCATCACTTTCCTTAAAAGGGGCATGGCGAGGGCTTGGTGGAGGCAAGGCCATTAGTCCTGAAGGATTATTTATCATTTATACCACTGGTGTAAATAATCCCTGAAATCTACGAAGGATTTCAGTAGAGGTGGAGACCCTGGCAGCGTATATGCCTGATTTATGATGAGGCATGTGCCTTGTCATAAATCAGGTGCATCCTCCACTGAAGCAGAGATTATTAAGACTGCCGTAGTCTTGAAAAATTGTCCCTAACATCTCCAGCCATGGAAAATCACCTTTGAATGGTATAAATTAAAAGGGTTGTCCAGGCTTAAGCTATTTATGGCCTATCCGCAGGATACCTGATTGGTGGAGAGCAGAAAGCTGGCCCCCATACTGATCAGCTGTACACAGCCACTTCTGGTGCCTATGCTATAAACTTTACAGGGTCTGAAACAGAAAGCTTCTTCCCCTATATAGCATCCAGGCACCAATATTGAAGCCATACAGCACTGAGCTGCAGAGATGGCTTTCAGCCGCAATACAGGGGGTGGAGCTTTCTGCTTACAACCCCATATAGTGTATAGTATGGTGGCATAAGTAGTTCCATACAGCTGTTCAGCCCCCCACTGATCATGTATTTAAGGCCTAACCTGAGGTAGACTATAACTAGCTTAAACCTGGACATTCCCTTTAATAAAAAAGTGCTGCTCACCTTACCAATTCCCACTGCTCCCATTCCAAAGCTTCTGGATCCAAAGCTGATCTCTGTATCAGTGGCGCTGTGTCATATGTCACTCAGGCCATAATAAAAGGACAGGTGGACAGAATGAGAGAAGCAGGGGATTGGTAAAATCAGTTTTTTTTATTATTTTATATAATTCTATCCTTTATTTTTCAGTCATTTTTGCCAGCTAGACAACGCCTTTAAGTTATACAGTGGTTATTTTGAGTCAGCATTGTCTGATATCTCTGCAGTTACCATATCACAGACTTATACTATTTTTCTTTTAATACTAATAGTATATGTGCCTTTACGGAAAGACGCTGCTATAATCCAGTCTTTGTGCTTTTTTCAGAACTGTACAGGTTTTAAAAATGAATACAAATATTTGTTAAAGACACAACACATAAAATTTAAATATAGAATTACACGGCTAGAAATTCCCCTCCATATGTTCATGTAATACTTCTATTTCTGATGTATAAATGATCTAATGCACATAGCGATTATCTTGTCTGTCTGCGAGCGGTACAGACAGTAACTAGATCACTGGACTCCTGCCCTCTTAGGATCTGTCTTAATTACTGGCAGGAGGTCAGAGCTGTATCACCCTATCTGTAATTGCGGAGTATTTTCCCTCTCTATGGAAGTGTGGAACCTTTTTCTCATAGCTCTGCACAATAGGGTCCCATTGCAGCCCCTCCCAGACAGCTAATTAACAGGACACTGAATGCCTGTCCAAGGACAGATCCCAAGCAGATGGCATAAGGGAAGAGGGTATGGAGCTGTCTTCTGACAAGGGGGTTCAGAGAGGGACACCAAACTCACAGCCCTTTTATGCCAATGAAATGCAGCCATTTTTATGCAAATTCCAATACTGAAATATATTCCTTCTTCATTCATTTCCTTTTTTTAATGCGGCCACATGGTATTACAATTCATTCACTGATCCTAAGAGCTTGCAGTCAGTTCATTACATCAGAAGTGATTGGCAGGTATTAATTTCTGGGAGATTAACACTTTTAATGCCAGATGTACACTGGAGTGTAGTGAGTATTGTATTAAAGTAGGTACTTGAGATAATGGAGGATTTTAGTCTAAATTGCTATCTAGCTTTTTAGAAATTGGGACACTACATGGGGGGAATTTATTATTCCCTTTACTCCAAAACTGACGCAGATGGGAATAGCTGTGGCACAACATTGGTCCACGGGCCTTTTTTTGCACCAGAGGTGCACCACTTCGCTCTTTCTGCACCATGTTCACCACTGTTTCTGAAAGTAGCGAGGTGGAGACCAAGGCAGGCCAGAGATGTCTAAGCTTGACAAATTTGATATAACTCACACAAGAAAACTGGTGGGAGTTATATAGGAACTATATGGCAGTCCCTGACTGGCATAGATTTCCATTCTGGTGCTTGGGATTTGTCGGAGCCTCTTGATGATTCGGTGCAGTTAACGCTAATTGGAGACGTCATCAAGACTGGTGTACAGAACACCAGTCCTAATAAATCCCCCCCCCCCCATTGTATAGTTTAGCAAATCTCCTGTTCATCTATAAAACGTATAAATTATTTCATAGGACCATTTATAATATATACTATATCAGGGGTTGGCAACCCCCGACACAAGTGCCAGGAGTGGCACGCGAGGCATATTTCCCTGGAACGGCAGCCCGAGTCCTCAACTAGCAGTTTCGCTCGGACCGAACACGGCCGAAATGAAATTGCTATTATTATACTGTGGGGTCTCTTCAGACCCCCAAGTATAATAAGCGGAGCCTCAGGAGAAGTGAATAAACATAAAAAAAAAATGTACTCACCATTCCTACGCTCCGCAGCCGCTGTGTTCTCTTCGGGGCTTCTGCCTGAAGTCAGCGACAGCTGACAGGACCTCTGGGGTCACATCTAGCGTCATGACGCATAATGACGCGATGTGGCCCCTGAGACCCAATCAGCGGTCGCTGACTACAGGCAGAATCACCCGAAGAGAACACAGAGGCTGCGGAGCGGAGGAATGGTGAGTACATTGTTTTTTTTTTATGTTTGTCACCTCTCTTGGCCCTCCACTTATTATACTCTGGGGTCTGAAGAGACTCCACAGTATAATAATAGCTAGTAAGTGGCGACAATTGGAACATTAAAAAAGTTGGAACATTATACTGTGTGCAGGGGCCACTATGGGACATAATACCGTGTGCAAGGGCCACTATGGGACATAATACCGTGTGCAGGGGCCACTATGAGACATAATTCCGTGTGCAGAGGCCGCTATGGGACATAATACCGTGTACAGGGGCCGCTATGAGACATAATACCGTGTGCAGGGGCTGCTATGGAATATAATACCGTTTGCACGGGCCGCTATGGGACATAATACCATGTGCAGGAAAAGGTATAGGACATAATAACGTGTGCAGGGGCTGCTATGGGACATAATACTGTGTGCAGGGGCCACTATGGGACATTATTCTGTGTGTTTTCTGTATTAAGGATTTGTTTTTGCACAGAAAACACAGGCATTTTTTTTTTTTTTTTGTGCAAAAATGCACCATGTGGACGCAGTTTTACATTGAAGTAAAAGTTCCAGTGGCCTAAGAATATAGCTGAATCCAGATACATAATGTGTATTCACAATAAGGGTGCTGCTATACGGTTACTAGGCTGTCAATCACTGAGTAAGACCGCCCACTCGAGTAGAGGATTAGATAAACAGATCACTAGTTCTATTGAATCCTAGACAGGTTCACTTTAACACCAATTACTCTAAATCTGAGTATTTGTTAGGACACTTTATGCATACAGTCCCAAAATATTAAATATGGCTCTAATAGCACCACAACTTCATTCACCAATGTTAGGAAACATATCTTTGTTTTTGAACAGAATTATTGGTTTGATTTTCACATTACTTTATGTGTGCGACAAAACTTTTGTCTTGCCAAAATCTGACCTTTCTGTGTTCATTAAATGATGAATATTTCAGCAGTGAAGCCAATTTATTTTCTTAACCAAAAAATCATTTTGGAGGGTTTCAGCTTTCATATGAGTCATTTCTAAAACCAATGGATGAATTTAAAGTCAGGTTATAAGCTTTTGATTCCACAACATGGATAAGCGACAGGACTTCTGTCAGGGACTGTATGTTGCAGCTGAAAGAAGGCCTGTAATACAACTCCAATCTATCATACATGTACACTTTTCAGTTGTGCAAAAAGGGAGTGTGTCACCAGACCCCAGTATAACAACCCAGCCCTGTAGAGAGATAGGTTAGTGAATTAGTGTCTCAGTTGCTGAGACATCACCATCAGGCTAGGTTCACACCTGCGCCCGGTCTCCGTTGGGGGATTCTGTTTCCCATTCCGCTTAAAAAATGCGGAGAGAAAAGTCCTGCAAGCAGCGCTTTTCTCTCTGCATTTTTCCGCCTTTTCAGGCGGAAACCCAGCGGACCCCATTATAGTCTATGGGGTCCGCGGGTTTCCGCGAGTAACCGTTTTTTTAAGCGGATTAGGTTTCCGTTCGGGGGGGGTCCCCAAGCGACCCCTTGAACGGAAACCCGAACGCAGGTGTGAACCTAGCGTCACCTCATTGCTCATTGCTTCATAGAGCTCATTTACATATTGACAAAAACAGTGGCCCCAATTCACAAGAGGAAAACTCCATTTGATTCAGATGGCCCTAACCTATCTATCTGCAGGAATGGGTTGATATGCTGGGTTCTGGGGACTATCATATTTTTATATATAATTTGGCATATATGAGCGGCTTAATCATGACTCTTCTTCTAATGATCTCAATATGTATGACATAAACACTTTGTCATATTTACTGACATACATACTTTGTGTCTTAAACCAGTAAATATATGAGCCAATATGTATGGCAACATTTCTGGAGATTCTTAAGTCAGCCATATGCCTTCTATAGCGGTTAGGCCAACAGATATTTCTCCTGATCCCCCCATGAATGTGATCCCTTGCTTTGGCCCAGCATGTATGTGTTCTCAATGAGGAAAGTAGAGTAAGCCATTGCTAATGGTGGATAGCTTAAACCAATGAATGGGGCATACCCAATCCTACCTTTCTAATGATAATGTTGGCAGTGGTATAACTCAATGGGGTTCATAGGGTGCAGTCGCACTTGGGCCTAGAGCCTTAGGGGCCCATAAGGTGTCTTTTCCCAATATGAGGAAACCAGTTCTATAAAAGACACATTATAGTTTGGGGGCTGGTACAGCATTTGCATTGGGGCTCAGGAGCTTCAAGCTACGTGATTGGATGTTGAGGAAGAGTCGACACACTCCCATATACATAAGATAGTTGAACGGTCCTGTTGAAATTGGTGAATTTAGTCGACTTTACTCCTATGTGTACACGCACTTTAAAGGGGTTATCAAGGATTGGAAAACATGGCTGCCTTCTTCCTGACATCACATCACATATATGTTAATGGCTATGTGACTAATGGGCATTATGTCACTTCCTGAGAAGAGGAATCTTGGATAACCCCTTTAAGAACTGGAAATATATGAGATAAAGTAGTGCTTGTGAAGTCAGATATTGAAGAACATTATAGCTCGCTTCCATGTATCCTCAGATGGCTACATACAGGGAATCATAGCCTGCTCATTAATGTATGGTAGACAAGTAGTTTGGTTTATTTAATATATGACTTTTTTATCATAGTATACAATAAGATTTAACTAATGCCCAAAAATATAGAGAAAAAATAACAAACTGCACATCCAAAAACACACACATGCCCACTTATGTATAATAAATCACCATTATTCCTTCCCTGTGTTCTGCGCTAATGCTGCCCATTTTACCCGGTGAAGATTACTCAGCTTGGAGCTTCTATGCATCGTGTCGCAGTTCTCCGACTGACTGAATTAATTAACTGTTGTTAAAAAACACGTTCTTGATTAATGAATCACTTCACGTCTCCGCCAGTGGAAATAAGCTTGGGAACAGAGCATTTTGTCCTGGGTGCAGGGGTAATGTTGGAGGGGTCGGCTGTATTGACAGCTCATAGAATGCATAAGAGCTCTGTCTGTAAGTTCAAAAAGCTAAAATTATTACCTGCAGCCCTTTCTGATTCTAAACTATATGAATAACAATATTTTATTGTCTACTACATATTTCCATCCACTCTGTATAATCAGCTTATAAGAAAAAATAAGACGAATTAAAACAATGATGGAATCCTATAAGTTTGGTTTGCGAACCAACACTGCTCATTCTCAATGGTACCTGTGTACTTACTCCATCCCTCCATCAAGAAGATGACGTTGGCTTTCCTGCCATGCCAGTTTTAGTAAATACTTGTATTCCCCATGAATTAATTATTAAGAATAAATAATACATTTTATTTATATAGCACCAACATATTCCGCAGCACTGTACAATTTGTAATTATTGAGACTTTGTGATCACAACTGTGTGTTGGGCTGTTCCTCAGTTATTCCTCCCAGAAAGTATGAATAAGTTGACAATTAGGTGTTACCATTTCCCTTGTCAAAGGGGTGTGTTCATAGTCTTTCAGCACTGATTGGACAGATTGTGCAAGAACACACCGCCAACTGCTACCAGTATGTTGAGGGAATAGGACATATTAGAGTTGTAAGAAAAATTGAACCAGAATTGATATGTTATGAACAATGCAAGTACTGAATAAACAGATTTGTCAAGAAAACTGTCTAGACTTCTTTAAAGTATACTTATAAATGTACTTAGGATATACCTGCCATAAAACCTGAATAGAACCCAAACCTATTTCATCCACCTATTGTCTTGTGAGAGGTAGCTGCACAGATGGTGGTGCTTTCTCCATTCACTTCTATGGGCGTTCCAAAACTTCCAGAGTAGGCATGTACAACCATGAGACAGGGGTCCATTCTCAACATTGGTGTGTGAACCAATATCTATCAGAAATTCATGGCGTTTCCTGTGGATATCTCATAAATGTATGAGATGTTATATCCATCCAAGTTGTGTTTGTGTAGCAATTGAATCACAGAGGAGCATGCCTTGGTCAAATGTAAAAGAAGTCTCATCAGCCCGAGGTCCCATCAACAGTGGTCATGTAGCTAGCTTCCAGCTTGTATATCTATACATCATATATATATTTATATGCTGTATATACATACAGTATATATGTATGTACAATATCTAGAAATTAATATATATATACTATAGTGCCTCTACAGTCTTGAATGTTTGCTTTTTGCAATAAATATTTATCTAGATGTAACAGAATTAACCCAAATTTCTGCAATCGGTTAAACTGCTGCAGCATCATATCTTATCACAGAAGGCAATAAAAAACAATGACAAGTTATTAAAAACTGCTTCAGCAGAAGTTTGTGTTAACTCTGCTACATATAAATATATATATATATATATATATATATATATATATCTATACACACACACAATTTTTTTTAAATAAATAGAAGACATTTAGAATTGTTAGATGCCTTTTAGTGTCTTTCCAGGATGGCTCCTGAATAGCCCTGTGTACTTCTGCAGAGTCAGCTACAGTGATTTTCCTTAGTAAAATTAGCTACTTGTACCTCTCTTTATTTCTGCCAGTAGCATCCTAAAATCTACACAGGTCCATTCTGAATTGGCCATTGAGAAAATCCTTCCAAAGGAAAAGCTGTTTGCCTATGAGCTTTCATATATAGGCTGAGATCTCTTCCTTTGCATCTGTGCAGCTGCAATGTCTTTCTGCAACGTTAAGTGGGTGTATTGACAGATTCTATCTATTGATAGCATCCATTTACCCGCTCTGTTTATTTCTGGTGTCACACCAAGTATCAGTTTGCTTGGACGATCCATGCAGTCTTTCTCTTTGGGTTTTTTTTTCCTGTATCATTAAGTTTACTATTAACTCTTTAAGTTGTTCCTGGAAGCCTTAAAGGAACCCTGTCACATTGAAAATACAGCACAATCTGCAGGCAGCTTGTTACAGAGCAGAAACAGCTGAGCAGATTGATATATAGTTTTTTGGGAAAAGACTAGAGTCCAAATAACTGAACATTTGAATCTCTGGTCATTGCAAGATTAATGAACAAGTGGGTGGTGCTAAATAGGTGATTGACAGCCATCCTTGTATGAGTTTGCATGAACAGATAGCTGTCAATCAATAAGTAGGACCGCCCATTGGACTCCCAAACCCAGAATGAGCTTTAAATGAATAAAATGCTGAATCTTTTCCTATATATCAATCTATGATCAGCTCCTCCTGCTCTATAACATGCTGCCTGCAGATAGATCTACATGTACAATGTGACAATTCCAATTTAACATTAGTTACTATATTAGGTCAGGATGGGGCTTCTTTATACCCTGTCTACTAATTTCGTTTCACAGGGTATTGTATATCATATTCCTGAATTTATTTTGCTGTAAAGTCACAGATTTTGTCAAATCATACTGGATATATGATTTATTGGTTTATATTATAAACAGAACTTTTTGAAACTTCTGGAAGTGTCAAGAACATAGAGAAGATGAAGCCTAACAATTAAAGTACTATTCAATAAGGTTTCTAAAATGTAAAAAGAATGCTCTATTCTCATTTCATTATGGGTCAGAGTAAGAGGAAACATGGATTACTGGAGGTGCAGGAGCCAAGAGAGGAGAGAGAAGGAAATAGATAAAATAACAGAGAATGACATGCTTCTTATGTATCTGTAGTGGGAACTTACTAGCTCATACAGTCCTGTGATTACAGCAGCATCTGCATGGATTCAAGCAAGTGAGAAGGGAGAAAGGTGAAGTAATGTAATAACCTGAAGTAGTAGGCTTGAAGAATTCATGACCAATGAACCTTTAGTCACTCAGGTACAAAGAAGGAAAGATTTGCAGCAAAAACAACTTAAGTACATATGTACTGTACATCAAGATGTAAGAGTACTGTATAGCTGTTTCTTTAACTTGAGATGCTTAACAAAAAAAATCCAGATTAGGACTTATTTTTATTATGTGGTGGTGTATTAATTCAAGCAAGATTGGAGATATATTTGATTTTTCTTTACTGTAATCTCACCTGAGTATTGGAGGTAGGGGTAGTTTTATGTCATAACTTGACCCTTGTCCATTCAAGCTCCGTCTAAATAAACTAGACCTACATCCATCCAATTATTAGATAGAAACCCACACTAATATGTGCAACACTATTAAAGAATGGCTGGATGGGTGTTCTAGTCCTTCTGTTCTCCCCTGTTGGTAATGTTGTCCCTACATGGTAAGACTATTTTTGTGGCCACCTTATGCATTTTAAGTGGCTACCAAAATCTCCCTTCAGGTTTCTTAGAGGTAGTTCTTGTAGGAAGCTTGTTCTTGATTTTTACAAGTGCCACTAGTACTTACATAATCCTTTTAATGTGAAGTGGATGTGGCATCTATAGTGGCTTGCTGCACGTGATATACACAATTAAAGAGTAGTCTGGTTAAAGGAGACTCATCAGGTAGAATATGCAGTCCATCTGTAGGTAGCATGTTATAGAGTGAGTGTAGCTAACTAGATTGATATTTAGATTTGTGGGAAAAGATTCAGTATAACTTGACATTTATTCATTCCAATCTGTGCTCATTCTGGCTTTTGGATTCCAGTGGGCGGTCCTACTGAATGCTTCACACTTACCAATATATATACACTCATATAGAAGGAGGGTGCCAATAACTGATTAGGACCGCCCACTGGACTCCTAAGCCAGAACGAGCAGAGGTTTAAATGAATAAATGACTAGATGCACTGAGTCTATACCCAAAAACTATAGATCAGTCAGCTTAGCTCTTCCTGTGACCAACAGATTGGACTGCATTTTCAATGCGACAGATTCTCTAAGGACACCTATCCGGGTGTTATAATGGGTCTTCTTGGGGACAATTTTTTTGTATTAAGACATTTTCCATACTAAATATTTTATACTTCTTGCCAGGGTTGAAGTGGCCACCATAATATCGGTGGATCCTTCAATGGTCTCAGAATTTAACATAATATCACCGGCAAAGGCAAAACATAATCCCATCTGGTACCAAATTTAAAAACAATGACCCCTACTCTAGGGTCAAATTTTTTGATTCACACTTCAGTCATATAAATCAAAATATATTCATAGGCCCCCTTTACCAAATGTATTTCCTAACTGCGACCCCTAAACAATTACATTGAGTTTATCATTCTGTATAGAGTGGACATACACTTGTTGTTCAAAGTTGGAAGATAACCCCTCGAAATACTTTTCTCTGGTGGTAAAAAAAAACCCAGTCCAGGACTGCTCCAAGCATAAATCTTAATTCTTTATTTTTCAGTCTCTTGACTTCAAAGCCTTAAAACTTAAACTACAAAAACAGCAAGAAAAATCCCCAAATTTGGTCTCATGGGTCTTGAGTGATATTTTGCGTGAAAAGTTTCAACTGTAGGCTCTATAGCTGACAGAGGGACTTACGAAGATACATATCTTTCTTGCGATGAAGGGGTTAACTGCAAAAGATGTATCTGAAGTCTGGAGGGAATGGAAATTTCACCTGGTTTATAGCATCCTCTATCATTTTCTGCTTTTAGCTCTATCTCTGTTAAAACGAGCAATGCTGCCCTAACATTGCAGGCACTTAATGATAAGTGTTTGGATCAGCTTCGAGACAGGGAAAGGCTGTAGTTTTAGAGATTTAGTGCTGTGTTTTATAGACCCATTTAATATCCAGCTTCTCCTGTATATAAATGTTCACAGGAAGAAAGGAAAGTTATCTTAGGTACTCTCCCCTGTTGACACACATTGATATTATGATGGGAAATATTTGCTTTTCCATATTAACACAACTATGGGTCTTAAGGATTATAGCAGTGGCGACTTAAGTGAGTGTATAATAAATATTCTGCTCTACCTAAAGACCTATATGAAGATATTAGGGATCTTGTTACATTGCACCCCATTTTTACTCTTATTATTTATAGGGTAAGAATTGGGCATGTTAAAATCTCCTGCATCCTGCATACACTTTGGATCATATGTCGATTATGTTGAACTCAGCAGGTTCTACATTTTATATATAAAGAGGTAGGGTTTATGTTAATCTGCATTAAAAGGGTAGTGTTCAGGGTGGAATGGGACTGGGCTTAAATTATTAAAGTCACACTCTAGTTATTTGTTTTCATTGATTATGTATGGATTATGTATGGATTTAATTTGGCTACTATTAAATATATTGGGGTCACTGCTGATAATGAGACAGCTTCGGTCACACAGTTATAGCAAAGGAGATGACAGTGCAGTCTACCTAGTTGTGTTCTTATGGTTTCTTATATTAGAGAGAGAAGGATAAGTAAACCGCTCCCTGCCAGGTACAGATGGTTCTGTCTGTAGCTGCCCATGTGATTCTGTGCTAAAGCATCTTATGGTTGATAGCAGAGCACAAAGAAAGAGAAATGTAAAAATTAAGATGGTCTGTGATCACAGAAGTAAATAAGATAGATTACAGGAATATGAGTGCAGTATACACAAAAGAAGTGCAGAGTGTGAAAACAGGACAGGTGCAGGGATGGAAAAAGTTGAAGCGAGGTATATAGATGTAATTATTCCAATAATGACACTACATCCAAGTCTGTTAAATATTTATGTAGACTTATTTAATGAAAGGAAAAAATACCAGAGTGCTTCTTTAAGCTAAGGCCTCAAAAAATGTATCTAAATCTGCTACAAAAACGTCAGATGTTATTCCAACCTTAAACAAACAGTAAATGCAGATATGATAAAAAAAAATTTAAAACTATCCCTGCGCTTCCTTCAGTCATCTTCTCAATCTCCTCTGTCATATTTTGTTAAATTTACAGTAAAAATTGATAAATATATAAATAAATCTTCTCAATGTGTCATGCCATGCCATGACTTTCTTCACCTCAATACCCTGTGAGATCAAAAAGATCACTAAGACCTGCCCCCTTGGTAAAGTCCCACCCGCTCAGTAGATGTCCATCTGAAGATGGAGCAGAGATTAACCCCTGCAAGATCTCCACTGTACAATACTCTTTGTGTCAGGATTAGGCAGAATATGCTGCAGACTTACAATAGTGAGAGGAACTATTTTCTTGCTTACTTTTATCCCTTTTTCCTAGATTTAGAATTGCTTTAAAAGAACAGACTGGCGACAAAACCTCCAGGCTGGCTTACCTCCAGCAATGCAAAACCCATGAATAGGGCAGCCCTTCGCAGAATCACACCTCCAATAAGAAAGAAGAATGGGTACACCACTCTGTTAGTCTCCTAGCACCAACAGGGGCCAACTCTATATACATGGGGAATTGCAAGAGTGGGTTTGTATCAACAATTTTTTGTATTAAAATTGATGCGAGTGGATCCCAACCGTAGCGCAGAATTATTACATATATATATATATATATATATATATATATACACACAGTGAAACTTCTCCAGAAGACCACCTCTTTAAGAAGACCAACTCTCTAGAAGACCATTTTTTCATGTAATTTTAGGAACTCATCGCTAATAGATATCACTATATATATATATATATATATATATATATATATATATATATATATATATATATATATATATATATATATATATATATATATATATATATTTTTTTTTTTTTTTTATATTTCCTTTCCTGCATGATATGTAATGTCATGAACTAATTCTCCAGCATGGGAGAAAATATCAGTCTGCTCCTTGGAGTCAAGCACTTCTACAATAGTCTCCTACTGAGAGCACGAGAGATGCGTGTATCCTCGCAGATATGTTACAGGCCCTGCTGCATCCTTTAGAATATATTAAACACAGCTCTGGATATTGTTTCACTGCCGAGATGATGACATTGCTTTATCAGTGCAACATCTGCCTTCTGAACGCCCCCCTGATTTAGAGTTTTTATCCCCCCTACATTTTCAACACAGGCAGCAGAAAGTCCAAACATGATCCGGAGAGGCAATGTTGTCACAAAGCTATTTTTAATACCTGTTTGTTCCTGATCTGCAAGTGAATTGTGCTTAGCTTGCCACGCGTCCTATCAGCCTGTGGAACGACAAAGAGAAGACTTGCTGAATAATTCATGGGAAGCAATTTTCTTGTAGTCACTGACTCATCAATCACAGCTGTCTAACAAGACAAGTGTGCACCTACAGAACAGGGCTTATCCACTGGCGCTGGTGGGGTCCGATAATATTATCATGTATTTGTACATTAGCTTTCAGCATGCATGGGTTCATGGAGGTAGCTCATAATAAGTTATATAGTACTAACATATTCCACCATGCTGTATACTGAGTCCTCCAGCAGTGGTTAGGGGGGGTGGTTGTCATTTACTATTGTCCATTAAGGAAGATGTCATCTATGTTTTATGCATTGCAGATACAGAATATTATACAAAAGCATATTATATTTGCAGATATTTTCTGAATGCCAGGACATTTTATCTAACTGTGCATGGAAAGGAATCAGATAGAGACATCTGTCCGCAATGTGACAGAAACTGAAAAATGAGACCTGGGTGCAGAGGTGTTAATGACAAGTAAACTGAAGCAAATAGAAAATACTACTAATGTTGCTAGTGACATATGGTTTTCTCATCCTTTCCATTGACAGTTACATCTTTATGACTATGTATAAGAGATGTCTCATTTCTTACAACGCATTTACAAAGTTTTTCTGCATTAAACGAAGCAGGACTTTCCTAACTACAGGACTTTGTAACTAGATAGATAGAAATATATTATATATATATATATATATATATATATATATATATATATATAAGCAAATATTGCAGAGTGCAGAGTGCTGCTGCAATTTTTGCATTTCTTTCACAGGGATGTGCATTCTGAATTCTTTTTGTATATATATACAGTGCTGGCCAAAAGTATTGGCACCCCTGCAATTCTGTCAGATAATACTCAATTTCTTCCAGAAAATGATTGCAATCACAAATGCTTTGGTAATAATATCTTCATTTAATTTGTCTTCAATGGAAAACCACAAAAAGAATTGTCAAAAAGCCAAATTGGATATAATTCCACACCAAACATAAAAAAGGGGGTGGACAAAAGTATTGGCACCCTTTGAAAAATCATGTGATGCTTCTCTAATTTGTGTAATTAATAGCACCTGTTACTTACCTGTGGCACATAACAGGTGGTGGCAATAACTAAATCACACTTGCAGCCAGTTGAAATGGATTAAAGTTGACTCAACCTCTGTCCTGTGTCCTTGTGTGTACCACATTGAGCATGGAGAAAAGAAAGAAGACCAAAGAACTGTCTGAGGACTTGAGAAGCAAAATTGTGAGGAAGCATGAGCAATCTCAAGGCTACAAGTCCATCTCCAAAGACCTGAATGTTCCTGTGTCTACCGTGCGCAGTGTCATCAAGAAGTTTAAAGCCCATGGCACTGTGGCTAACCTCCCTAGATGTGGACGGAAAAGAAAAATTGACGAGAGATTTCAACGAAAGATTGTGCGGATGGTGGCTAAAGAACCTCGATTAACATCCAAACAAGTTCTAGCTGCCCTGCAGTCCGAGGGTACAACAGTGTCAACCCGTACTATCCGTCGGCGTCTGAATGAAAAGGGACTCTATGGTAGGATACCCAGGAAGACCCCACTTCTGACCCAGAGACATAAAAAAGCCAGGCTGGAGTTTGCCAAAACTTACCTGAGAAAGCCAAAAACTTTTTGGAAGAATGTTCTCTGGTCAGATGAGACAAAAGTAGAGCTTTTTGGGAAAAGGCATCAACATAGAGTTTACAGGAAAAAAAAAGAGGCCTTCAAAGAAAAGAACACGGTCCCTACAGTCAAACATGGCGGAGGTTCCCTGATGTTTTGGGGTTGCTTTGCTGCCTCTGGCACTGGACTGCTTGACCATGTGCATGGCATTATGAAGTCTGAAGACTACCAACAAATTTTGCAGCATAATGTAGGGCCCAGTGTGAGAAAGCTGGGTCTCCCTCAGAGGTCATGGGTCTTCCAGCAGGACAATGACACAAAACACACTTCAAAAAGCACTAGAAAATGGTTTGAGAGAAAGCACTGGAGACTTCTAAAGTGGCCAGCAATGAGACCAGACCTGAATCCCATAGAACACCTGTGGAGAGATCTCAAAATGGCAGTTTGGAGAAGGCACCCTTCAAATCTCAGGGACCTGGAGAAATTTGCCAAAGAAGAATGGTCCAAAATTCCAGCAGAGCATTGTAAGAAACTCATTGATGGTTACCGGAAGCGGTTGTTCGCAGTTATTTTGTCTAAAGGTTGTGCTACCAAGTATTAGGCTGAGGGTGCCAATACTTTTGTCTGGCCCATTTTTGGAGTTTTGTGTAAAATGATCAATGATTTGACTTTTTTTTTTTTTTCGGCTATGTACTGGCTTAAGCAGGGGGACACGACTGGCACTGCAGGATCTGAGTCCCTGGTGGCGTAGTGTGTTACTGATGGTAGCCTTTGTTACGTTAGTCCCAGCTTTCTGCAGGTCATTCACTAGGTTCCCCCGTGTGGTTCTGGGATTTTTGCTCACCGTTCTTGTGATCATTTTGACCCCACGGGGTGAGATCTTGCGTGGAGCCCCTGATCGAGGGAGATTATCAGTGGTCTTGTATGTCTTCCATTTTCTAATTATTGCTCCCACAGTTGATTTCTTCACACCAAGCTGCTTGCCTATTGCAGATTCAGTCTTCCCAGCCTGGTGCAGGTCTACAATTTTGTTTCTGGAGTCCTTCCACAGCTCTTTGGTCTTCACCATAGTGGAGTTTTGAGTGTGACTGTTTGAAGTTTTGGACAGGTGTCTTTTATTCTGATAACAATGTCAAACAGGAGCCATTACTACAGGTAATGAGTGGAGGACAGAGGAGCCTCTTAAACAAGACGTTACAGGTCTGTGAGAGCCAGAAGTCTTGCTTGTTTGTAGGTGACCAAATACTTATTTTCCACCATAATTTGCAAATAAATTCTTAAAAAATCAGACAATGTTATCTTCTAGATATGTTTTCTCATTTTGTCTCTCATAGTTGAGGTCTACCTATGATGACAATTACAGGCCGGCCTCATCTTTTTAAGTGGGAGAACTTGTACAATTGGTGGCTGACTAAATACTTTTTTTTCCCCACTGTATATATATATATATATATATATATATATTATATATATTAATTTCAAAAGCATTCAGCAAAGTAAGAATGCTTTCAGAATGTTATTAGTTTATTTTTGTCAATTAACAAAATGAAGTAAATAAAGGAAAGAGCAATCTAAATCACATCAATGTCTGGTGTGACCTTTGCCCCTTGGAGGAGGAGTCCTGGAAGTGATGATATGGCCCCCACAGAGCCCTGATCTCATCATCATCCAGTCTGTCTGGGATTACATGAAGAGACAGAAGGATTGGAGCAAGTCTACATCCACAGAACATCTGTGCTTAGTTCTCCAAGATGTCTGGGACAACCTCCCTGCCGAGTTCCTTCAAAAACTGTCTGTAAGTGCACCGAGAAGAACTGATGGAAGGCAAAGGGCAAAGGTCACACCAAATATTGTGCTATATCAGCAATGGACATCACTACCATTCCTATCAGAGGCAGTGAATAAGTTGGCATTTTTGGGATTCATATTCAAAAGTCACATATTGGGGCTGGATGTAATGCGGCTGCATTTTGACACCTGTATTATGTCTTCAATACCCATGTTCTCAATAAACCAAGCTTAGAACTCTATGCTAAGGTAACATGCTTTATGTGTTTGAAGAGGATCCATCACCTCTCTTCTCCTGACATGTCTGTTTAGTAAAGACCTGTATTCCCTGTCATATAACAATTCTGGAATATTTTTTTTGTATAATCCTGCATTGTTCCTCTGTATTTCCTACTAGAAATGTATGAATATATTAAGGGCTGGGTGTTACCATTCTCCTTGTCAAACTGACATGTCCTTACATAGTCTGACACTATCAGCATGGATTGGGTAGTGTCAGATGGCATAGAGACAGACCCCCATCTGGTAACACCCAGTTGTCAATTTATTCATAAATTTCAAGAAGAAATAACAGAGGAAACCCACAATTATAAGAAGAAATGCTCTGGGATTGTGAATTCATTAAGAATACAAGTATTTACTAATCTGACATGTCAGAAGAGATGGCAGATCTTCTTCGACAGCAGAAATAGTTTGACACAGCTATATCTAAGCAATATGTACACCTGTTGTTCAGTATCCAAGTCATGCGACTATTGATATCGTCATATGATAATATGTCAGTACTTAAAGGGGTTGTCCTGCCACTTTTTTTTTTTTTAACAACTCAGAATGGAATGAAATAACAATAAAAGAAATATTCACCTTACCAATTTCCTGCCTCTTCCATACTGGTATTTCTCCATTCCGTTGCCTGTCTCTGTTCTTCCTGCAATGACATGTGACTGCCTCAGCCAGTGGCTGGCCACAGTTTTGTTGACATATTATAGCATTTCCCATGTTGACAATGACTTTTTCACTTCTTTTAAAATATAATTTATAAGTAATAAAAAGGTTGATTACTATTTTTGTAATTTTATTTTGATGTCTGGAGTACCCCTTTAGTGTTACATCATGGTCAATGTGGTCGATAGGGGGAATTTATTAATCCTTCTACGCCAGTTTTCTTGTGTAGAGTGATGATATTGTGGCCAACATTTGGCGCAAAGCCCCTTCTTGTGCCAAACGTGTGCCACAACCTCTATCTCGATTGTGCAAATGTTGGTGGAGTGGGGCGGGCTGGGGCAAAGACACCTCAGCTCAATCTATTTATTATAAGATATGTAAGTTTTCTCCCCTGAGTTAAAATGGAAAGCTATACCAGCTCATACCTGGCATACATATTCATTCTGGCACATGGGTATGAGACCGGAGTCTCTTCGTAATCAGCCTTGCCTTGCATACATATGTAACACCAGTGTTAAAATATCTGCCCCAGTGTGTCCATAATATTACATCTGTATGTTATCCATTTTTCACTTCCATATACACAATGGAAGAGGGTCTATTTTGATCCAACCCATTAAAAAAGGTCACATGGCTGCACAGATGCAGTTTTAGAGTGGCTCCTAGCTAGGGCTGTTTTAACATATAAGTGGGCCCTGTTCAAATGTTTCATAATTGGAACCCTACATAATTTAATGCTCTCTCAAATGGCACACACAATATATATTTCACCACATAAAGCCCACTGCCCCTCTGTGACTATTCAATGAATATATTACATACCTGTACAAATTAAAAAAAAAAAAAAGCACAGGTAATAAATCACTCCAACATCTGTGGTCACATGCTGCTGTGATGTTTCGTTTGGTGGCTGAACTGCTCACAAGGAGGGGTAGTGAGCAAACGAAACATCACAGCTGAGGTCAATGACCTGAAAATAAATCAGATAAACTGTGCCAAATTTAAACAGGATATATCTTAGGAAGTGTTTTACAATGATGCATCCTATTATTTGGCCCATATTTTTTATAAACTGGATAACCCTTTTAAAATTGTTACCTGCTGCCTGAAACAGCAGAACAGCACGTAGGACTGTCCTGCTTGATACTGGTCGGCTAAGGGGGCCCCCACTACTATGGGGCCTGGTGCGGATGTGGCCCTGCTCCTAGCCCGATCTGTGAAAAAAGGACCACACATGCATAGCATCCATGTTCTGTCTGTGATTTTCACCGACCCATTATCTGGTATGAGCCAGCGTTGTCTGAAAACTGGACAAAATAGTGCATGCTTCCATTTTTTGGCAGGGGGAACAATGTTGTTTGGAAAAAGAAATGGGCATCTGAGTACATATATAGCGACAGATTTATGGAAACTGTCTTAGTTGCCCATAGCAACCAGTCACAACACAACTTTCATTGTTCAAAAAGCACAATAAGAATGTGCGGTGATTGGTTGCTATAAGCAATGGAGACAGGTTCAAAAATATAATAGGTCTGTGAGCTAACAGAATTCACTAATATGTGTATGAATAAGGCCTTAGCTATGCAGTTGATATATTTCTTGGATATTGGCCTGCAGATATGCTATAATTTCTGTGCAGATACAAATGTGAACATATGAAAAAATCAGTATAAATATTTGCACATTAGCGCCGGCAGGATCCCCAGTAACTAGAGGATTTCTCCAGCAGGGATGTGAAATACATAACATGATTGTATGCATTTACCCACATAATTGGCCATGATTGCTCGGAGCTAATAGCCCAAGTTACTGGTCCTTTTGTTTAATCCAGTCATCAGCTGTCAGCATAGGAAGACTTACCAATGAGGTGCTTTGCATCCTTGGAAATCTGTAATTTTTTTTTCCACTTTTGTTCTCCCCACTCTGCCAATGCTGATATAAATTGTATATAAAGCTCCCCAGAGCATGGAAAATACTCAGCTTCATTGTTTTGACTGAAGAAAAAGTAGATGATAGGAAAAAAAGCCCTTGTATGCATGATGATTCCTGATATCACACTTTTTCAACAAAACCAATCAAATGGTATCTTTGTTTTCCCTGGAAACGTATTTTACCGCGCAGATGATGATGGTTCCAGCAGCAGAAAATATAGACATTATACAATGTGGTCACATTTCAGCTACATTGCGTTCATTTACGTGGGAAAGATTTACGGTGAGGGGATTGACGGGAACAGCGTGTAAAACTGGAAACATTTTGTAAATTTTGAGAGAAATTTGTTTTTAATACCAAAATAATAATGTTAAATTTTTTTTCAAAAAACAAAACAAAACAAAAAACACCCCAGTGATGGCTAACTGGCATGACGTATTTCTAGCAATGTTGTATCACATTGCAAGCCATGGGTTATATTTAGAGATGGGTGCACTGCTTCGTCACAAGCCGTGTTCAATACCGAATATCCTAAATTGTTAATTTTTTTTAACACACTGAGCAATTGGGGATTCGTCTCAGATTAATTAAAAATGGCCACGGTGAAATGAATTGTGGAAAATTATTATACTCTAGGGTCTCTTCAGACCCCAGAATATAATAGGTGGAGGCGCTCTCCTGATGACATCATGTGCCTGGGGTCACTGCTGAAGTCTGTGATTGGGCCACAGCTGTCACATGGGCACAGTTGTCACATGGGCAAGCCAAGCATTATGATGTCATGACGCTGAACATGGTCATGTCACCACTGAGGCCCAATCACAGACCTCAGCAGTGACCCCAAGAGCATGACGTCATCGAGGAGACCGAGAGAGCGTGCCAATAGACCACCCAGTTTCCGTTGATTTTCTACTGAAACCCCTTGCAGGACTTTTCTCTCCGCCAATTTCAAGCAGAATCTGGGAAGTAGACTCGAACGCTAGTGTGAACCTAGCGCAAGACATACTAGAATTCTGGCACAAATGTAACAATAAATTGGCCTCGTTGAACTTTTGTTGCAGATTTTTCTGTGGTTTTTGAGTCAAAGTCAGGAGCTGATTTAGTACAAAAATAAATTATAAGGCCTCATGCACACAACTGAGTGTGCAGGCCGAGGGGGTTCTGATTTTTTAACAGAGGGCACTCGGAGGACAGCCTTTCATGCTACATTGATTTCAATGGGGATTCCACTCTATTCCAATCTGTCAAGGAGCTGGATAGGACATACTCCATAATCCTGGAGCATCGGAACTTCCACTGGGGGACCAGAACAATGGACAGTCAGACTGTTGTAACAGCTGTTACACACAGAGTCCAGTGGACCCCATTCACTATGAGGTCCTTTAGGATTCCGTTTGTTATAAAACTGAATTTGGCGAAGGAAAAAGTCCTTCGTAAAAGAATTTCTTATCCGCTGAACATTATGAAGGAGTCTGCAACGGAGACTCTGGCGCAGATGTGAATGTAGGCTTATAGGGCCAAGAATATGTGGGAATCCTGCTGTCCAGCCGAAAATAAAGATTTCCAAATGTAAGCAATTAACTCATTGGTTGCCATTAGTAACACTACAGTTTTTCCTTGCGCTGTTATTTATGTACAAGGCCTATTCAATCAAATGCGTAAATGAGGTACTTCATTTGCCCTGCCAGTTATCCCGAAGCAAAGACCCGCTCTCCATGTAAGTAATAGACAGCATTCATAGACATAAAGGGACATAAATGTTTTAGAGACTAATAAGCATAAACAATAGTGTAACGGTTTCAGGTCTGCGAGCTTTCCTCCAGCTTCAGTGTGTTTTCATACGTCGGTCTGGGGCTGTCTGCTGCGGGGAGGCTGGCGGAGACAATGGCATAGCTATGAGTCATAATCTCTCTTAATAAGGAGGTGTGAAAAATGTTTTCTAAATATTGTAGCTGTGCTGTTGTCTGTATGTGATTATAATGTTTATGCTAGCAGCAGAGAAACAAAAGCGGATAACATCTGGCTAGGGGAGAAAATCCGCAGAAACATAAGAAACGAAAAAGACCACGGGAGAAAAAAAAAACCATAGATGAATCCTATGGTTAAAATAGGCAAGAGGGCCGCCCCTATAGAACAGCTTGTTGTCATTGTCATCAGCAAGTCATTTTAACTGCAAAGAGAATTGACTCGAGGAAGAAAATAGTTAAGTAGGTAAACAATAAGTACAACAGGTAATATAAGCCTTGCGGTGGTGACAGATGATGTTCTGCAGAATGGTTCTCAGGTGATTGAGTGGAAATGAGAACCTGGTCATTGTTGTCCTTACTTAGTCCGTTCCCCCAGGACCTATCAAGTCTGTTTGACAACAAGCGTTTTGTAATAAGCAGATATGGGAAATACATTTGATGCAGTGATTTCGAGGTTATTGTTCATTGGATAGGGTGGATTTGCCGGGTCTAGAATTTTTCATTTGTCATGGTGATATCGGTATCCTATAATTGTTTTTGATTATTAAAAAGCAGCAGATGAAAACCATGGTGCACTGTTACAGTGGTGCTCCTGGTCATGGGAATTAGAGGAGGGTCCATTGTACTCTATAAGAACCATGCTGTGAAGTAGTTTTAGGAAGGTTTGGAGAAAATGCTGCAAGGTAAGAATGCTTTCAAAAATAGAAGGGTTATTGGTTCAATCTAGATCTTGATCTCTATATCTAGAATAGATCAATCTAAAGCACATCAATATTTGGTCCATTTGATATGGGCGGGAGTTATTTAACTGGAGACGTAGGGTAAAATAAGATAAGGGCACCTGGACTACTGTGATCTCCTCTCTCCAGTTGACCCCTCATTCTTGCTCTTGTTGAAAGATACCCCCAGGAACAACTTTCTACTAACCTATCTACATCACATCTTTGGTAAGACCATTCCTTACATAGAAATATCGCTTTAAGAAGGTAGCGGTGACTACTTTATATGTGGGATAGCAACGGATGTGATTTCACTATTGAAGTATGTTGGTTAGGTGAATTTTTTGCAGCACATTGCTTTCTTTTTTGGAACTTATAGTATTATTTTACATTTTTTTACTTATTTAAGTAAAAGTTAAGTTTTACATTTACATTAGATAGTTGATCACTAAACCATGTCCTAGATTCCAGTCCCCTTGTGGTTTGGATTGTATCTTTTTGCTGTGTGATATATGAAGCCACATGATGCATGGTATTACCATCAAATATGCTGCTTTTTCCCCATAGACTTTTATGGGGAAGGCAAAAATGCAAAACGCAGTGGAAAAGCATTGAAAAATGCAAGTTTTTTGGGGATTGCGTTTTACCACCGTGTTTTTTAGTCACATTTCGACCTATGTAACCTTAGTCTTAAAATGCCAGATGTATCACAGGGACTGATACTGGATTATAAATCTGACATATCATTAGACTGTCTAGTATAACTTTACACCACCTGTTTGTTGGCTTAGTCTGGTGCCCAATTTTTGCATAATTTGTGGTGCTTAAGGGTGCCTCTTAAGTCCCATCCTTTTCCAGTTAGGCATACCCACTTTCTGCTACACCCTGTCCCTTTGTCGCACATGTCATAAACTGATTGATAAATGTGATACAAGGCATGTATGTCAGTTTTTTGGGTCAAATTGCACCAGAAATCTGGCAGACTTTTCTTAATAAATCTGAAGAATTATCACGGAATTGAAAATAAGGAAATGTTAAAATGTTTGTTATAATTTAGAAAAATAAGTATTAATTATGTGTGTATTTATTCTGTAGCCCCCACTTCTTACTCTCTCAATTCTGGAATCAGAAATTGGCACACAGCAGGCGGTCCTAGCAGCTCATACCTCTTGGATCGAAATCTGAAACTAATTTGTACAAAATAGTACAAAAATACACCTGTAATAAGATAAGGTTTATTCGAAGGGGGGTGACAAGAATTTCCATATATTTTAAAGATTCAAAAAAATGTCTTACAATACAATATATGTACAGTCATGGCCAAAAGTTTTGAGAATGACACAAATATTATATTTTCACATGATCTGCTGCCCTCTGGTTTTTATGTGTGTTTGTCAGATGTTTTTATCACATACAGAAATATAATTGCATTCATATTATGAGTAACAGAAGCTTATATTGACAGTTAGAATGAGTTAATGCAGCAAGTCAATATTTGCAGTGTTGACCCTTCTTCTTCAGGACCTCTGCAATTCTCCCTGGCATGCTCTCAATCAACTTCTGGACCAAATCCTGACTGATAGCAGTCCATTCTTGCAGAATCAATGCTTTCATTTTGTCTGAATTTGTTGGTTTTTGTTTGTCCACCCGTCTCTTGATGATTGACCACAAGTTCTCAATGGGATTAAGATCTGGGGAGTTTCCAGGCCATGGACCCAAAATCTCTATGTTTTGTTCCCTGAGCCATTTAGTTATCACCTTTGCTTTATGGCAAGGTGCTCCATCATGCTGGAAAAGGCATTGTTGAGCGCCAAACTGCTCTTGGACGGTTGGGAGAAGTTGCTCTTGGAGGACATTCTGGTACCATTCTTTATTCATGGCTGTGTTTTTAGGCAACACTGTGAGAGAGCCGATTCCCTTGGCTGAGAAGCAACCCCACACATGAATGGTTTCAGGATGCTTTACAGTTGGCATGAGACAAGACTGGTGGTAGCTCTCACCTCTTCTTCTCCGAATAAGCTGTTTTCCAGATGTTCCAAACAATCGAAAAGGGGATTCATCAGAGAAAATGACTTTAGCCCAGTCCTCAGCAGTCCACTCCCTGTACCTTTTGCAGAATATCAGTCTGTCCCTGATGTTTTTTCTGGAGAGAAGTGGCTTCTTTGCTGCCCTCCTTGAGACCAGGCCTTGCTCCAAGAGTCTCCGCCTCACAGTGCGTGCAGATGCACTCACACCTGCCTGCTGCCATTCCTCAGCAAGCTCTGCACTGCTGGTAGCCCGATCCCGCAGCTGAAACACTTTTAAGAGACGGTCCTGCCGCTTGCTGGTCTTTCTTGGGCGCCCTGGAGCCTTTTTGGCACCAATGGAACCTCTCTCCTTGAAGTTCTTGATGATGCGATAGATTGTTGACTGAGGTGCAATCTTTCTAGCTGCAATACTCTTCCCAGTTAGGCCATTTTTGTGCAGTGCAATGATGACTGCACGTGTTTCTTTAGAGATAACCATGGTTAACAGAAGAGAAACAATGATGGCAAGCACCAGCCTCCTTTTAAAGTGTCCAGTGGTGTCATTCTTACTTAATCATGACAGATTGATCTCCAGCCCTGTCCTCATCAACACCCACACCTGTGTTAATGGAGCAATCACTGAAACGATGTTAGGTGGTCCTTTTAAGGCAGGTCTGCAATGATGTTGAAATGTGTTTTGGGGGATAAAGTTCATTTTCTAGGAAAATATTGACTTTGCAAGTAATTGCTGTTAAGCTGATCACTCTTTATAACATTCTGGAGTATATGCAAATTGCCATTAGAAAAACTGAAGCAGTAGACTTTGTAAAAATTAATATTTGTATCATTCTCAAAACTTTTGGCCATGACTGTACATACCTTATTTTATATAATGATATATTATATTGAATGTGAAATACAAAAAAAGCTTGTTACAGTTGTAGCAGTGGACATATATATCATCTGTTACATCTATCAATTATGTGGGTCATCATAAGAATGACAGTATGAGTAGTCAACAAGTTTCCATAATGTACAGTCATGGCCAAAAGTTTTGAGAATGACACAAATATTATATTTTCACATGATCTGCTGCCCTCTGGTTTTTATGTGTGTTTGTCAGATGTTTTTATCACATACAGAAATAGAATTGCATTCATATTATGAGTAACAGAAGCTTATATTGACAGTTAGAATGAGTTAATGCAGCAAGTCAATATTTGCAGTGTTGACCCTTCTTCTTCAGGACCTCTGCAATTCTCCCTGGCATGCTCTCAATCAACTTCTGGACCAAATCCTGACTGATAGCAGTCCATTCTTGCAGAATCAATGCTTTCATTTTGTCTGAATTTGTTGGTTTTTGTTTGTCCACCCGTCTCTTGATGATTGACCACAAGTTCTCAATGGGATTAAGATCTGGGGAGTTTCCAGGCCATGGACCCAAAATCTCTATGTTTTGTTCCCTGAGCCATTTAGTTATCACCTTTGCTTTATGGCAAGGTGCTCCATCGTGCTGGAAAAGGCATTGTTGAGCGCCAAACTGCTCTTGGACGGTTGGGAGAAGTTGCTGTTGGAGGACATTCTGGTACCATTCTTTATTCATGGCTGTGTTTTTAGGCAAGACTGTGAGAGAGCCGATTCCCTTGGCTGAGAAGCAACCCCACACATGAATGGTTTCAGGATGCTTTACAGTTGGCATGAGACAAGACTGGTGGTAGCGCTCACCTCTTCTTCTCCGAATAAGCTGTTTTCCAGATGTTCCAAACAATCGAAAAGGGGATTCATCAGAGAAAATGACTTTAGCCCAGTCCTCAGCAGTCCACTCCCTGTACCTTTTGCAGAATATCAGTCTGTCCCTGATGTTTTTTCTGGAGAGAAGTGGCTTCTTTGCTGCCCTCCTTGAGACCAGGCCTTGCTCCAAGAGTCTCCGCCTCACAGTGCGTGCAGATGCACTCACGCCTTCCTGCTGCCATTCCTTAGCAAGCTCTGCACTGCTGGTAGCCCGATCCCGCAGCTGAAACACTTTTAAGAGACGGTCCTGCCGCTTGCTGGTCTTTCTTAGGCGCCCTGGAGCCTTTTTGGCAAAAATGGAACCTTTCTCCTTGAAGTTCTTGATGATGCGATAGATTGTTGACTGAGGTGCAATCTTTCTAGCTGCAATACTCTTCCCAGTTAGTCCATTTTTGTGCAGTGCAATGATGACTGCACGTGTTTCTTTAGAGATAACCATGGTTAACAGAAGAGAAACAATGATGGCAAGCACCAGCCTCCTTTTAAAGTGTCCAGTGGTGTCATTCTTACTTAATCATGACAGATTGATCTCCAGCCCTGTCCTCATCAACACCCACACCTGTGTTAATGGAGCAATCACTGAAACGATGTTAGGTGGTCCTTTTAAGGCAGGGCTGCAATGATCTTGAAATGTGTTTTGGGGGATAAAGTTCATTTTCTAGGCAAATATTGACTTTGCAAGTAATTGCTGTTAAGCTGATCACTCTTTATAACATTCTGGAGTATATGCAAATTGCCATTAGAAAAACTGAAGCAGTAGACTTTGTAAAAATTAATATGTGTATCATACTCAAAACTTTTGGCCATGACTGTATGCGTCAAACATTTATGTTCTTGTATAGCCTGAACATATGATGTAACAGCAGCTGAACATATATGGTAAAATGGTTATGCCGTGAAACATTATTATCCTCTATGTATAGGATAACCACTGAGACCCCCACTGATTCTGAGAACGAGGTGGATGTTTTACACTTGTGAATGTAGCCAGGCTGAATATAGGCGTGCCCTTGCTGGACGTGATGCTTCTGCTCCCATTCCCTTCCATGAAAGTGTCAGAGATAACCAGGTGCTGTACTTTGGTGCTCCCATTGAAGTGTGTGGGAGTGGGCGCGTGTTGCGTCCATTAGGGTCACATCTTCATTCAGTCTGATTGCATTCAAAGTTGGAGTAAAACACCTCCCCCATTATCAGGATCGGTGGGGGTCTTAGAAGTCAGAACAACACCGATATTGGCAAGTTATCCTCTATCTTATAGATAAAAGATAAAACTGTTTCATGGTATAACCCTTTTAATTGCTATAGAATCCAACATGGCTGACTATTTTTTTCTCCCCAAATTGATTGGTATCAGGATCTGTCTGTTCCTTTAAACACTAACTCATTGTCTAGTCCAGCATTGCGATCTACAAACATCAATCTAATAGGTTTGCACTAGCGCCGTGGTCTCCATCATTTGGGTCAGATGGGGGAATCCAGTGACCTACCCTACCACTGTGTGACTCTGGCTAAGAGGCTACTAGAGATGAGTGAACTGATTCGTTCCGAGCTGGGTTTGACCCGAATATTCTAAATTGTTCAGTTTTTAACAAAACCGAACAATTTGGGATTTGTCTCAGATGAACTAAAATGCATTGCAGTAAATTATTATACTCTGTAGTCTCTTCAGACCCCAGAGTATAATAGGTGGATCCCCAGGGAAAGTGAAAAAAAGAAACATTTATATTCACCTTTTGGGCCTCCTCATGGCGTTCGGCACTGGTGACTTCATGCGCCTGAGGTCACCGCTGAGACCTGTGACTGGCATGAGAATGGTGACATAGACCTGAAAGGAATCAGGGGCCTATTTGACACACATGCACCAGTCACTTTGAAGGGAACCACTCTGTGTTATGAATGTAGATGCAAGGCCACAATAACAGCAATAGCAGGAGATTGACTGATAACTGCGAGCAGCAGAGCTATTTAAAACTAGCACACTTCTTTGAGCCAAGACAGACCCCCAGACGCCTTCACCAGAGCTCACCGCAAGGAGAGTTGGACTTGCGCTGAATCTGGGAATCTGAATTATCACCAAACAGATAGATGTACCAATAATAAACGCACTGCTGCAGGAACCAAAACAAAATTCACTATAATGTACAGTGGCAGAGAAATGAGAAGTTGTACAGGCACAGGTCAGTATCAGAGTTGACGTAAGAGACCAAATCAGAAGGCAAGACGAAATCTGGGAAACAAGCCAAGGGTCACAAATCCAAAGCAAACAGGTACACACACAAAATGGAGAGCCAAACTAGGAAAAGCAAACTAAATTAGTCGACACTTGTATCAGGAGGCGGAGTCTTATATAGGCCTCCTCAGCTGCTCACTGAACCAAGCCAGGAAGCCCCTGAAACTGCAAAAGCTTCCCAGGTTAGCATGGTATCATTGACGGTGCAGCAGCCGGATAGAGAATCCTGACACTCTGCACCTCTGTGGGTCCTCTTGATCACTATGTTGTGCATGACTGCCTTGATCAATGTCAAGCACAGTGTCTTCCCATTCCTGATGTGCATCAGTGTCTCTCCACGCCTGATGTAAAATCAGGCAGGAGAAACCCTTAAAGGAAGATGCTATTTTTCTACAATGTCTATGTAAATACTCTTGAATTGGTCTGATGTAATTTATGCGACTTTGTTATATATACCTTAAAACTCATTTGAAACAACCACCAAAGTTGCTCTGTAAAGTGGCCTTCTAGAGGGGTAATCTTCTCAATCAAGATGGCTGGTGTGCATAATATATGGTGGAATTGACAATCTGTCACAGGAAATGTAGACTGGATAAGGGGATCATCTTCTCAAATAGAAACTTTGGCAGAAAATTCATGGTAGATGCACCAAGTGATAGGAAAAAACTAGAGATTTGTCCTCAAGGCCCCCTTGTAGCGAAAATGCCGCAATTGGCCGTGCTGGAAACTTTGCGGCTAAAACCACTGCATTTTACAGTACCTGCTAATCCTATCCGCAGAGGACATGCAGAGGAAAACTCTGCGAACTTTCTGTGAAAAGTACTATGGGAAAAACTGCAATGCGTTTCCGACGCAGTTTTTCCCGAGGAGCTTTTTGGCTGCAGCTCACTACATGGAG
Organism: Leptodactylus fallax; assembly: GCA_947044405.1. NCBI lineage: Eukaryota > Metazoa > Chordata > Amphibia > Anura > Leptodactylidae > Leptodactylus > Leptodactylus fallax. The sequence goes on along the minus strand of CAMRHE010000130.1, from coordinate 3,010,103 downwards.
CCTTAGCCCTAAAGGGTTTTTGCCATGACAGACACTTATTCCCTATCCACAGGATAGGGTGTAAGTGTCATATCGGGAGAACAGGGGCCCTAATGTCCTCCTGCATCTTTCTTGTGAATGAAGCATCAGTGCACTTGCATGACCAATGTTCCAGTCACTTCTATGGAGCCACCGGAGATTGCGGTCCTGAAAGCCCCATAGAAGTGAATGGAGCAACACTCGCACAAGCGCTGTGGTGCTTTATTTACAGAGAAGTTGCAGGGGGTCTTTCGGGCTCCTTCTAATCGCTGGGGGTCCCGGCAGTTGTGTGGATAGGGGATAAGTGCCTATAATTGCACAACCTCTTTATGTAATTATGTAGATCTAGCCATGTCTTCCTTAGAGAACTATCATTAGCGCAAAGCCTTGGAGTCCTCATTTCACCAGATTTGTTCTCTGGATTCTAAGAAGCAGATATTTTCCCACTAAGAATCCCACAGACGGCATTCATACACATGTATACATTTACATATGTGGTGAAGACATCTGGTCTATTTAATAAACCTCGTACCTTTCCATTCCCACCTGTTAACCATTATTGAACTATATTTCTGCAAACATATAAAGCAGAAGTTATTGGTCAGATACGGATTACGTTCCTTCTTTAGTTGTTATTACAATATTGTAGCATTTGCAAAGTTAGATTCTAAAGAAATCAGGATTTATGAAATGTCTCATGTCACAGTCATCGGCGTTACGTTCATTGATATCCTTGCGTTACGTTATAGTTTGACCTCTAGTTTGACGTGCTTTGACCAAAGTGGCCATGATGAGTAGTTGGGCGTATTTTAATGCTTACATAAATGGCTGTTCATTTGTTTCTGCATCTTCCCTTAGAGCGGAGGAAAGAAGAGAAAATAAAACCCTGCTAAATTGGCCTAAGATGTGGTTTCCTAGCAACACCAGTTGTCTCTATGACTTTCCCAACTGTCTCGCCTTTAAGATGCGCTCCTCCAGCTAATAACCAATACCCTGAACATGGCATCCCACCGACGCCGTGTTTTAGAACATTACAGGAATACAGGAATGAAGCACCTGCGAAAAGTCAAGCAAACTATCACCCGGGTATTTCAGACCGGTCATAATTGTAATGCTCGTAGCTCGGTACAGACATCCAAATGAAAACTCATTACAATGCTTATTGAATGTGACAATGTAAAGTGCTCAGCCGCGCTGTCATCTAAGCCGTCTATAGATGGATGCCGGATCACAGTTATAAAGCAAATCTGATATGGCCATTAGAGTGTGCAGGCTGCAGCAATTTACACAATTTCAGGAAATAATTCTATTCAATGCAATTCAGCGGCAGAAAGCATGTGACACTGTATCCTTTTATATACATGTATATATAGAACCCGAGCAGTACAAAGTACTCACCTGCTTACAATGCCCTGGAGACACAAGGAAATAACTCCCACACTGTATGCTAATGCAGATTATAAGTGGAGTGTGCTGTATAGACCCAACAATTGTCCATTCCACACCCGCTCATCTATCTAACGCTCTATTAAAGTCATTTAAGCAAAGTACTATTTTGCAGATAAATATTTTACAATATATGCTTCAAGGGTCAAGATAAAATAATATGTGCACATATCAGCCATAACGTGAGAACCACCTTACTAATATTATATGCCACCAAAACACCTCTAGGGTACTCCGTATTCACACATCCGTATTTTGCATACGTATGCCATCCACATATTTTATGCACGGCATATGTATCCATTCATTTCAATGTACTTATTCAGAGATCTGTTTTTTTGACAGACCATGGGTGAATCTGTTTCTCAATGACCCAGAGGCATAGAAGGTATAGGAAATGAAAAAAAGTGAATGTGAAAAAACAGATCAACCCCGGACAGCACACTTTCTGCAAATAAGCAGGGTGTATTCCTGTCTTGGACTTATCTGCTGTCCAGAGGATTGGAAAAGTGTCAGATCACTGAGTCTCCTAGTGATCAGGAGGACGGGAGACAGAAAGTCCCCCTAAAGCCTCCTTGTAAAAGGAGCGCCAGTGATCTTGTGTGACCGGCGCTCCATTCACTTCTGAAGATTACAGTACAGGCAACCCACATCACACATCTGCTGGACTTCCCGCTCCTAGAGTGTAATGGTATCACAGCCAATAAACACACTCTACTCATACGGCATGTTGTCATCAGTGTTTACTGAGGTAGATGTTTACAACTGACTAGTTAACATCAGTTGCTCAGCAACAACAGGCTCAGCTATGAAATTGCACAGAACGGAATGGAACAAAAGATCTGTAGCAACGAAAGTCCATACAGAAGACCCAAAGGCGCAGCAGAACCTTCCTTTCATTTCAGAGATGTCCAGCCTGATATGACCATAAATTGTCAACCAATGGGATAATGGGTATAACTATGTTTTGTCTGTTTGGAGACTTCCCCAATGACTTAGGAGCAATATGGGTTGATATGTTGGGTTCTGGTGATACACTCCCTTTAAATTGGAGACTTAAAGGAGTAGGTTGGGATCCACACACTTTTATGGGTGCTGTAGAGGTGTAAATACTGGTGTAGCAGTGGTAGCGGCTGTCACAGGGCCCGATGCTTCTTTTTTTTTTTAAGTAACCCCAGGAGGTAACAGGTCCTATTTACTTACCGAGTTAAGTAACATTGTTTTTTATGTTTGTATCCTCCCCTGGGTCTCTGATCATTATACTCTGGGGTCTAAAAAGACCCCAGAGTATAATAATTGTTCATGGGTGCAGGGGTCACTATGCTGCATAATACTGTGTGCAGGGGCTGCTATGGGGCATAATGCAGTGCAGGGGCCACTATGCTGCATAATACTGTGTGCAGGTGCCACTATGGGGCATAATATTGTGGGCAGGGGCCACTATGGGGCATAATAGTGTGTGCAGGGGCCACTATGGCGCATAATAGTGTCCGGGGGGGGGGGTTGGGGGTGGCAGTTCGGGGGGGGCCCCATGTCAAATGTTCGCCTTGGGGCCCAGCCATTCCTAGTTAAGCCACTGGGGTGCTGTATTACAACTCTGTACAACTGGTAGCTTTTACAGAGCTGTAATATGGCCATGCGCATGATGCCTTTGACATAGTACTCTCATGTACATACTCTAACACTAAAAGTCACTAGATCATAATTTCAGGTTAGGAATAGATCAATAGCAGGACTAGATAAATATAATTTAGTCCAGACCTTTAATGTCACCTTGATGCTAAGTATTCTCTAATATATTCTGAAACACATGTTTGATGCACAGGAAACAGCACCTTAGCTACTGTGGAGAAAGTGGTAGAAATCTAATACTCTGGGGCTGCTCCTCTTTAGCTGAGACCGGGGTCTAGTAGAAATAGAGGGGATAATGAATAGCTCGAAATGTCAAGATATTTTGGATACAACATGCTGGCCTCTGTCAAGAAATACGTACTGCTATAATAAATGGAAATTACGCTTCTACTAAGTATTAGTTGTGGGTGTGCATACCTGCGCAAGTGGGTAATGTAGATTGTTTTTTTCCAGCACCTCTAGTCCTGATATGTCTGTTTCAGTAATCACTTATTTTCCTTGTCAAATATTCCTACTAAAAAATTATTAATAAAAAGACCACTGGGTGTTACTGCACCTCCTGTCAAATGGGTCAGCACTGGCCAGTGTCAGAGTATGCAGGGACACAACATAAAAATGAATGCACCCAGTTTATTTATACATTTCTAGGAGGAACAATAGGAGGAACAGCACAATACAGAGTTCTAAGCAAAAATGTTTCAGAATTCTGATATTATTACCAAACAGAGATGTAGCTCACTCAGGGCAAAGTTTCATTTCATTTTGTATCTAAGTGCATAAAGGCAACTTGGCGCCTCCCCGAGTTGCTAGCTACACCCCTGTACTAAAACATATGGAGGAGATTTATCAAGGCTAATGTTTTCCACACCGGTCTTGATGTCCCCTGCACTGGCAGAGGATGTGCTTAATTCATAAAGGAACGCACGCCTGGTCATGAATTCGGAGCATGCTCCACGGCGCAGATTTCTTTTGTCATTTACGCTACATATGTTGTGTAAATTATGATCAATCTGGTTGGGACAATGGTCCTGCCCATGCCCTGCCCTGCCTAGGGAGAGGCCAGTGCAATACTTCACATCCGACTGTTTAAGGCTGAGGCCCCATGTAGTGTCTCGCAGCAAAAAAGCTTTGCGTGAAAAAAAACGGATTGCGATTTTTACTGCAGCACTTTTCACAGAAAGTTCGCAGAGGTTTCCTCTGTGGATTTTCTGCTTTCATTATACCTATAGGGAAACCGCCAGCATTTCCATAGGTATAATTGACATGCAGCGCATACTTTCCCGCACTGCGGGGATGGGATTCGCTAGAATCCCATCCAGTATACAATGACTGTAAAATGCCACTTTTTTTTTGTTGCGTTTCCGCCGCTAGCAAACTGCAGCGTTTACGCCACATGGGGCCCCCGGCCTAAGTCTCATGTGGCGTTAAAAGTTGCAAACCCCCTGTTTTCAACTTTTTTATGCCAAAAAAGTGGCGTAAATGAATAATAAATTCCCCCCAGTGTGTGGTATTAATGTTTTATAAATTTCTCTTGATATCTTGAAATTATAGTTGTGTCTAAGTAAGCAGCGGTTAAATGCTTCATTTATGACCTTTATAAATAACCTGACATTCAGAAGCGTCTGAAATATAGTTCTCGCTCTTCTTTCATGATTCTCATCTGAATTTCATGCACTTTGTCTATATGAAAATCTGATAAAAAATATGACAGAGAAAAACAACAGTATCGGTAAAGGAATTGTCTGAGATTGTAAAACATGCACCCAAAATCAGGAAATGGTCTAAAATAATAAAAAAACTAATATTTACCTGTTAAATTCCCCAACACTCCAGTGCTGGTGTTTCAGGGGTCTTGTGTCATACACATACAAGTCCAGTAATTGTTTGTAGTGAGTTTATGCCAATGTGTATATAAATGTAGCCACCACCCTTTCTTATACATTTGTTGTATATTTCTTATACATTTTAGGTTGCTGAAATCAATATCATTAGCAAAGTGCTTAGATATATACAGTGCACTGTAAATCTGCTCCAGGAAATCCGTTTTGGCTTATGTGTTTTTGTCGGTGCCATAGACTTTGCATGGAGAAGTAGATGTATGCTTGACCCTTACTTTCCTGAAACTCCTCCTAGCCACAATGCTGCAACTTAGGGAACTGGGGAGCCCTATTCCACTGGTCTGTGGGATTCCTAGCAGTTTGACCAGAATATATCTTTAGGCTAAGGCCTCATGTATCGGACTGCTGCTAAAATGCGCTGGCAGAAATGCATTCCAGTTTTTCCAACAGCGGTTTTCACAGAAAGTCCACAGAGGGATCCACTGCAGACTTTCTGTTTCAATTATACCTATAGGGAGACCGCCAGCATTTCCGTGGGTATAATTGACATGCTACGTTTTCCAAAAATGCAATGGTTTTGGAAATCGCATTTCCGCTGCCTGTATTTTTCCGCAATGTGTGGATGGGATTCGCTAGACTGTAAAATGCTGCGGTTTTTGCAGTGGCCAAACTGCACCATTTGCGCCTCATGGGGCACTGGCTTTAAAGAGAGTCTGTCACCAAAACCCAGCATATAAACCCAGCCCCGCATTCTGGTGACTCCCTTTCATATTTAATTCCCGTTTTAAAGAGAACCTTTCACCACCTCCACCAACTCCAACACTTTGCATCCTGCAATAGATGCAGCTCCAGATTCCGACATAGTTGTATTTTTTTTCTCTACTATTCCTGTGCAATAGGTGCTGTTAGTTGCAGCACCCAATATGCTAATTATATTCTCTAATGTCACACGGGCAGTTCATGTCTGTCTGCTCCAGCCTAGGTCCACCCACCTGACAATAGAGAGTCTAATTAGCATATTGAGTGCTGGTAATAACAGCACCGATTACTTGGGAATGGTGGGGACTAGAGATAACATTTCAACTGAGCTGGAATCAGTGAGGCTGCCTCTATTAAAGGATGCAAAGTACTGGAGTTAAGTAGTTAAGTCCCCTTTAACTACAGTATTCAGCTTTGAACTCTGCATAAAAAGTTGAGTTACTTTGCAAATACTTGACTGGTTTTTTTTACTAGTCTTAAATTATTTCATGTCATTTGCTCCATTTAATATAGGAGCTTTCAATATTCTAATTGTTACCCTTGAAAACCACTTGTTGTTGTCAATGCAATAAAAAAATAATCCGAAGAAAAGAAATAAAAATAAAAATTTTTTTTCCTGAACAGGGTTTAGTTGCGCATGACTTGGTGAATGATATAAGGGGTGGATTTTGTCATACAATTTTACCATGAAATAATTTTGTGATATGGAGATAATAGCTGTAGCCTCTATCACGTGGAGCCTTAACTGGGACAACAAATACAAATACAGAGAATACAAAGAATTTAGAAAATGTGAGTAAGAAATACAAAAGTACAATACACCCAATTTTTGATTTCTTTCTGCGTTTTTGACAGTTCTCCTCAGGCAAATTTTATGGACAAAAATATAATGAAAGTGTTTTATGACAGGATGTGACTTAAGGAGGAAAGCCATTGCTAGTCATGAACATTGCCAGGAATATTCTAACAAGGCATTGAACTAATAGAAAAAAGTCAATGGAGAAATTTACTATTCCCACTAGTCCTGGAAACTGGGAATAGTTATGGTGCATATTTGGCACACGGGTCTTTTTTGTGTCAAAGATGTGCTGCTTCCCCTTTTGCAACTTTTTGCAAAAGTGGGTGGGGTGGGATGCAGACCAAGGTGGCATGAGTTATATAGCAAATCTACTTCAGTTCCGTAGATTTCCATTCTGGCACATGGGCATGTACTTGAATTAAGAGGCCGGAACCTCTTATTAATTAAGGGCTTCATTAAGACTGTTGTACAGAACGCCAGTCTTCATAAATTTCAATATCTGACATATTTATGGCATACATAAGTACACCTGCATTGCCATGTCTAGTAGATGCTAAAGAATTATTTTTTTTTTTCTTCTTAAGCCTTGCTCTTCTATACATGGGCTAGGGCAAAGGTATAACTAGAAAGTGCAGGGTTCCATGCCAAGCTTTGAACAGAAACCAGAGTAGGCGCTTCCCTACTTTCAGCCTCACAGATCTTAAATCTAGCCCTGTGCCTTTCTTTGACCAGGCTTATGGTGCTTGCTGTCCTAAGATGCATTGAGCACTTTACCATTGTCACCCAGCAAGATGCAGTGGGTTCTAGGTCTCATCTGTGATGTAGGGTCTCCTCTTCATGTGTAGTAGCATGCTGACTACTTAGCTTCCAGACTTTCTTCAGCATGGTGGAGACTACCATCAGTGTCGGACTGGGATGTCTAGGGCCCACCAGTGGAATTGTTTCTAGGGGCCCACCATCAGAACCCCTGCAGATCAGCGGTACCGAGACAGGGCGGCTAAAGGTAATAACATGCCGGGAGCTATGCTGCTCACCCACCATACCATGTGCACCACTGCACTACCTAAACCTACTGCTACACCTTGTATGGCAAGTGAACAGCGTGGCTCCTAGAATTGTTACCTTTACCTGTAGCCGCACTGTCCTGGAAAAGCTGATCTGCAGAGGTCCTGGCTGTTGTATCATCGTAGATGTAATATTGATGGCCTATCCTAAGGAGAGGCCATCAATATTAGGAAGATGGACAAATCCTTTAAAGAGGTTGTCGAAGGAATTGGAGCAACCCATGTAGCTGGCGGGAGGTGTAAAGTAAAAAATAAGTAAATTAAAAAGCATACTCACCTGTCCCCGGCGCTCCGTTGTCCGCTGCCAGTGTCCATTCAGTCTCGTGCCAGCGACTCCTTGCTGGGAGTCCTGCACCTCATGTGATCGCTAAGACCAATTAGGTACAGGATTTCCAGAAATGAGGCGCCGCCATGAGACCGAACAGACACAGGCAGGGGACAACGGGGTGCTGGGGACAGGTGAGTATGCTTTTTTAAAAATTTTCTTATTTTTCACCTCCCTAGCGGCCGACACAGTGGTCGCTCCAGTTTATGGACAACCTCTTTTAAGGGGTTGTCTGGGCCAAATTTTTCTATGGTCACGTCACTGGTCCCCCCACATAGTGGCCTCTTCACTGGTTCCCCCATACTGTATGGGGAACAGTGATGGGGTCATTATATTGTGTGGGAGCAGTGATGGGGGCTTATATCCTGTGGGGGGGACATTAAACTGTGTGGGGCATATTAAAGGGGTTGTCCAGGGTTAATCTTTTTTATGGCCTATGCTCTGGATAGGCCATAAATACCTGATCGGCAGGGGGCTGACACATGGCCCCATCAGCTGTTCGGAGCCACTTCCGGCACCTGTTCTGTACACAACACAGGGCCGGAAGCAGAAAGCACCATCCGCTGTATAGCAGCCCGGCGCCTTCACTGCAGCTCAGCTCCTACTGACTTCAATAAGTGCTGAGATGCAGTGAAGGTGCCCGGATAATATACATTGGACAGAGCTTTCTGCTTCTGGCCCCGTATTGTGTACAGGACAGGTACCAGAAGTGGCTCCGTACAGCTCATCGTTCCGGTGTCAGCCCCCTACAGATCAGGTATCTATGGCCTATTCTGAGGATAAACCATAACAAATTATGCCTGGACAACCCCTTTAATATACACCCCTAATGCACCACACTTTAAAGAGATTGTCCAGTATAATTTTTTTATTTTTTATAATTAGTCTGGGGGAGGTGAATCCCCCCTACCCCCCCCCCCCCCCCCCAAAAAAAACATGCTAAACATACTCACCTGTCTCCGGTGCTCTGGTGTCCTCCCAGCACGGTCCGGTCCTGCAGCTCCGCTGTCTTCTTTTTGCTGGAATTCCTCACTGGCTGTGACGTGCCAGGTCCCTTCCCTTAGGCCACTGATTGGCCTCAGGGGTTACGTGACGTCACAGGTAGTCACATGCAGAGGGAACGTCAGCTGGAAGAAAACAACAGAACTGCAGGACCAAACTGCTCTGGGAGACACTGGGGACAGGAAAGAAAGTTTGTGGGGGTTTTTTTTTGTTTTGTTTTTTTCACCTGCCCCTGCGTAATTAAAAAAAAAATGAAGGAGCCACTGTATGGAGCATAAGCTCCACAGTGGCCCCCACCCAGTATTATAAGCTCCACAGTGGCCCCCACCCAGTATTATAAGCTCCACACTGGCCCCCACCCAGTATTATAAGCTCCACACTGGCCCCCACCCAGTATTATAAGCTCCACACTTTCCCCCACCCAGTATTATAAGCTCCATAGTGGCCCCCACCCAGTATTATAAGCTCCACAGTGGCCCCCACCCAGTATTATAAGCTCCACCGTGGCCCCCACCCAGTATTATAAGCTCCATAGTGTCCCCCACCAAGTATTATAAGCTCCATAGTGGCCCCCACCCAGTATTATAAGCTCCACAGTGGCCCCCTCCTAGTATTATAAGCTCCACAGTGGCCCCCACCCAGTATTATAATCTCCACAGTGGCCCCCACCCAGTATTATAAGCTCCATAGTGGCCCCCACCCAATATTATAAGCTCCACAGTGGCTCCCACCCAGTATTAAAAGCTCCACAGTGGCCCCCACCCAGTATTATAAGCTCCACAGTGGCCCCCACACAGTATTATATGCGCCCAATAGCCCCCTCCGCTCCGCTTCAGTGCTATTATTATACTTTGGGGTCTCCTCAGACTCCAGAGTATAATAATCGGAGGCCCAGGGGAAGTGATTAAAAAAAAATAACAAACTCTCATACTCACCTTGTCTTACCTTTCCTTGGCATCCTCTCTCCATCCTGCCATCTTCAGCGTCTTCAGGCCCTTTTCCGACGACGCTGCTGAGGCCTGTGATTGGGCCTCAGCGGTCACGTGGGGGGCACACTGACGTCATTACGCGGTCGCGCCCCATGTGACCGCCGGGGCCTAATCACAGGCCTCAGTCACATGACGGAGGAGCGCCGGAGAGGACGCTGCGCCCAGGAGAGGTGAGAATATGTGTTTATTATTTTCAGTCACCTCCCCTGGGCTGCCATCTATTGGAAAGGGGCCTGCAATATGCCAGGGTCCCTTTCCAATAACAGTATGTATAGCGGTCGGGGAACCAGGTTTTCCCCGACCGCTATCATAATGGTCCGGGTCCCCGGCCATCTCCAGCTGTCCGCGGGCTCCGTACCCTGCCGGGTCCGGTCGCGGTCGCGCCCCCTGCGACCGCGATCGTAACGCCACTGGTCAGAGGCCTGATCGGGATGGTCAGGATCCCGATCGGGCCCCCATGACATGAGGACTAATAGTCGGGGCTCGGGGCCCACCGGTGGATTCACCGGTTCCCCGGTGGGCCAGTCCAACCCTGACTACCATCTTCCACAAGAATGGCTTTAGGTGGTAGACCAGGGCCTCACCATGATGGGCCTGGTGTCCCTTGTGCTGATCATATGCTGTGCATGTTCATATATTCTATTTATACATTGAAAATGTAAGGTTTAAACATTGGGTAAGATAAACTAAAAGTATCTAACTTTGAGACAGTGTAGAGTGAGGCTAGACATTCTTAAACTGCACCAGTGTCTAATGCAGATTGAAAATCTGACCTACTTATAGAATGTCGAGCCTAACTTGATACCTCTTACTTGACTTAGTTTTGAACAAAATTTTGGCGCAATTTCTGGCTCAATAATCCCTCTCCACATGTCGTACGAGGTGCACACACTGTTAGAAAGCATCTAAAACACATAGAAGATGAGGAGTAAAGCATGTACACAAGTTTTATGGTGCAAATTACAACAGAATTCTGGTGCATTATTAGTTTATCTGCCCCACTGTGTATACTGTACATTTGTATATGTTACTTTTTATGTTTTATGCTTCTTCCTATTGCTGTTGTTGAGTCATTGTGCCTTTTTTAGTGTAGCATTTTCTGGAAATAAAGCAGTTGAATGGGCAGAACCCTACTGGCTGTGCAGCGAGCATGACAGGGGGCAGGAGGACCTGTGGGCCCCCTGGACTATGTATGGCACTGACACAGGAGTGTGGCAGGAAGTGGAATTACAAGTATTAAATATTGAATAAAATATTGTTAGAGACATAAAATGAATATATACATATTTATAAGTCAAATGCTAATATTTGATATCAAACATAGCTATAGTATAAACTTAATATGCTTAGTTGTAGATGTGATAGCCTGTACAAACACCTGGTGGCCCCTCCTCAGAAGAGATTGTGACTATTCCTGTCACTAAGTATACTTGAAAAATGTCTGAGATACTACCGTACATAGGACCACTCACCATCTACAGAGACGCATTAGAAATTCATTAGGATGTTTTGATTAATTACTCTTGTAATTACAGCCTATTAATATTCATGTCTCTATAATACCTTAGATTTAAACATATAAAACAATGGCCTGGAATACTAGTAGGAATGTAGTAAACAAATGCTAAAGAAATCTCTAAGGAACAAAGGCAGGGTAACCTGGCAGACAACTTGATATTTCATCCAGCACTGCAGCCTATTGTCTGGCTTTCTCAACCCTTGAGCAAAAAGGAAATTTAAGAATGCGACCCAAACACACCCTTATAAAATGACTTTGTGATGGGGCAACGACCCTTTTCACCCTTGGAATGTTTCCAATTACTGAAACTTTTAATGCTTTAAGTTTTTCTTACCTTGCCTACTGAATGGAAAGTGTACAGCATCTTGAATATTTGCAAGTATAAAGTCTATATAAAATAGTAGATGCAATAACAAAGAGAACATAACACTAAGGCTAAGGTATAAAATGAAGTGAAACAAGGATAGACTGTGTTACTTAGAGAGAGCCAAATAGCATGTTATAGAGCAGGAGGAGCTGAGCAGATATTGTGATATATATATATATTTGGTACTTACAGTATAAGTATTAATTTATACATTCAACAATGCCTCATAGTGCAGTAAGTAGACTAGAGCTATGGGAAAAGAGTGCTAAAAGGCCAAAAAGACCAGGCAGATGGAAATGTACTCATCTTGTGGGGTTGTATTAGACTGATATAACCCTGCATGAGTACCGTCACGGATATAGAAGGACTGTAGTAAAGTGTCGGTCCATAGTAGGAAGGTATGGGTCCTCTTTTTTTCTTTGTGCAGGAGGAAAAGTTTGGCAGGAGAACAACCAGTGATTTTGGTAGGGGCACTTCTGGTCTGGATTGGAATAAGTGCAAAGAGCCATGGTTCAATTAATCCAATTTTATTAGGGTAAAAAGGGCAACACATTCATTGCATCAATGGGGAAATTTTTATGACTGGCGTTGTGTACACCAGTGTCAATGAAACCCTCAACTGGTGCTGACTGCACCTAAATTGTTAAGAGGCTTCAGTACCCTTGCACCAGAATAGAAGTCTATACCAGCCAGGAAATGGGGTAGATCTTCTATATAACTCATGCCAGTTTTTTGGGGTAAGTTATAGTAACTTTGTCAGGCTGGGGACACCTTGGCCCCTTTTGGTCTCTTTCCCATTACTCTAACTTTCATAAAAAGTGGAGAAAGAGGAAAGTGGCACATTCTCATCTATATCAGTTTCTTGGTGAAGAAGGAATAGTAAATCCCCAAAACTCTTCCTCAAGTCATATGTACTAAGTACATATTGAATGTTAGGTTCCACAGTAATATGTGGGGACGTATAAATATCACAGTAAAACAATACTTGCTAGTATGTGGGTAGATATAAACATGATCACCACGACACAATGTATGTGCATGAGTAAACACTAAAAAGATAAAAACATAGTTACCGAGAGAGAATAGTCCTTCTTCCATCCATGTTCTCTTCAGATTCCTTCAACACTATAGCTCTTGACTACTCACCATTTCAGGAAACCTTATCCCACTCCTGGTAAGCACATATCACCATCCTATAGCAATATTTTCACTCTTCACTGTGTTGCTTTTCGTCCCTTATTTTCTCATGCATGCACATTGTGTACGGCTGATCATGTTTACATCACTCCACACCGTAACCACCTAGTGTCCGTAAATTCCTGGGCAGTTCGTATAACAAAAGATACTTTTTTTTTCCACTGCCGGTAAAAAAAATTGATATGCCCATAATTTTTTTTATGAAGCTGGAGAAGCTTGTGCAGGTTATTGTGATTGTAGTTATTATCATTTTGCAGTTCACAGTGAGTACACCTAATATCTTCACATCAGTATCCTTGGCTGAAAACATTACGCTTTTACAATGGGTTTAGAAAAAATGTTGGCTGTTCGTAATTTAAAAAAAAATTTTATTTTATTTTTTTTTTTTGAAAAATCAGGTTGGCTTTCTAGTAATTGCCTACTTATATTGCATCACTGTAATATCTATACATTACCACACATTACCACTTTTAAAAGGAATGTGTCGCCAATTTTTTATTTATTTATTAAAATTAGATATTGAAATCTATCACTTTTTTCTAATCTGTTTTTATTTTCTGATTGTAGATTTTTTTATTCTATTTTCTGTACATGATTATGGGGCTTCCATCTTGCATGACCTTCTCCTCTGCTCTGTTAACAGCATTTAGTGAAATGCTTTTACAGCATAGTCATGTCCATAGGCAGCAATAGTCTGGACCCCAGTCTATAAAGAGTTTTCTAGGCTGTGCTGGAGGGGGACATAGATAAGCTTTGATATAATCTATTGTCAGTAGTGGATAAACCAGGTTTATCTATAGAGGTGTTATCTCCTATTGTAATCCGGTCTGTGATGTAAATGCAGTGACTGTTGAGGTTATTTTATCCATCACTTTACTGTAAATATTGTATTGTATATCTTTTTTGAAAACATGTAATTATTTTACCCATTATAACTTGGCTTGACTTGACTTGAAGAAGACATTGATCTGCTGTTTTTGCCCGAATAAAACTGAATTAACTGTACTGTTATTTTTTAACGTGTAGACCAGCAGCACGCCAACCAAAATCCTTTATTCTTCTCCTTTCATTCTCAACCTTACATGCGCACTTATACAGAGAAGGCTGTCAGTCACTGAGTAGGAACGTCCACTGGACTCCTCAGACCTGAATGAGCAAAGAATTAATGAATATATGGCAAGTTACATTGAATATTTTCTAGCAATCCAATATATCAATTTACTCAACTCCTCCTGCGCTATAACATGCTGCCTACAGATTGGACTGGATTTACAATTTTCACCCTACAATGATCAACTGATTCAACTTCTGGAAGCTGTATACAATGTATACAGGTGGATGCAGCTCTGCTCCTATTCAAGTGAATGCAGTTCCCCCATGCCACCACTTCATGTGTACAGAGACATAAACTGCAGTTCTGCTCCCATTCACTTTAATTGGAGAAGAGCTATTTCCAGACATGTTGATTCTTCACCAAGAAATTAAAATTTTATATCCTTATGTTTGAAGCCTGAAATGTGGCAAAAGGTTGAAAAGTTCAAGGGGGCCGAATACTTTCGCAAGGCACTGTATATCTTGTACAAAGCTTCCGTCAGCTGAATCAGCTGGTTGGTGCTGGGTCCAAGCATTGGACCCCCCACCTATCAGATACTGATGAGCTATGGATAGGTCATCTGTATCCATTATACCTGGGTCTCGGACAACCCTTTTAATGGTCCAACCTTCCAGCTTTCTGAAGATATTTGCAGATACCAAAGGTGAAACCTGCATCTTTTAGACATACGTAGCATATCCTGTAGATAAGCCATACATTTCTACAATGGGAATACCTCTTTAAGGACAAACTTACTGTTCTGTATGGCACCACCATTACTGATCTACAAGATTTAAGTAGATGCAGCTTGCTATGACCAGTGCTGGCCTATTCATCTTTTTCTATTGCAGGCCTGGTTTTACAGTCGACTTCTCCATGGATGAGGTCAACATAGTAACTTGAGGAGGACTATAGAGACTCTTTTTATGCACATTATCTTTATAAAAAATATATTGATTTTCTTAGCTTTTTCTGCCTATCCTGTCCTTTCAACCCTCTTTTGGACAAAAAAAAATGTTTCTAACAACCTCCAGCTCCTATGTGGTTAATGCAGTGCGTGGCACTGGAAAAGGTAATAAAAATGATGTGAGCTGTCATATCCAGCCCCTAAGCTCATTGCAAACATTTGTATGTTTGCATTCGACACAAAACATAACAGATTGTCACTTGTCATATCAGATTAATTGCACTGCCTGTACTCTGTCACTCGAGACCCGGCACGCCTGCCGAGTGATACCCCTTGTGATCTGCAGCCCATCCCCTCAGGGCCCTTAAACAACAGGGAGCCTAAGAAGGAACCTGTCCCTTCAGCCAGTCAAAGTCGCTATTTCATGTGAGCTGTAATCTATAATTTGCCTAAGTATTTCTCTGTCTCCACCACTGAAAATTTCTAAAGATGGGTTAGACTTAGTGTCTCATAATCCTCCAGCCATAGTGTTTAATAAAATGCTTATCCCGGTAAAATGGACAGACCTTAGCCCACCAAGACAAGTGAATAATGCATGCAACAACAGGATGGCCTGTCTGTGAACGTATCTCACTGTGTAACATGATGCAGGTATGTCAGGCAACCACTGGCCTTTTAACTATCTTTAAGAGGCTTCTCCTTTCCCCTGTCAAATTTAGGCCTAGAGGCGACATTCATTCTATATGGTCTCTCAAGTTCAAAAGTACCAGGGAAGTATTCTGAAAAATGAGGACTAAATGCTCTATTTGTAGATAAATATAGCGCAAATGACACCATGATGGGTAGATTAACTCTTTAAAGCCAAGCCGGTAATGACTATAACACACGTCACGGCATTAAAGTAATTTTATACTTAGAGAGAACCTGTCAACACTCTTGACATGTCTATTTTTGGAAAATACGATAAGGGGTTTTCCCATGAACATAGCCAAATAAAAAAAAAATATATTGCAAATATAAATAATTTCAAATTAATTTTTTTTTTTATTTAGTATACAAATTTTATTGAAATTTTCCATAGTTCAGTAAACAAATATAAAGTAGCAGTAGGTGAAACAGAAGTTGTCTTACATCCGATATATTTTGCAGAGTTTTAAAGATTTTCTCTAACCATCTTAGTAGCGCTAGTTCTTTCTGCTGATTGGTTACCAATGGATACGACAATGAATGCAGGAACTTTCTATGGTCTGTGACTTGTCAGAAACCCAGCCATGATTTCCTTATTGTGGCCATATACTGCCATTGCCTGATAATCTGCCCACAATGAAGAAATCATGGCTAGGCTTCTTGACAGGTACCAGACCATAGAAAGTTCCGGCATTCATGGTGATATCCATTGGCAACTGACCAAGACGAAAGACTGTCACCACTGAGATGGATAAAGAAAATCTGTGAAACTCTACAAAAGTTGTAATTATTTATATTTGCCATATGTAAAACCTTTTAATTTACATATGGTTATGTTCATAGGAAAACCCCCTTTAAATGCGTGAGAACTTCCTGTCCTCTGTTATTACTCCTAGAAATTTATACATTTATAAAAAAAATTACAACTGTACAACTGGGTGTTACCAGTCCACTTGTCAAAGGGGAGTGTCTCTACACAATCTGATACAGTCAGCACTGATTGAACAGTGTATAAGGACATGCCTCCATCTGCTAACACCCAATTTATTCATAAACTTCTAGGCAGAATAACTGCAGAATTGTGCAATGCAAAAATATAAGAAAAGATGCTCCAGAATTGATTTTTCATGAAGAATACTATGTACTAAATCAGACATGTCATGAAGAACAGAGAAATTTTCTGTAACAGTCTCACCGTGTTTGCATGGGTTTCCATTTCGCATGACTTGCCATGATAAAAGTGAAAAGAAAAGTGACAATGATGCAAAAGTCATTGTCACTTTTTAATTCCTTTTAACAATTGGCCTGACAAACTGCTTGAAGCATCTTTTCTCCATATGCACCAATATAGTATTGCATAGAAATATGGATTTGCCTTTTTTCATACCCCAAATCGATAACATGTGAAAGCATTGAAGAGAAGCTGTCGCCTTGAACAAGCAGTCAGATCTACCAGGAGAATACTACATAGCCATATATAGTTTTATAGGAAAAGATTCAGTATAACTTGTCATGTATTGATTGAATGCCCTGCTGTTTCTATGTGTATGAGTCCAGTGGGTGGTCACATCAGTAACTGACAGCTACCTCTATGTGCAGTCATACAGGGAAGGCTGCCAATCATTGAGTAGGACCGCCCACTGGACTCTACTGGACTCCAATATACTTTCTGTATCAATTCTAGATCTCTGCTTGCTGTTATTCATTCTGTTTACTTCCAGTGGATAAAAATCAGTCCATGGTCATGTGATATACCATCCATGGTCATGTGATATACCGTCCATGGTCGTGTGATGGTCACACAGGTGCACAGCTCGTTACTAGGCAGGCAGATGTCTGTATAGTGGTGGCGCTGGGGAACTACAGCTAAGCTCCTATTACTGGAATAGGAGCAGAGGTGCTTACATTCCCTACCCACTGCTGTAGCTTCCAGCACTCGGAGGCAACCAGATCAGTTGATCTGAGCAAGGTCAGGCTTTCGAACCCCAACAAATCACATACTGGAATATGCATTTGGGGCTGGATGACCCCTTTATATGTAATTGCTCTGCTCACCTCCAAGGGGATTTAATAATTAAATGTTGCGAAATCAATGTATGTTCTATTTCCCATAGAATACAGAGCAGGTAAGTTATAGACTGTGAAAAAATTGTTAAATAATTTGTCAGGGATGAGGTGCCTTTCACTATTTCTCTGCTGCTGTTCCGCCTGTCAACAAATACAATCTTATACTTGAGGCCACTGTACGTTCTGCTGTTACTTTCATGAAATGTCTTTCTGGGAAAAATAAAGTTCCCTAATGCTATCTAAAACTCCTGTATTGGTTTCACAGTGCCTTAAAATTATATTCAAAGCCATCTAAAAAGGAGACTTTTATATCTTATTACCTAGATTCTAATGCCAAGCGGTCACCCTGTAAAGCACCATGGAAAATTGCTAACAAGATAAAATGTTTTTAATGTGATATAATGGATTTCTTAGGAGAGGGAAAAAATGATGCCTGGTCTTCCTCTATTCCCCCTCTTCCCTCCCTTCTCACATTCACAGTGGAAAGAGCTCCAGCACTGTTACCTGCTATTACCGAGCTCCGAGCTCTTGTAATAAGAGGCTGGCAGTGACAGTGTGATTGCTTTGGTGTAATATTTAAGGTTTGGGCATGTGAAGTTCCTCTGTTTTGGAATTTGCAGCCGGGTTCCAGCTGCCCTTATATTAACCCTGCTACGCCTGGAGGGATCGCATTGAGCTCTCCAATCCATTCCAAAAGCTAAGTGGGCAGTATTTATTGATGATATGCAACATAATAACCGGCATTATTAATATTTCTGAAATGCTACTAGGGAATTAAATATTTTATGCACTTATCTGTGAAAATAATTTGCATGGAGAATTCTTAGAAGTGAAATGGTTTTCATTATGTGTAGACAGAGTTTAGTTAGGTAGCATATACCTAATGTAGAAGATGAGGGGGTTCTATAGCAAAGATACATATGAGGTCCTTTTCAGTTTTTGCTTGATACCACTACACTAATAACCTCTTACGACAGGGTGCTTGGATGCCCATCCCAATTTAATGATACTGGCAAATTTTCATGTGCAAGTTAGCTTACATTGCAACAACATATACATAAAGCTTTATGCCATTCATTAAAATGGAGACTTGTCCATCCAGGGGCCCCATGGCAGATACCCAAAAACATGCAAGCTCTGGCGGCAGCAATTATTCAGCTATGCAGTATTTACAAAGAGTATTGCTTGGCCTGTTAGCACATAACAGTAGCAACTTTCATTGTATTGATGAGATACAGGCTGATATGGACAACACATATATTGAACCTGCATTGGTGTAACTATAGGGGTTACAGTTGCAACCAGCACATAAGTCAGGGGGCTGATTAAACTTCTATGATCCCCTTTATGATCCCCTTTATGATGGATGGCAGTCTGTACATCATTAATATATTACCCCTGCCCTCTGGTGCGCTGGAATGAGACTGTAGGATGTAGAATGAGGTGTAGGAGATTTATGATACACAGCTTTCCAAAATCAGAATTGAGAAGGCAACCTTTTAAAGTAGCGTTGCTCAGCATATAGTCGAGGAGGGATTCTGTGGAGGGGGATGGGGCTCAATTACTGTATGGGGAGCACTAGCAGAGAATGGATATAATGCGAAGCTTGTATACACAGACATACTGTGAAAAAATTTTCATTGTGGTTTGTGACCAGATAGAGAAGGAAAGGGAAATGTAAATGCTGCTATACTGTATTAATAAGTTGTGACTTGAGCCTTTACTTATGTTCCTGGTGGTAGCTAGAAGTTAAACCTTCACTCTAAATTCTGAATAACTTTACTGTCTTCAGTAGCATCTGAATGCTTAGTCTTCCTCCCCTGGCCCAGTTCCAACCTAAGATCCCAACAGGTAACTGTGGCTCCTGTCAATGGCTGCATCCAATTGCTAGAAACCCCTACACCTCCTTCACTGCTAATCCTTCTCCCATGATGTCTCCAATCTTCTCTGCCTGCTAGATGGGTCCTTAACTCTTTTTCTTCAGGTTGAAGATTACATTGCACACGGCAGGAGATGTTGCAATGGATTCCTTGACTGTTGACTATGGTTCATTCCCTGGCTCTCATGTCTTTGTGCTACTAATCCTGATTCCTAACTGACCCTGAGCTTTGCCTCGTGTTGTTCCTGGATATCGCTCTTGCGTTGTTCTTGGAATTGTTTGCCTGGTACCTGTTGTTTTACTCCTGTCCCTGACTTGCAGCTCCATTTCTGACTATGTTCCCATCTCATCTTCTTTTCTTCCACATCCTCGTCTCCTGGTGCCAACCCTTGGCTCTGTTCCTGATGACTCTACTGCGGCCTCGGGGCTTCTACAACCAATCTGTGACTTTTCTGGGAACTGGAATTATATCACCTGATGGGGGTTAAAGGTAAATAATGGCTAGATTCCTAAGACTTCATACCCCAGGCTAAACATTGCTGGTTTTAGCTTAGAGAATCCACATCTCTAGTAAGAGACATTACACTTACAGCAGGAATCTTGCTTTTGTTACTTTAATGAGAGCTTCGAATAGAATCCCCATTCTGTACAGTGTAAAAATATTGCCTCTTAACTGCATATTTTTTTAGCTGGCACTAAATGGCGCATATGAATGGGATTTATCCAGAAATGCTACTGAATTGTATGGCATTATTCATAATCACACCGTTTACATGCTATTTCTTCTGTGTGATTTTCACATCTCACCCAAATCACACATACCAAATGCTGTAATATCACCAGATCCTGCCCTGAGTAGTGAGAGTTTTGGAAAGACTTCCCTGGAATAGAAAATACTTCAGGTCTTTTGTACATGACACTACATTTGCACAGTGAGAAACTTTCTGTGCACTGGCATATGTTCCTCTCTGGTTAGATTGAAATATTCAGTACACATAAATACAGATCTTTAGTATTTTACAATGTGGGTTTCCCTTGCACACAGTCCATGATAAATGGCTTTATCCTAAAAGTGTCTATGGGATCTTGAGCTATAGTGACCCACTAATTTTTCATTCCTCATGGGAGTGTCCAAAAGGGAGGAGCATACGATGGGAAAACACTGTTTGATTCAGGTAATCCTAACCTATCTATCTGCAGAGCTAGGATTATGTGTTGGGTTCTGGTGATAGACCTCCTTTAAAATAGCACAATTTTTCAGCATATGTACAATTTATAAGCCAAAAATAGCTGACGCCTGTTATTCCTAACTACCCCATACACACTTATGCTCAGTTTAGATGAATATACATGTGTTCCGAATGGAGAGAGGCGAGTAAGCTGCTGCCAGACACCTCTGCAAGCGTCTTTTTGACTACAAAGGAATGGACATGTGAAAATTCAACATGCCTGACCTTTCCTTCCTGGACATCATTTATCATGGGATAGCTGGAAGGCCCCCATACACCGAACACATGAAAATTGATGAGTTTGGCTGACTTTCTCTTATCTGTACGTATACCTTTAGCCTCACTGTTATAGATAGAATAATAATTTCCTTCTGATCAGGATTTATACAGTAAATACATGTTAATTCTAAAGCAGTAGTATTTGGACATTGGTAAAGGATTCATTTTTCTACTGCTGTATGAGAAGCTAATAGGGCTGTTAAACTGAGAGCACCAGACAAAAGCACCCACTCTTTATGTGCAGTAATCTGGCAGTCCATGCCAAAATAAGACACAGAGAGATGATGTTCCAGGTAATGAAGGATCAAAGAGGGCTTTGTGTAATGTTGTCAAACAACCCTGTGAATCCTCTGCCTGCGGACGATCTCTACTATTCTTGTAGACACATGATTTAGAGCTGGATATCTCATTTCTACCACACTGTCCTCTGCTACCCTCTAGCTATGTAAAAACCGCATTCAGAAAAGACCAAAATAAGAAACCAGCTGAAAAAATATAGATAAAAAGAGTAATGAGATGGGAAAGAAGATTCATAAGCATAGACTGTAGATCTGTCAGACTTGGTCCACATTTATTCAGTTGCATATACAGTAATACCTCGTACATTCGTGAGGTTAGGTTTCCAGAGCGGGTTGTGAATCACAAGGAATTGCGAATGTTTGGTACAAGCGCTTAGAAGTGCTTACAATGCCGGTTTCTAAAGTTTAACCCCTAAATATCAATAAACTTTACCCTACTGTACTGTACAGTATACTGAAGTATATTGTACAGTACTGTATATTAATACATTAATTAATTCATTCATTAATTTTTCTTATACACTCACAGTAAAATGAAACCAATTACCGGGTACATAACGAACAGGATGCTACTACTCAATAGCGAAGGTTTTTTAAAAAAAAATTCGCAAATCTGTGAAAAAACAGGTTCCAATAAAAATATTGTGAATCTGTGAATTCACAAATTCGGAAACGCGAGTGTACAAGGTATTACTGTATATTCCATTGCTTAAATAGAGATGACTTCTCATTGTGTGCTAATAGGTAATATAGGTACTATACGTTATTATTGACCCAAGAAAACATTACCGTTTTTAGTCATTTTCTGATAACAATCTTCTTTATTTGCACTAAAGGGGTATTATCACCTATCGGTTGGCACTCTGTAAGTGTCTTTCCATATGTGCCTCCAATATTGAATGGAGCAGCAGGGCACATGTTCGACCACTACCCTATTGAAACTTCTTCTAGCCACAATCTTGCAGTTGGATTAAGAGGACTGGGGTCCTCCATTTCAGATATTGGTATGAGACCCAGCAATGGGATCTTCATTGATCTAACACTTATCAACTACTCACAGGATAGGTAATAAATGCTACAGGCTGAGATACTCCTTAAAGGAAACCTGTCAGTGGATTTTAGGTACTAAAATCAAGTGCAGCAACTGGCAAGGCAACCCATGGCTTCTCCTATGATTACCTTATCACGTTTCACCATTGCTGACATCGGCAATAAATAGTTTTTATTCCATATGTATATTAGTTGTATAGAGTTACTGGGTTAGAGATCTAGTGCTAAAAGTCAACATAACTCTACCCAAGTCTTTCCCTCTCCTGTGAAGGTGCCCACCCAGCCTTTCTGACGTCATCTCAATGGTGCTTGAAAATCCTGTGCTTGCAAAGTGTACAGTCAGTTCAGGCGCTTGCATGTGTGTATGTCTCTGGCTTCAGGGCATCACAGCGCATGAACCAGAGTGACATCATTGCCTCTGGCACATGCTAGAAAACAAGTTATAGTTGAAATCTACTCCTGTCCTCCACTCTAGTAGATTCAGTTCCGGGGCACGGGACCTCCCATGATGAGCCTGAATTATTAAGATGTCAGAGTCTTTTAATAATTCAGCACACAAAGGGATTAAGACTGGTGGACTGAGTGCTAGTCTTAAATGTGTCCAATTCTCTTTTAAGTGTTTGTGAACACTTATTAAAAAAGCCATACACTTCAATCATTTTTCATGACCATTTTCTGTGCCATTTTGTATATTGTCAAATTTTGTATATCAGGGTGTTTTTTTTTTTTGCAAATGTTGTAGTCCTATAAAGAAACCTAAAGAAAAAAAAAATGCCATGTCTTGAGCATAAAAAGTTACCGCTTACCCCCAAAAACCTTAAAAAAAGACTACAAATAAAAGCATGTTGTATTTCAAGTTTTCCATGCTGGCTGCACCATTTTTGGCAATAAAAATACCATGAAAAATGTCAAGAAAAGCACAGCAAAATACTATGGCAGATTTATTAATGCTGTCTAAAATAATAGCAGCAAAAATCTAGGGGAGACCGACAGAAGATGCAGAAATTTTTCAGTGGTGCACCTTGCTAGACATGTTTGACAATTTCCTGTTCAATACGCCATCTCATGAATGGTTTAATTTACTCCAGAGTTTTGTGCCAAAATTGTGGCCCACATAAATAATACATTTAGGATGCCACTCCACCTTTTCTAGACACTTTAGAAAGTTTTTTTTTTTCCAGTTTGCTCTAGAAATCTGGCACAATTTTCCATCTGCTAGCCATAAAGAGTTTTCAAAATTTAGGAAATTTGTAAATCTATTGTAGAACAGGGATAGTTTTTTTCAAAGAAAATTTGAGAAAATTTATTTTTTCTGGGAAATAACTAATTTTGGGTGCTGTGACTACTGGGTGGAGGTGAGTTTGGAATATTACATATGTATCTGTGTATTGTGCCTTTGTGAATGCAACATGTAAGTGATGAGTCGTGATAATACCGTATGAGTTGGTCCATCACTGGTCATGTGGGGGGAAAGGGGCCAGGAATTTCAGAGCATCAAGGGTCATGTAGGTGACAGGGGCTGGTCAGTTGGTATAGAGGTGGGTGGATGGGTGGAGGAAGCTGTGCTAGAAGGAGTGAAGATGAGTCCGGGACCAGTGATGTCTTGACACAAAGAAAAGGGGAGACAACTCCCTGTGACATTTCACAGTTTAAAAAAAAAAAAAAAAAACACTAAGCCTCTGGGATCATGTGACAGCCCATCCCATTAGAATATCAGGGCATCTTTGTTAAAAAAAAAAAATTATAAGTAAATGCTATACTTTTTACGGTATATTATAAGGGTATTGGTCATGTTTTTTTGCCTCTGGACAACCCCTTTAAGACACACATCCATCCACAGATTCTTATAAGATTAACCTGGCTATGATTACATAAATCATGCATCAAACCATCTGAAAGAAAACAAGAAGTCAAGAGGATTATTATCTGGCAAGTTGGAAGCTGCAGTTGGAAGATGGCTTTCATCAGCCCTATTGAACTATGAACTATGTAAGCCCTGTTGAACTATATCAGCAGTCATCTTACATTTTAGTATTTAGCACACCTAGGATAATAGGGAGCTTTTTTAAGTTGATTTTAGGATGTTACAAGGAAACTTGAATAAAGAGCGGTAAAGACTAGCTTTTCATTATATTGAATGGCTATTAGGTCTGTCTCCTTTCACATATTTTCTTGAACTCTGAAGGAAAATGATATATACACCGAAGTAATGACTTGTGCATATACACTTTGAGCAGTCTTACCTGTTAAACAAGGGATCTTCTCAATCACAGAATATTCAGGTATACTGAGCAGAATATATTTTTTTAAGTTTTACACTATTATAATTATTTTAATAATAATGCATTTTTATTTCTATAGCACCAACATATTCTGCAGCACTTTACAAATCATAGGATTCTTGTATAGACAAAATGAGACATTACATAGTGATAAATCAATTCACGCAAGGCATACACTTCAAGGTATCAAGTCCTGTGGTATAGTAGGGATAAGTGATGGTGAGCAGAGAAGGGTTAGTTAGGGGAGTTTAAGTGCAGAAGGAAATGTGATATTCTGCCTGAAGAGGTATGTTTTTAGGATGTGCCTAATGCTGTGGAAGTTGGGTGTTAATGTGATTGCCCGAGGTAGAGCATTCCAGAGAAGTGGTGCAACTCGGGAGAAGTCTTGGATATGGGAGTGGGAGGTTCAGATAATAGAGGATGTTAATCTCAGGTCATTGGCAGAGAGCATGGGTAGGGTTGTAGACAGAGATAGAGTGGCATATTGCTAGGTTATAAACAGAAGCCTGAAATTGTAAATGTGTCAATTATGATTTGTTAAACCGGAAAGAGGTTGACTTCATAACATACACCTATTTTAAGAACATTTCCTTTTTAATAAGCACCGTTGTTTCAACAAACTTTGTGTAAATGAATAGTACAGGTGATTATAAGAAACTTTGCAATATATCTTATCAGAGAGAAATGTTTCTTTCTGCTCCTATCCCATGGCCCCAGTCTACTTACCATGTGTAGTGAATGGCAGCTAGTTTCTACCCGTCTGCTAAGAGAGGACTGCAAATTCCATCTATAGCATGCAGAGTGGGAAACTGCTAAAAATTGAAGAATATAAGTCATAAAACTACCAGATATAGTGTTGTTGTTCTTCACATACACATGGCAGATTATCCTGAAAAGTCAAATGAAATCTATTACACCCATCCGCATCTCCCCACTTCACTTGGCATGGCAGAATATGTTGGTTCTACATTTGGTAGCCTCTGGATCATCTCCCCTAAGATCAAAATAATTGGACATAGTATAATCAACATGCCCAATCCTTCTCTCTGAGACACATTCATACACATAAGATAGTTGTCCAGCCCCATCAAAACCTTTAGTTTTGGGTAAGTATACTTTAGTCTTCGGCAGACAGCATTGATAATCAAAATTGATTAGTTATTTATATGCTAAAAAAGTTACAGAAGGCAGGTCTGAAAAGCCAATTACATGCTCTCATTCTGATCATTTTGGTGTTTAATTTATCCAAATCTGTTCAGCCATTTCAAAGTTATAAGTCCTTTAAGTGTTGATGCATATTAGGCTATACTATCCAAATGGGTGGTAACACTGTGGTTTCTCTGGGGGTGGGATCTCTGTGTTCTGTATGTCATAGAGTGTTACCGCCCACTTGGCTAGTAGACCCTAATTTGCATCAACAATATAAGGGCCTTATAACTTTGGAATGGCTGAACAGATTTGGATAAACAAAACACCAAAATGCTCCCGGTGATAGAACCAAATTACATGATGTATGTCATTGGGCTTTTCAGACTTGGTAATAGGTCCTCTTTACATTTGTTAGCATATAGCATTCTAAAATTTTAGGTCCTCTTTAAGTAGATGTATAATGTCACATCTATACACTATTGCATAATACTACAGACAGATCATCTATACAGAATATTGCATGTACAATTTTCTAATAAATTGTAAAGAAACACGACCAGTCGGTTTAGCTACTCTTGTTTTAACTCAACAGGTCAGACTCAATTTCCCTTTCATAAACTGACAAATTAGTTTCATGCGGCTAAACATAACACAGGCGACTTCAGCCAGTGTTTGTTGTCAGTATAACCCCCCATCTCCCTCTTCCCATGTCATTCCCCTCCTTTAAGCACATAGCATATACAGATAGCATTGCAGATTCACTTTGCTCTAGTAAAAGTTCTGGAATTTAAGAAGCACTTAGTTGCTGCATTAGAGCCATTTAGGATATTTCCGCATCTCAATTGACTGTAACTCCAACCTGCTCTAGTGGCCTGTTAATGACCTAAAGTCTCCAGGCAAGATGAGGAATTTGCTGCTGATACTTTCTATTTCTTTTCTATACCACAGTAAGACATGGACTTCTCTTTTACAGAAATACAGGCACTAGCATGAGGTTGCACAATGCCTGTACCTGCTCTATCTCTAGTTTATTCAAGTTCACAATACATACGCAAAATTTTTATCCACAATTTCTAGAGAAACCAACATTAAGAAAGTAAATTGTGTCCTATATATATCAATATGAGCTATGAACTTGAATCTGAACCAAAATGATGAATTAATGGGTACCTAAGTTTTTATCAAAAGTTGAAAGACCTGCAGGGTCTTGTTGAGAAATCTCTTCTTTGACGGTATAAACCGTAACTTGTGATTTCCTATCAGTTTTTCTGCTGCTAATAGCCCCATTATGGCAGCAGCACATTTTTGCATTTCTCTCTGAGGCAGGGGGTGTGTTGAATAGATAGTTCCTAGAATGTCTAGGCTCATAGGAAGTTTAGGCACCATGTCCATGAATCCTTCTGTGACTAGTTTGCACATCTAACATGCCTGGAGCTATGGCAGTGCCACCTACTGGATCCATGCCAAGCCAAAACCTCCTAGCAGCCGATACATCTAGCATCAAATATGTACAATACAGAGAAGTATTCTAATAGTTTACCTTTCCACACTTCCTATCCCTCACTTGCCATGAGGCCTTGCATATCCCGCTAAAGGAATTACTACTTAAAAATAAAAACATAGATTTTCTGTTGTTCAATACATGTCCTGTTTTAATTAATCCCCATCCATTATTACTACTACTGGTTTATTTACATGTAATTCTGCCAGAAGTAACTGTAAAATAGCAAACAACAAATAGCTGGGAAAAGCCCAAGTGAACAAACTATAGGATATCCAGGGATATTGGACTCCAAATACAAGCCACAGTACAGCTAGAAAGATCCCTAACACTAGAAATGATAGATCTGAGCACAATAAGGAAAGCTGCTTGTTATCTAGGACTAACATCCCATCAACAATAACACAAGCAGCTAGTCAGACATTGGTAGTATCAGAAGTAGCTAGACTCTCCTTACGCCTACTTGTGTAGAGCTGCCAGGGTTGTGACAAGAAGTAGACTTCTCTCTGTGCATTGTAAACATGCAGAAACTTCTGAGAGGAGACAGACTGTGAAGAGAGAATGGCCCCTCTTCCTCCACTTACTGTGTTCTGTTTTGGCCTCCTGGTTGCTAGAGACAGACTCCCCCTAGAACTAGGGAGTGAACAGCAAATTAGCATGGAGGGCGAGTACTGTACTAGTGCCAGGAACTTTACAGACAATTTTTCAGGCAGAAAACATCAATATTTTTAAATAAAGTGTATTACATTTTTGATCATACTAACATACATTATTAAATAAGACTAAGTTGTTTGGAAAGTTAGTGACCATTTAAGGTTCCCCTACATTTTAGATTATATCAATACTGTATGTAAAGGCTGTCCTGACTCTCCACCAAAGGCAGATGTTGGGGAAACAACTGGGCTGTTGAATTTCAACATGCTGAATCCTTTTGTTCGGAGGGGACCTCTGTGTGCCTCTGGATACAGATTTTTATTTATATTCTCCCAAAGAAAGAGAATATGGCACCTTGCAGAGACACCATAGCATGCATAAGGAGTGCCTAAGTATCTCAAAAGAGGCATCACCCCAAAGGTAAATAGTCAAAACCGTAGGGTACTTTAAATATCCCATCAGCAATGTTTCAGATCAGAATCAGGAGCAATAAATAAATAGATGATAGAGAGATAGATAGATAGATAGATAGATAGATAGATGATGAGATATAGAGATAGATAGATAGATAGATAGATAGATAGATAGATATAGAGATGATAGAGATAGATAGATGATAGAGATAGAGATAGATGATAGATATAGAGATAGATAGATAGATAGATAGATAGATAGATAGAGTACCTTTCTACTGTTTTCAGGAATTGATGGTATGTCTAGAATATCTTGGACTGAGACATCTCTCCTTGAGGAGAGCACCAGTGAAGGTGTGTAGAGTTTTAAATTGCCTTTCGCCCTCTACTAAGCATCTACATATCACAAGGCATTATGGGAAAGGAGCTGGGAGCTCATGCGCCCTCTGTTGGATGTAACAGATCCTCAATTTGCTTTTGACTCACCGAGTCTTGAGACAGCAAAAGGGATTTTAGCCAAGCCAATTTCATTTATCTGCATACAACGCTGTTTCGGGGTTTTTGTCCCTCATCAGTGCAGAGCAAAATGAACTGGCTGGCTTTGTGGGAGGCAATGAGTGGGTTATGGACAGAGACATCTCTCCTTGAGGAGAGCACCAGTGAAGGTGTGTAGAGTTTTAAATTGCCTTTCGCCCTCTACTAAGCATCTACATATCACAAGGCATTATGGGAAAGGAGCTGGGAGCTCATGCGCCCTCTGTTGGATGTAACAGATCCTCAATTTGCTTTTGACTCACCGAGTCTTGAGACAGCAAAAGGGATTTTGGCTAAAATGCCTTGTGATATGTAGAATATCTTGGATATGCCGGGATCCTGGTCAGAGAAGGTTGGTTTGGACTGCTCTTTGTTTATGCACATGGCACCCTGGGATTCTCCTCGGACACATTTTGGTGAAGTGGCTATTTGTCTGTTTCTGTACATAATTAAAAAGAAAAATAAACAAGAGGAAAGTGCAAGCGGCGGTCTGTGAGTGACAGCATTTAAAATGTTTATGATGGTGAAGTGGTCACTTAAAGCCCATCTAAGTGCTTGAAAGACGTAATTTAAGAAGCTAAATGATCTTTGACATAAAGATTAGCTGAGAAGGGTAGTAGCCGGGAAGTCTTTGTGTGTACATACACAGTGTGTGTTCCTTGAGCTACAATCTCTAAAACTCTTATGGCAAAGTGTAAAAAATAACAAACAACAAGGACTCTCCACTCAAATAGACATGGCAACCACAAAAATGCCTCATAGGGGAATAGAGTAGAAGAAAGAGTACAGTTGTAGGACTCTATGTCTTCCTAGGGCTAATGTATTAAACTTATATTTATGCAAATTACATTTCTCTAAACCAGGTTTCCAGGATATTACTATTGTTACTTCACTAATTGTAGGATAGGTTATTAATATCAGATCAGAGGTGGTCTAACCGTAAAACCCCATAGGAGTCTAGGGAAAGTATAAAATAAAAGAAAGCATACTCAAGTATCTCCTGTACTCCATTCTGGCGACTCATTCCCCATTTCCAACACTGCTGTATCTAGCCAGACAGGAAATGATAAAGTTCCCATGTCTGCTGTGGCCAACCAGTGATATCACTGCAGTTTTGGTGACATCATTGCTGATACATCATCAGTCCTGTATATGTGACAATCACTGACCTCGGTGGTCATATATGTAGGACCAGTGATATATCACCCATGATTTCAATGATACTGTATATGTGACTACTGAGGTCCATGATTGACTCCAGTGGTCATGTAAGCTTCACCACTTCTGGTCCTGGCAGCATTGGCAGCAGAGGAAACAGAGGACTGACCACCAGAATGTAGCATTTAGGTATGCTTTCTTCTTTTATTTTATACCTTCCCTGGACTCCTGTGGGGTTTCCAGTTAGCCTGGTAAGCCCCTTTTAATTTCCATGTTCATTAAGGTAGATGTTCACATCTACACAGGGCTCTCCCTCCTTTGGGTCTGCAGGGGGAATCTGAACGATGGAGAGCCCCCCCCCAAAACCCCCCCCCCCCCAACCCCGCGGACCCCATAGACTATAATGGGGTCCGCCAGGTGTCCGCTGTTTTAATGCTGAGACTGGAGGATTGAAAAGTTTCTACGACTCCGGTGCAGATGTGAACTTAGCCTCAGATTCATGAAATATACATATTATTTTATTATTTAATCTTACTACCAGGCTGTCCCATACACATAAATGTCCTATACAGTCATGGCCAAAAGTTTTGAGAATGACACAAATATTATATTTTCACATGATCTGCTGCCCTCTGGTTTTTATGTGTGTTTGTCAGATGTTTTTATCACATACAGAAATATAATTGCATTCATATTATGAGTAACAGAAGCTTATATTGACAGTTAGAATGAGTTAATGCAGCAAGTCAATATTTGCAGTGTTGACCCTTCTTCTTCAGGACCTCTGCAATTCTCCCTGGCATGCTCTCAATCAACTTCTGGACCAAATCCTGACTGATAGCAGTCCATTCTTGCAGAATCAATGCTTTAATTTTGTCTGAATTTGTTGGTTTTTATTTGTCCACCCATCTCTTGATGATTGACCACAAGTTCTCAATGGGATTAAGATCTGGGGAGTTTCCAGGCCATGGACCCAAAATCTCTATGTTTTGTTCCCTGAGCCATTTAGTTATCACCTTTGCTTTATGGCAAGGTGCTCCATCATGCTGGAAAAGGCATTGTTGAGCGCCAAACTGCTCTTGGACGGTTGGGAGAAGTTGCTGTTGGAGGACATTCTGGTACCATTCTTTATTCATGGCTGTGTTTTTAGGCAAGACTGTGAGAGAGCCGATTCCCTTGGCTGAGAAGCAAACCCACACATGAATGGTTTCAGGATGCTTTACAGTTGGCATGAGACAAGACTGGTGGTAGCGCTCACCTCTTCTTCTCCGAATAAGCATGTTTTCCAGATGTTCCAAACAATCGAAAAGGGGATTCATCAGAGAAAATGACTTTACCCCAGTCCTCAGCAGTCCACTCCCTGTACCTTTTGCAGAATATCAGTCTGTCCCTGATGTTTTTTCTGGAGAGAAGTGGCTTCTTTGCTGCCCTCCTTGAGACCAGGCCTTGCTCCAAGAGTCTCCGCCTCACAGTGCGTGCAGATGCACTCACACCTGCCTGCTGCCATTCCTCAGCAAGCTCTGCACTGCTGGTAGCCCGATCCCGCAGCTGAAACACTTGTAAGAGACGGTCCTGCCGCTTGCTGGTCTTTCTTGGGCGCCCTGGAGCCTTTTTGGCACCAATGGAACCTCTCTCCTTGAAGTTCTTGATGATGCGATAGATTGTTGACTGAGGTGCAATCTTTCTAGCTGCAATACTCTTCCCAGTTAGGCCATTTTTGTGCAGTGCAATGATGACTGCACGTGTTTCTTTAGAGATAACCATGGTTAACAGAAGAGAAACAATGATGGCAAGCACCAGCCTCCTTTTAAAGTGTCCAGTGGTGTCATTCTTACTTAATCATGACAGATTGATCTCCAGCCCTGTCCTCATCAACACCCACACCTGTGTTAATGGAGCAATCACTGAAACGATGTTAGGTGGTCCTTTTAAGGCAGGGCTGCAATGATGTTGAAATGTGTTTTGGGGGATAAAGTTCATTTTCTAGGCAAATATTGACTTTGCAAGTAATTGCTGTTAAGCTGATCACTCTTTATAACATTCTGGAGTATATGCAAATTGCCATTAGAAAAACTGAAGCAGTAGACTTTGTAAAAATTTATATTTGTATCATTCTCAAAACTTTTGGCCATGACTGTACACTAGATATGAGATAAGATAAGATGATCAAAGTGGACCGTTTGAATGAAAACACACTTTCATTGGGTTAAATTTAACAATGAACAGTTTTTAGTTGACCTATGACAGAATGTCATATCTGGAAAGCAGTCACCCATGTTTAAAATTTCCATCTGATGGTGACTAGTCCTTACTGTGTATGGTGCAGTTGGCCATCGTCTGAACAATCTTCCCATGAAAGAAGTTTCCCAGTGAAAATTATTGGCCATTGGTACACTTGGTGATCATTTGTTTAATGGTTGTTTATCCATCAACCTACTTCTATCTAATGTACAGTATGTGTAATGTGTTTGTGGATGCTATAAACATTGCCGGTAATTTCTAATGTGTTTGGGCAGCTAAACCTATCCACACATTATACAATGCTACTAAAAGCCCCCGCACCATGTATGCTCAATCAGCCGACAGCTATTCCTCCTGATTTCCCCATGCACACACACACTTGGTTCAGTTGATCTTGCATGTGTAATGGGTAAGTTGCTGCCAGACAACTCTGTTTTTGTTTAATAAGTTTTTGTATCTTTCCATAGCTTACTAGATCATGGTGGTTCAGTGGTTAGCCCTGGGGTCCTGAGATCAAATCCTACCAAGGGCAACATCTGCATAGAATTTGGATGTTCTCACTGTATTTATATGGGTTTTGTCTCATACTAAGCCCCTTACAAACAACCGTATGAATGGTCAGTGTGCTATCCGGGTTTTTCCCGGATAGCATACTTACCCATTCATTTCTATGGGCCTGTACACATGACCATGAATTACACGGTCCCATGTGTGGGTCGACAGTCCAGGCCGCAAAATATGGAACAGGTCCTATTCCTGTCCGATTTTGCAGCCCTGCTTCCGTGGCTCCTATTCATTGAATGAAAGGGGCTACAGAAACACGGCCAGTGCACGGGCGGCACACGGATGACATCTGTTTGTCGCCCGTGCCACCCATGCCGTTCATTCACAGTGTGCAATCGGCTTTATAGGTTAATTTGGAATTTATATTACCCCAAATTGCCAGTGAGTGATGATGTTCTCTAAAACGCAATGCATTTCCGCTGCAGTCTTTTCCTCAGCACTTTTTATTCGCTGCGGCTCGCTACATGGGGCTCTAGCCTGGAAACATGAAAGAAAAAAATGGTGCGTTTTACAGTAGCAGCAAAGTGAATGAGATTCTGGCTAATCCCAACCACACATTGCAGAAAAAATGCTGAGGAAAAGCAGCATGTCAATTTTACCTGCAGAAACTCTTGTGTTTTCCCTATAGATTTAATAAGGGAAGAAAAAAACGCAAAGAAAAATGCAGCAAAAAACGCAATGAAAAGCACTGCAGAAAATAACATGATTTTTTCCGAAACGTTTTTTAGCTGCATTCGACAACGTGGGGACTTAGACTTAATTTGTCTACATCAGTCCACTTAAGACTAAGGCGCCATGTAGCAGCCCACAGCAAAAAAAACGCTGCGGGAAAAACTGTGGCAGCAACGCATCGCGGTTTTTCCCATAGCACTTTTCACAGAAAGCTCTGCAGACTTTCTGCTTCCATTACACCTACAGGGAAACTGCCGGCATTTCCGTAGGTATAATTGACATGCTGCGATTTCCCAATCGGCAACGGTTTTGGAAATCGCAGCTTGTCTGCTGTGCGTATTTTTCTGCAGTGTGTGGATGGGATTTGCGAGGGACCCCTGCCAATGAGCTGTTTGTAAAGACCACATTGTTCAGACAAGCGCTGCAGCTTCTCCACTGAAAACTGAACACAGAATTGTACATTGAATAGTGACTGTGCTTGGTATTGCATCTCAGCCCCATTCACTTGAATGGGGCTGAGCTGCAAACAGGC
Organism: Leptodactylus fallax; assembly: GCA_947044405.1. Classification (NCBI taxonomy): domain Eukaryota; kingdom Metazoa; phylum Chordata; class Amphibia; order Anura; family Leptodactylidae; genus Leptodactylus; species Leptodactylus fallax. The sequence continues at coordinate 2,975,958 of CAMRHE010000130.1, read as the reverse complement.
CATCTGACTAAAGAACATGACATAAAATGGTCTGTGAAGTGGGAGCCACCCTCATGGATCACTGCTGTCACTTAAAACTAATTTGCAGAAGTTTCCTGCCCACCTTCACCTGACAGGTCATCTATTTTATAAGCCAGGACAAACCTTTGAAGAGACTATACGGGGCCTTTTTATTAATTGCACTTCCCCCAGGTTCTGTTTCGTCTGAGCCTTAGTTTTCCAGGCTGGCTCTCAATCTGCATCATGTGATCAGAACCAACATCAGGCACCTATGTTAATCGCCTTTCACTTCTCTGCGTTCCCAGGTATTTCCTCTACTATAGGGGCTGCCTTTACTATTTCAGTGATCTACTCTGCCAGCCCCATAGTATAGGTAAATATCAGTGAACATGGGAGGGAAGAGAGGGGGCAGATCAACTCAGGTGCCGATCACATGACCCAGAGTCAGAACCAGCCCGGAAACCTGAGGTTCAGCTGAATTAGAACTAGAAGGAAGTAAGGTGCTGTAAAAGAACAGGTGCTGTAAAAAAACAGGTGCTGTAAAACCCCTTTGGGCTAAGGCCCCACATAGCGAAATGCAGCTAGAAACCGCTGCAGGAAAAAAAAGCAGCATAGCATTTTTTTCCACAGCTTTTTTCATTGTGTTTTTTTCTGCGTTTTTTCTTCCCTTATTAAATCCATAGGGAATATGCCAGCTAAAATTGACATGTTGCATTTTTCAAAAACACATATTTTTGAAAAATCAACTTTCCTGCAGCTGTTTTTTTACCAGAATGTGGCAATGGTATTAGCCAGAATCTCATTCACTTTGCTGGAACTGTAAAGTGCGGCTTTTTTTCCGCTGTGTTTCTGCAGCAGCCAAAACCGCTGTGTTTCTGCAACGTGGGGCCTTAGCCTAACAGTAATTACATATTTGTTCATAGTGTCTAAAACAAGGATATGGACAAAATATATTGAG